>CM055907.1:59232367-59602367 GCA_029582155.1 Panopea generosa
AGGAAGATCTCGAGCGTGATTTGTATAAGTTGTAATAAATTGTTTCACAATCGAGGTAAAATAATATGTTTAAAATATATATTTATTTTAAATGAGTAGCCTTTTATATAAAACGTTGTAACGTGCTCCGTGGCCGAGAGTCTAAGGCGGCGTCACTTACCTCTCACCGCTAACGTCGTAAGATCGAGTCCCGTTCGCTCTTACGTATATTTATGTGAGAAAGTTGTCAGTTACTTGCGAAAGGACGGTGGTTCTACTCAGTCTCAGGTCTTCCTCCACCATGATCTGAAATGTGTTAAAAATGGCGTTTAACCCATTCAAAAAAGCTCAGTCGGTTACGCGTCTGACTATCAATCCAGGGGTCGTGAGTTCGAATCCCCGCCCGGCAACAGTCTCCGTGATGATTGGTATACGACTTTGTGTTTCACTATCATTCGTCTCTCACCTCTGATTCAAGTGGGAAAGTTATCAGTTACTTGCGGAGATGGGATGTGCTCGAGTACTGGTTAATCCCAGGAAACATTGGTTAGGTTAACTGATCGTATGTTAGCCCTCGATGGCATAACATGACGCTAAATATTCAATCAATCAATCAATCAATCAATAAAAAAATGACTGGATTTGTATCATGTCTGTTATAAGAGAAAATGCTGCCACGTCTCCTGTTAGCTATATTATTCTTGTTTTGCTTTGAAATAGTGTTTTATATATTTAGTGCATAAAGTGTAATAATACAATAAAGACTATACAGTCAATAAACCAAATCATTGACTTGTGTGTAAAATATGACACGATTTGGAAATTAATTCTAAATTAATTGAATTGATTTTTTTTTCATTCAAAATTAACTACAGTTTACTAAATCATATATTATATTAATTTGATAATAAAAAAAATATTAAAAGCAGTTGAACTAATATTTATATTAGTGAGTAGCATGTGTGATATCGACTAGGTACAAATAAAGATAACAAATAGAACAGTTGAAATAGACAAAAGTTTCTTTTCAGATAAATCTAAATATATTCACTGATCTCTATTGCAATATGTCCATAAATGCGTTTTCAAGTGATGAATGAGAAAGCACTAGGTTCGAAACAACCGTAAGCAAGGTTTAAGCTCCACGGCGGCCATTATTGGTACTGACTGTTAGATTAAACACTTTTTTATTTACAATATATATGGTAGTCATACATTCAATATACACATTAAATAACAAGTGAAAAGGATTTTGAAGAATAAAGCTATAAATAGCTTATATGTATCTGTTTACAAGGTCGTGACCCCTGTTGTTACTTCATTTGCATATATATAGCGTACTACTTGGGTACTAATTATGAATATTTGTATACATATAACGATTATGTTTCTGCTACTTTGTTGATTATGCCATTTGCATGTTGCCACTTCTGATGAGCTTTTTCTTATACATTAAACCTGTGTTAGTGGTCACCTCTGTTAAGCAACCACATGCCTTCGACAGTCAACATATTTATTATTTTAGATTTAATCAACCTGAATTAAGCAGCCACCTGCCTTAAAGGTCCATATTTGCTTTTTGCCTCGAGTGTCCGTTTATATTGACATGCTTGACTGTTTGTACTTTAAATATAGTATTCAAATGATATCGAGTAAAATAAAGGATAAACAACATATTAAGCGTTGAAATAATCAGTTGTTTCCTTTCATTATTCTAGCAACCCAAATGAAATTAGCGATTCCAGCGTGACTGAATGGCCAGTTTACGATCTAGAACAACAACAGTATCTAGTATTCAATACCAACATCACCTCACTTCCGGTTATGAATCATATAAGAGCAGACGCCGTCCATTTCTGGAACCATCTGTTTCCACTCATAGATGACATTTCTTCCGCGGACGATCGCTGTGATAACAAGACGGACAGCGGAGGTAATGAGACGAACACAGACGGGACTGGAAACAACGGTAACGTGACGGACACAGATCCAAATATCGGCATTAAAGAAAAATAACTGTATCTACAACTGTTGGTGATATTGTGGGAACGGTAAAGAATATAACACACAACAAATCGCATTTTAAAGTTTCAGAATTTCTCGGTATACCATTTGCTGAATCGACGAGCGGAGAGAACAGATTCGCAAAACCTGTGAAAAAAGAGGCTTTCAGCACTCCATATGTTGCTAACCAACGCACGCGCTTCTGTGTACAGATGATGATGTATGTATCTGGTCCGGACGACATGAGTGAAGATTGTTGCACCTCGATGTTATAGTTCCAGGAAAGGCTTCGGCGTCAAACAAGTATGCTGTTATGATTTGGATCCATGGTGGAGGATTCCAGAGAGGTTTAAAAGATCTATACACTTCGAGGTCATTTTCGGCCTTAAATGACGTGATTCTGGTAACAATAAACTACAGAGTTGGACCTTTTGGATTTCTAGCTAACCCTGGTAACGGTCTCCATGGTAACAATGGACTTTGGGATCAGCATATGGCTATCCAATGGGTGCATGATAATATTGCGGCGTTTGGTGGTGACACTAATCGGGTGACTTTATTTGGTCAGTCAGCTGGTGCGTCCAGTGTTATTTATCAAGCATTGTACGAGGGCAATAAGGGACTTATACAAAGAGTTATTGTTGAGAGTGGACCATTTATTCTTAACAGGAAACCAGAAGAAATGTATAAAAAACTACTCGAAAGGACTTCTTGTAAATATGCCATGAAATCAATGGTCAATCAATGTTTACGCGATTTAAACCCTGCACAAATTTACTCTGTACAAATATATGACGGTATCTTTGAACCTTTTTAGACAACGATTTTTTTAAAGAGACCCCAGAAGATATCTTTGATGGTAAAACAGGAAACACAGAGAATTTGTCAATATTAAATCAATTTGGTGATCTGATGTTATCTTTGGTGTTAATAGTGACGATGGAGGTATGTTCTTTTTAACTTACCAAGGAGTATTGACATGACTACAGGGTTAACACGTTCAGAGTTTGAAACTGCAGTAGGAGCATTGTATGGGGAGTATGGACAGTTTAAAACAGATTTTGAAAAGCAAGCGATTATATATCAATATACTGATTGGTCAGATCCTGAAGATGCTGTTACAGCACGTCAGATGTTAATCAACACGTTAACTGATTCGTTGTTTGCAGCACGAGCTGCAAACGCTATCCGGGCTCATAACGAGATCAAAGGCTCAGGCAATATATATTTCTACGAGTACGACCATAGACCAAGCTTCTCATTATCACCTGCATACGTCAAAGGTGGATACCATGGGGACGAGGTAGCGTTTGTTTTGGGCTTCCCTCCGGCTTTAATGTCTTCCTATGGGCAAACCCATCTTGACCCGGCCTCGCTGCTACCAGAAGAAGAAGTAGATCTTTCTACTAAGATGATGTCGTATTGGGCACAATTTGCCAAATCAGGGTGAGATAATATAATTGATATTTTGAGAGTAGTTACTTTATTTATTACGTTAAATATAGTTACCAAGTAAATTAACTTTTTTACTTTTATGATATGTAATTGTAAGTGAGTTACATATACATGACACAGTCACTCTTTCATTTATGATAACGTGGGAAGAGCGAGATATGCACCCGTAAACAAGGTGTACGCTTCCCAGTAGTGTCGTTGATAGAGAAGATAATAGTTTTTTTACTTAACATTGTGTATAGCAATTTGGTAACAATATGTATAATAATAGACTGATGGGACTGTATTTGTCTCACCGTCTCGCTTTACGATGCATCAACGTATTTGGAAAAGCGAAATTAGATGTATCAGTTAACCAGGTTAAGCAATAGCTTAGTGACATATGTATTCTTGTAGCATGGGTGGATGGATGGATGGATGGTTGGTAGAATGGATGGATGTGTGTACCGTTGCCATGGATACATCAATTTCGTACTACGTCATTGTTATGAATACGCTTTACACAGTGCTTTTATTTTTCCAGAAATCCAAATCCACACAATCAGTATTCCTGGCCGGCGAATTATCTTACCTCACAACAGTATATTGTCTTCCAAGCAAACAAGACGCCGCTGCCGGTGAGGCACAACTACAGAGCCGAAAACGTGCGATTTTGGAACCATTTGTTACCGTCTTTGGCGGATGCAGTTACTGAATCGGAAAGAACATGTCCAAATATTATCAGCAACGCATCTTCAATATATTGGTCAAGTCTACCGGTTTTGATTTTGTGCTTTGTTCTTAAGAGTCTGTTGATATTTGGAAATATGTAACATTGTTGTAACTATTAATTGAATAGTAGTATATGTAAATGCTAATTAAGGTTTTGATGTTCTAGATATATTGAGTGAGATGAACTTGATAAACTGCCAAACAAAAAACCGTACGTTTCAATGAAAAAAAAAATCACCGAGAAAGAAACAAACTGTATTGTTTTTTTACTTCATTTTTGGTGGAGTTACTCTAGCAACTTTACCAATGTTGGCATGTTATTTACTATCTTTTAACACTACGTCAATAAGTGTTTGCACTTCAAAACAATACGCCAACAATATAGAGCAATCAAACTTTTGAAAACTGCAGTATTTTCAATAAATAAAGAAAAATATATCTTCCTTTTGGTTACTGAATGAATTATTACAAAATTGCAGCTATTGTATAAATTACATGTGTAAATTACATGTGTTGAATGTAATATCTATTCTATACTAATACGCCATTGATAACTCTTTGATCGCTTTGATCATGTTAGTGATTGTGTTTACGAGCAGACCTGTAGTGAATACAAATACAGACTACTTCTAATGGTACCCTGCATTAGGGGTATTGACATAAGACGCGTATAAAGCAGAGTACCTTATTATAACGTCACTTTCTCGCGGGAAAGAGAGAATAAAGAGTGTGTACAGGAAAAGCTTGTTTTCGTCGTAAGTATTATTAATTTAGCATATATTTGTGGTTATGAGACATACTTTTATTGCTAACTTTTTATCCATATGGTTAATATAAAACAATGTGACATTGTATTTGATATCGTGGTTGTATATTAACTGTTCACGGCGTTGTGCCTTCGAAGGCGGATATTCCTCATTTCTGTGTGGAGCTTGCATATTCAATAAAAACATTTAACGCAATCTAATTATATGCTTGCATTACTAATTTCAAAGAACTGACGTTTAATGTGTTTGAGCATATATTTATAGAAGGATGCAGTCGTAAATAAGGTATTGCATACTAATTTGACGTCTTGCGTAATGACCTACTTTTAGAACACAACAAACAACAGGTTAATAAATAACAAAAGTTGGCTGCTTTAAAAAAAACATCCAATGGTTACGTCTTATAAACGATGTGTCAATTAAAGTGAGTGAATGTGTAAGTTTGGTTCCTTTGTACAGGGTACTAAATACATGGGTGATACCAAATCCCGACAAGGTTCCGGCTGACACAGCGAATTCCCGGCTGCAGGTGTGCCTGATAGTAACTTTGATGTTTAAATGTACTGATCTCATCATTATGTATTGCCATTTGCATATTTAAAAAAAACTTACCTTTATACATTGTCTAAGTACTTACTACTTTGTTCTATACAATTTACTACTGTGATAATAATATATTTTTAAATAATTCGTATCCATGTTTTAAATTAATTTGTGAATATATTATTTTTAAAAACAACAGTTAAAAATTACTGTTTCCAAAACCTGTGCATTTGGCGATATATCTGATTCTGACGATGTACTGAAATTATGTCACACTGGTAGACTATCTTTATATTTCTGTTGTATCGAATAAAATAAACAACTGTAGATGTTTAATTTTGTTATTATTTTCATTGTTATAGGTTCAGCATATTATAATAATTGAGAAAATACATCGTTATTTGGAAATGATTTACATTAACTTGGTAGGGATCTGTCAGAAACGGCGATAAATTGTCAAAAAAGATAAGTTTCAAGACCTCATTTAAGCAAGGAATTTTAGAAAATTCCTTGATTTAAGGTAGTGGGACCGTAATGGGCTATATTTCAAATCTTTTAAAGCCTTTTATTTTTATTAACAATATGATGTCACTGACTAATTTCCAAATTTTTAGAAACTTTTACCGTCTAAAAAAAAAGTTATCCACATTTACTTTACCATATCCCATTTTCAAAAGGCCGCAAAAAAAATTCAAAGTCCAAAATAGGTAAAATTGCTACAATTTTATTAATTTTCAATATTTTTTACATTTTTCACCATCAGTGTATTCTAAAAGCATATGTTTTAAGAAATAATATGAGCATGCAACATTAAATTGAAAAAAAATAATCTAAAATGAACTCATTTGTATTATAGCGGACAGGAGAAACCCATATTTTTGATAGTTTTGAAAAAAGTTGTTCTAAAATAAAAGTGTAGAGAATCCATTCTACTATTGGGGCATCAATACTACATGACTAACTTTTATATATATACTATTCCATAGATGATATCAAAATATTAGGAAGTTTTACCATCCGGTTTTTTCTCAATAACTTTTTTAATATGATAGGGTCAAAATTTCATAATCGGCACTTCTATAGAAATAAATGTTTATCTTAAAAGTAATGTAAATGTTTCCAAGTTTATATACAAAAACTATAATGACAAATATTATTGAAATAAAGATGTTCCCACATTATACAGAAATAGCATAAAAGCAATAATATGTCCTTTTTATGTGATAATAGAACATGGAATCAGAACCCTACCCACCCCAACCCCATTACACGGATTCATTCTCGTGCTTAAACACTTAAATTATTTATCTTGCGAAAAGTGTTAATTTCAAAACAAACATAGTATGACATAAACTATTAAATATAAATACTATGTAAAAAAGTTCACATTAACAGTATAACAGAATAGAACCCCCACCCCCTCACTTGACACACACACTTCAAGTCATAAAGAGTCATTGTTTGAAATATATATAGCCATCTTTGATATAACCTTATCTAATACTTTTTTGCTATGGTAACCCTTGGTACACCATCACCATTATTGGCAGGAAATCTGCCTCTCAGTCCATCCTCACCAGAATGTTTATAAATTGTTTTCATTTGGAGCGAAACTGTAGGTTAGGAGCTCTTTTCGGTGTCAATTATTTCAGGAGTTGCCCAAGTGACTACGAATCGGCATTTTGTGCACTGTAGCTGATATCGCACAGCAATTTCACAAGGTCTTCCATTTTATGTGAATGATTTGGAAACAGTTTCCTTAACACTGTCAGGGAATAATTAATCCTGATACACACTTGAAAATTGCTCTGTATTGTTGGTACGTCATAAACCACTGGATAATAAAATCATCTTCCATTGTAAGCGACTAATACGACTTTAGAATTCTTTTCAAGACATTTACAAAGTTTCTGGATAGCTGTTTGAATGTAGACTGGTTTCACACTATTACCATTGACTCTCATGGTTCCAGAATCATCATCACTATACCAGTAACCTTCTGATGGTATAGGCAATCCTGGTCTAACATAGGTGGCAAATGATTGTGAAGACTCAACTTCCACTGCAGCTATCATAGATGTAATGTGTGGCATCAGTCCACCACGTACTACAAATACAGAATAAAGTACTGTTATTATTTGAGACTGCTTTGAGCTAATATTTTCAAAAAGTGAATTATAATTGAATACCATTATTTTCTCTTTATCTTCTTCATTTGTCATTTTTTGCTCATCCTAATGTCTCAAAATGACTGACCTCACTGTTGTAAACACAAATTCTTAAAATACTCAAAGTGAGACGGTAGTTTCGTGGATAGTGTTGGCAGCTCACGCCAAAGATTGCGGGTTTGATCCCCAGCTCGACCCAGTGCCTATGAAAAAGCAACACGCAGGACTGGTTCTACTCGGGAAGCAGACTCAAGAGTGCTTAATAAAAGCTCTGAGCTTTCTTCGCAATCAAGCTAAAATAAGTTGGTATAAACCAATTCAATTCATTAAAGAGGGTTTTTCATAAACAGGTAGCCCGGAAGTTTTAAATTGATTGTTAATATGAAACTTAACATCTACACGGATTATCTGACTGCATTCTATAATAGAACATATGGCAGAGAGACAATGACAGATAATGGGTATCTAGTCCTGGTTAAACTATTGCATATCTACAAAAACCCGATGAATATGTACATCATGGACTTGTATAGCTCTATATAATTCCTTGCGTACATGTAAGGACATCAATACAATTGTCACGTTACAAACAGCGTAAAATTCAATGCAATTAACCAATTATAAATTATTAAATACATACATGTTAAACTTTCAAAGTCTTGTGTGTGCCATTCAGCATCTACTGCACAGAATATTGCACTTCTTGCCCGACAGGAAAACGTGGCTTACTCTGTGTGTTGACCTGACAGACCTCCAGACAGTAGAGAGCCGACAGTGAATCGCTGTCTGCAGTTAACTGGATTACTGAAATCTACATACACAACATTCTAACTGCAATATATTATATCTTATATCAGTGTATCTACATGTATATAAAAACAATTCTTACTACTTGTTTACATTTTAGTTTTATGTATTTTGTTGATATGAGACAATGTGTCTCATTATCAATATCATTCGTCTCTCACCGCTGAGTGATTTGGGAAACTTATCAACTACTTTTAGAAATGGGTGTACTCGAGTACAGGTTAAGCTTCCAGGATCCCGTAAAGAGTGTTAAGGCTAGCTTATCGTCCGTTTGGTCTCTATGGCACGAAAATGATATTCTATATATTCAATCATCAATCAAAGTATAGCAAAAAAAAAAATATACATATATGTATCTCAGCATTTTTTAAATTCTGGATAATTGAACAGTTTCATCGCAACTAATTACTATCAGTTCTAATAAAAAGAATCAACGTTATACAACAGACAGTCATCAATACTATCATACCTGGCCTAGTTTTGTGTTGGCTGCAAAACAGGGCATTCTTTTAGATCTTTGATGGTCTGTTTTTTGCCATAGGCAACTCTGTTGACATGTCCACAGTCACTGTTCTGACGCACAACATACACATATTCGCCTAACCCTTTCTGAGCAATGCTGTCATAAGTAACTGGTACAGAGCTAAGTCTGCATAATTGACAACGTTTTAGGTTTGACAACAAAACTTCGAACACAACCAATTTTCGATCACTTTTTCCAACGCACTTCGTCGATTCTTCATTTGATATTGATACACTGGCTCTGACACATTACAAGCGTTCTGATTGCTATATGTGTGATCAATATTCCCACCAATCGAAGGAGACTTCGCTGTTGATTTCTTTTTATTCGAACAAAAACATCTTCGACGATCGTAAAAATCCATTTTTATTTACAACCGGAAGTGAGCAAGTATCGTTGATTTTTTTGATTTTTTTTTAAATTTAACGTTAATGACGATAAAATGATATTAAAAGCAATGAAACAAAACAGGATATGTGATTTATTGTTATGAAATAAAAAATATCTATACATTATGTATTTATAAGTTTATTCCGATCTATACCGAGATGCTCCGAAATAGTTACGGAGGATACCGACATCGCACGAAAGTTAACGAGCCCATTACGGGTCCACTACCTTAAGGCATTATCTTCTTTTCGTGATTAAATATGCAAAGAACAATTCATAGTTATCTCAATTAGTGCATTAAAACACCACACTCAATTATTACACACACCGCATTTGAGTTTTCCTTTTAGCTGGAAAGTGGTCGGAACATGACTGGGTTTTAATATTAATAGCGGTTTGTACATTCCCATGATGCACTGTTTAGAAAAACAATGGCGACCTCCATGTGGCGAATGCCGTATTTTAACACGTGATCGTGACGGTTCAATATGGCAGCGCCCAGAGTCAATTTCTTAACTCGCCCTTATATAGGGTTCGGTCGCTCATGCAACCTAACCAAAAAACACATTTATATAATAATTGTTTTGGAACGTTGAACACATTTCTGAATGATTATTGGAGTTGTATTTATTCATGAGTTCGAATCTCCGCCCAGCTGTAGTCTCCATGATGATTGATATACAACATTGTATCTCATTTTCATTCGTCTCTCACTATTGATTCTAGTTGGAAAGCTGTCAGTTACTTGAAACGATGGGGTGTGCTTGAGTACTGGTTAACCGTCCAGGTTCCAAGGAAACAGTTGTTAGATTAAATTAACTGAAATCTGATAGTCCTAGATGGCATAAAAATACGCTAAATATTGAATTAATCTTTCATTGAACAATATGGCATGAGTTTAGCAATACCATCTTCCAGTCATATTTGAATTGTACTTTCTTCTGTTTCCTTTAATATTTATTAATTTCACGTTCCAAATGTCTTCAAATAAAGAAGTTTTTTGACAAAAATGCGGGCCATACAAGAAACCACTGAAGGCTTAAGTGGTGGCTGTTAGTGCTTTAGACAAGTACAAAACTCGGAAGGTAAACCCAAGGAAATGCTGCCTGTGGCTATAGGCGATTCTATTACTGAGCATTGTTACACTGCTATAATAAGTCGCTCGTTCAGCGCTTTCAAGAGGGGAAGACTCTCCTTATGCACAATGTTATAAAAAACAGGACAACATTATTGTCCTAACAGAGAGATCTCGTGTCTTTGTTACATCAACAATGTCTGTATCGGAAGAAGTCAGAGCTGCTGCCAAAATACTTCTTCACCTATCTCCTGCTCCAGTGACACTATTGAAAGACGCTATCCAGTCCCCATTGAAGCAGAGAGTTTCAATTTAAGCCAAAGTCATACAGGTGAGTAATATTTCATTTTTACAATCAAATTTACAATAGTTAGATGTTGGATAGTAGACAATACTTTATACACTTACATAATTAAATAGATCTACATATCATTAGCAGAAAAGAATGAAAAAATGACAGAATACTTTTGATAGTCAATGTATTGAGTTATAACCCATGTTTTAAAATCTTTGCTGGTCTGCAGCCAGAAATGACTTACTTACGGCACTTGATAGAAAAAGGCAATTCTTAGCTCTACAGGCCAGAAGAGCTGAAACTTGCTTTTTGTCTGTATGTCCATCACGAGTTATATCAAACAACATCAAGTCGACGCTGTTGGAAAGATTTTATAAAACTTGCTACATGAACACCCTGTAAAAAATTGTTTTCATCTTCCAAGATGGTTACTGTGACCAAAAGTATGTCAATATCAAGGTTTAAACAAACAACATATCCAAACCAACCAATTCCATTTAAGTGAGGTATCTCATACATGTTATTCTATTTATAGAGAAAATTTGGAAAATATATATTTTCTTAGAAACACTTTAATTCATTTTAATTTAATGGCTTGCTTCCAGTATTCATTATACGAGTTCTTTCAACATTTCTTTTTTGCCCGTCATCAAAGATGGCCATCATGGCCATGTGGAGTGTGTGGTAGAGCACGGGACCCAAGATGGTGTATTGTGGTTTCAATTCCCTCCACGGTTATGTGGTACATGCATACCACTGCTCCTACCAAGGAATACTTCAAGCATGATTTTTCTTAAGTTGTACAAACTTATTTTACAGTTGATATAAAAAAAACACAAAGCAAATAGTTGATGTAATAAATAAATTCAAAATAAAGAAAACAACCAGCATGGACAAAAGTATAAGTAAATGTGAAATATAATAGAATAAATATTTCAACTAAAATTATGTCAATATAAACAATTTTCAAACAATTTCTCCCCCGAAGTCACAGCTTCCATTCAACGGAAACATTTTACTAGGTAGTCTTTTCAATAGAGCATTAACAAGCCTGCTTCTTTTGGCATAATACTAAACTTTACTATTCACTGCCAACATTTCAGGAAGATCAACAGCAACAGGTCATGGTAAAAAATGAGCCTATCACGATAAAGGCCATATATGTCCAAGATGAAACAATGTCGAAGGTGAAGCTGACGTTATGGCGGGAAACTGCAGACACTGCCATTCGACCTGGATACTTTTGCACCATAACAGATTGGTCACAAATACGTTTATAAATGAAATGTCATTGAATTCAACATTTTAAACCAATATTGAGGTAATAATTTTCTTCTGCAAAGAAAATTGAAGGGTTCTTCATGGCCGAGTGGTCCAAGGTGGCATCTCGGGTTCACTTACATTTCCTCGCTATGGTCGTTCAAGTCGCACTGTGACTTTGGACGGCAAGCGAATCTCTTGATTTCCATAGCTGTCGTGCAGCCCTAGCAATCTGTTATACAAGATACGTATGACAGGAACCGCCATATTCATCCGACCGATAAAGTAGTTCACAAGTTTCAAAACGCATTTGCCGTAGCAGAGGGCGTATTATACAACAAAAAAATCATTTTTTTTATTTATTGCGATTTTTTTCTGTACAAAAATTCAAAGATACGATACGGAGAGCATACAATTTGCATGGAAATGCGGAAAAATACACTAATCTCGCTGTGCACTAAAAACGCAGCATTTCATAGAAAAATTGTTTTACGCATTTACTACTATGCATAGGGACGTCGTCTGATGGTGGTGGTGGGGGTGGGGATTGTGGTGTGTGTGTGTGTGTGTGTGTGTGTGTGTGTGTGTGGGGGGGGGGGGTTATAATCTCTAACACCATTCGACTGTTATTAGGTATAATCATTAACTGGGTGAAATATTGACATGTTTTCGATATAATAACTCGTAGTTTGAGTAAATAGTGATTGTTACTGTAATTTTATTCACTACGGATTGTCCTCGTTTAATTTTGATAGTAAAATAAAAAAAAATATGTTCGGGGCTATTTTTGTTGTTGATAGAAAAACGTGCCAACCTGTCATCTTATGCAAGCAGTGTTTTGATGTTGATGAACAGGTGAACATATTTAACCGTTTATTAGGTCATCCGACCGTTATGTTTGTTGTGATTCTGTGTTGTATTTTTTAGATTGATTAAATCCAGGTCACGAAAAAACCGTTTATAATGCTATTAATTGATAATTTATATTGTTGATTGAAAGCTATATGGGAATCGAACATAACTAAAGTCACAAGTCAATATTGCCAGATTGGAGACGATTCATAGAAAAACAAAATCAGGAATTAAAGTTAAAACATAATATATATCTGGAGCTGAATCGTTAAAATTCTTGCTTAAGAAGTTGGACAAGTTAAGAGTTAGATTACCCATTTGAATTGTAAATTTGTGTTTTTTTTTAAGAATTTAACTATTTTTTAAATAAACAATAATTCATTCATTGATGGTGTTTTTTTTGCACATTATTAAAAAGTATTTTAAAGCAGTACATTCTGTTTTTGATGAAATAATAAGGATAGATATTGAACAGTGGAGGTGTTATATTGGTAGTTTTTTTCTGGTAAGCATGTGTCGATCAATACTGTATCAAAAGTCAAACGTCAGAATATGAAGGTTTGTTTGTCAAGCTTTCATATAGGTTGTTCATGTTGATAACTTTATGTGGAGATGCGGAAAGGAATCCTTGGCCACCAAGTTACCAGTTTACAAAAATTCCTGTAAATGGATATTTTTACCAGGGTCATCAAATATTCAATCGATTTTCACAGGGAAGACAGTGTGTACCATGTTGTTTAGCATTTTTTGCAAATGCATTATCAAAACTGTTTGATAGCTACTGTTGGAAAAGTATTGATATGGAATCTGTATTGTATGCAGGAGATTATTTATACAGATCCACAAAAGAAATATCAAACACGCCACATTCTTTTCTAAATCCCAATGAATTGCATTCTTACTTAACATATTACAAATCTAACTAAGTTTTCCAATTTCCGGAACTTACATGTTTGAATTTACACAAGCAGCGAGCATTCCCTCAGGCCTTTCAGGCCTTTGATTTAAAAAGGTTTTCCATATATGACCTTTGAAGTGCTTGCTTTAAGATATTTACCTCATGGTCTTTTCTGCAATGGCAATTTCCTTTATAATCATTTTTGCACATGTATAACAATCATCCGATACACAATATGACTGAATGACACATCTACACATACATACACAAAAAGTTATAGAGCTTTTAACTATGATAGATATCAATAAGAAGCCGATTGGGTTTAATACCAACTGATGCAAGAAAACTTGTTTATAACTGAAACAATTTCAACAATGTGTTCACAAATTTGAACTGAGTTAGTATCAATAAAGCTCTAGGTAATCGGCCTTAAAGCTGTTTACCTATAGGTATATAATCTGGTTGTTATAAAAATTGAAATGTTGAAATCAAAATATGCACCTGTGTTTTTGTTTTTAGTTTCAAAATAAAACATTATTCATTTTAGCAGTATCAAACTATTTTGAACTCCTAAACTTGTAGAGGAACTTTTGATGGTCAATATATAATGTCCTTATGCATACTTTGTATTGTCTTTTAACATCGATATTAGAAAAAAAAACATTTAAATTGTTTTCTATAACACCATGAAAAGCTTAACATGTACAATAAATAAAGTAAGCTGCAGATCACATGTGCTTTTAATCATCTATTACTATTTTACTGAGAACTGTTGAAAGAAAAGATGAAGGCTTTAATAAGATATGAAAGTGCCATAGGCTCAGGGATATTGCATTGTTTTTACATAATATTAATAAACTTGGACATATGTTTCTTACTTGTCTGTTTTTGTAGTCTTTTGTTAGCTTTGTAGTGTTTTCACAGATGAGCTTTTACAGTCGCTCTGTATTCATTGCCAATCATCATTTTGTGCTTAATTAATACAACTTCTCTAACCAATCCACAACATTTCGGTATATTTTTCCACCCAGGAAGTGGCGTCGACAGTGGATAATAATATTGATATAAGTTTTAGTTTTCTTAGCAGTGCAGCTAAACTTAATTAGTATTAACTACGCTTAATAAAAAAAGAAGAAGCAATATTCATTGAGGCACAGCAAGGGGGACTGACTTATATTGGAAAGGTCATTGAGGCACAGCAAGGGGGGTCGACTTATATGGGAATACTATGACGAAAATGATTATTCTCATTTTATCATAGGCTTGCTCTATTTAAAATTTGGAAAGGTGTGTGATAGATGAAGTCAAGTGAGCATTTTAGGCACATGTCGTGCTAAAAGGGATATTTTACTTTATTTTTTGCATTATGTTGATAGTTTGCTGTAGTTTTCAATACTTCATTGTTGTAAAATTGTGTCAATAACAAAGATGAGCTGCTGGGTAACATATATAATGTACACCAATCCTCTAATATGGTTTGTTTGCCGCTTTTGACCGAGCAGTAACAATTTTGCCAGTATGAACATGTTTTTTTTTCAAAAATTAATTGTAGTTGATTTAAAACGTTTTCAAGTCCATATCTTTTAGGCATGCTCAAAAGATTCCCTCATTGAACACAACACATATTACCTCCCTTCTTATCAAACTCTAAATGGTATCAGGCGGACGTGGCAAACAAACAATATTTATAGGGTGGCCCCATATATGTTGTAATAAATCATTACTATATTATATATTGTTTATAAGAGTTTTACTGTTGTAGACAATAATTCTATGGCTTGTTGTACAAAACAGTTGTACAAAAAGTTCAATTTGTTGTTCTGTAAGGGATATTGTATTGTTGTGTTTCTTTTGTAAAATATCAATGAAGGTTTCTTACTAGTCACTATTTTCAAAGTTTTAACTTTTAAGCTCACCTCGCTATAGCTATGTACAAAACATCATGAGTTGTTACCTTTACTACTTCTCTGAACCAACTTTACAGGTTTTCAACACATTCAGTATGACACATTCTTATGTGAAGCTCTCACAAGTTTGTTCAAATCATGGCCTTAGGGTAATATTGACAGGGTTTTCTTTTTCAAATTTAAAAGATCTTCTTTTCGGAAAGTGCAATGCCTGGAGAATCTTTATTTGTTTTATCGCATAATGACCATTTCGGGGATAACCGTGAATCAATATTGGTCCCCTCCCAGGGACTTTTCATTTTCATATTGGGCAATTTAAATCTTCTCCCCACTGGCCAGCCAAATTTGTTCCCATTTGGTATAAATGATTACTATAATTAGGAGTTTCAAGTTTATTCAAACTAGAGTCAATTTCCACTGGGTAGTGGGATTTTGATTTTAAATAGGAACACAATGAGAAATCAGGAAGTTCTGTTTTACTCATCTGATTTTAGTATCTTTTCAATCATCTTAAAGTCTGTTCTTTCATCTATAAGCTCTTCATATGATTAATCCATTCAACATTTGAAATGAAGTGACATGCTGAATCAAGTGACCTACTAAAACATTTATGTTCTTCATTTTCACCAATTTATAATTGTCTCTATAGTAAAGATCATCTGCTTGCTAACACATACAGCATATACAGAAATATTTATTACTATATACTGTGTTGTTCCGGATAAAACGCTTCCTCCCCCGACCCAACAAACACAAACATTTGGGTCAGAACAATCTCTGAAGGGTTACTAGTGAAAAGAAACATGCATACATATACTGTCAATTTATAATTACACTGACACTGTGTGGTTATTTAGGGAAATATGGTAATAACAACAATTCTACAGTGGGTTGTTTAAACAAATATTTGTTGTATAAGCATGAAGACTTGAACATGTTATGCTGAAAGGAATATTGTCCTGTTTTTTGCATTATGTCTATATCGGTTTCTTACCAATCTTTGTGGCTGTAGTTTTGAATATTTTATTATCGTCTGCTTGTTTACATGGGATTTTGCCATTTTATAATTTATAATATTCTCTATAATAAAGATTACCTGCTGGCTACCATATACAGCATATAACCGAACCAGATTTTTATTATGTTTACAATACTGAACAAAACTTTTGCTAGTGTTAATATATTTTTAGCTCGCTGGGACGAATTCCAAGGAGAGCTTTTGCCAAGACCACGTCGGCGTCGTCTGTAGACACCTTTTGCATTTAAGTTTCAGATATCTATGCAATCACACATTGGCTGTGAATGAAACTTCGCATGTGTGTTCACCATCATCAATGGAATACACAGAGACAAGAACAATAACTCTGTGTTGCATTTTGGCACAGTTTAAGTCCTTTTTGGACTTATTTTTTCAGGTTAAACATTTGCGTTTAAGTTTAAGATATCTATGCAACCACTCATTTGATGTAAATGAAACTTCGCATGTGTGTTCACCATCATCAATGGAACACACACAGACAATAAGCATAACTCTGTAATGTATTTTAACACAGTTATGGCCCTTTTTGTACTTAGGCACCCAGGTTAAACATTTGCGTTTAAGTTTAAGATATCTATGCAACCATAATTTGGATATGAATGAAACTTCGCATGAGTGTTCACTTTCATCAGTGGAACATACCCAGACAAGAACCATAACTCTGTAATGTATTTTGACACAGTTATGGCCCTTTTTGTACTGAGGCACCAAGGTCAAACTTTTGCGTTTAAGTTTAAGATATCTATGCAACCACGATTTGGATATGAATGAAACTTCGCATAAGTGTTCACTTTCATCAGTGGAACACACAGAGACAAGAACCATAAATCTGTAATGCATTTTGACACAGTTATGGCCCTTTTTGTACTTAGGCACCCAGGTCAAACTTTTGCGTTTAAGTTTAAGATATCTATGCAACCACAACTTGGATATGAATGAAACTTGGCATGAGTGTTCACTATCATCAGTGGAACACACACAGACAAGAATCATAACTCTTGGTTGCATTTTGGCAGGGTTATGGCCCTTTTTCGACTTAATTTTTCAGTTTAAAGTCTTTTTATCAGGTAAGATATCTATGAAACCACTCATTGGGTATGAATGAAATTTCGCATGTGTGTTCAACATTATCGGTGGAACACACAACGACAAGATCCATAACTCGAGGTTGCATTTTGGCAGTGTTATGACACTTTTGGACTTAATTTTTCGTCTGTAGACACCCAGACTAAGCTTTTGCGTTAAAGTTTTGGTGTTTGCCTCCAATCGCAATCTTTGCATGGGTAGTGAGTTTTATCCCATCGGCAAGCTTTGTTGTCTTCTTACAACTCTTGTTAAATGTATCCCATGAGTATTCAAAGGTGTATTTATATGGAAAAGATTACAACTACTGTTACAGGAAAAGGATGAAATTTAATGAAATGTTGTAGGGTTCATGAACAAAAATCACAGCTACACTTCAGCTGAAATTTCTTTTTTTTTGTTCAGGCATCTTAAATTAGAAAAAACTAGGGGGAAATAACAATGTTATTCAAAGTGTCTCTTGTTAAAAATAAATCCGACCTAAAGTTCCTAATCACAGATCATACTGGTACACTTCCAGGGGTTGTTTTAAAAATATAAAAACTTAAACACGTTAGGGAATTTGTTTTGTTTTATGTTTTATGTCAACACGGGTTAATTTTATTACTTTTGCTGTAGTTTATAAATTGTATCTGTTTCTTTACATAGCTGTAGTCTTTGCCATTTATAAACCTGTGTGGTTCCAGGTTAGAATATAATAACTGTCGATCTTTGCCGATGTTTATGTTCATTTTATCATTATTTTCATGTTCATTATTGTAATTATATTAGCAACCCTTGTGTGGTTCCAGGGAGCCATGTGAGTGATGGCAAGAAAAACCACAATTTGAGTCAGACGATAGAACTTGTTAAAACTGCAGTTCTGCAGGTATTGGGGTTCTAAGTTCTATCTGCATTTCATTTGTTGATGTGAATTTTAACGTCTTTATTAATGTGTTGTTTTGGTACATGTAGAGTGAACCTGGAATCTCCATTCCTGTTCGCATTGAATTAACTATAATATGTTGGTACACAGTGGAACCAAATTCATTCATGCATTGCCATTTATAATTGTATCTGATGCCTGATATTAACAACATTATACTCAAACCAAATATTATTATGCTTGTTATAACATAATGTTTAACTGAGTATCTTGTTTAACATGAATGTTTGTAAATGTCGTACTGTGGACAGTGTGGTTTCTAGATTACATCATTATGATATTTCTTCAACATTTGCATTGTCTCCCAAATTCGGTATTATCGATATTATGATATCCCAAAAGTGAAATGCTAAATATTTCTTTACATTTAAAGATTATTTGTTTATGTTGTTATTGGCAACAGATACCTTGATGTATTTTCATTGTTTCATTACTGTATCAGTATAGCAGGTTCACAATTTGATTGACCATCGTTTCAAATCTAGAGAAAACAAATGTTATTATCACACTTTTCTAAGTGTTGTACATCTAAAGTGTAGAACAAGTCGTACACAGCAATTAAACTATTATTAACAATAATTAACTAATTTTATTGTCGTCAAGCCCGTGTGGTTCCGGCTAAGAATAGAATCACTGTTGATCTCTGCAGAGGGGTAGGAATCCTCCGAATGGGTGTCATGTTCATTTTATCAATTTTTGTCATGTTCACTATTGTGGTTAAATTATCAACCCCTGTGTGGTTCCAGGGAGTCATGAGTGATGGAAAGAAAAGGATCACTGTGGCTTATGCATGTCGTAAGAAACGACAAATGGAGTAATACGATAGAATTTGCTGAAACTCTGCAGTTCTGCAGGTATCAAGGTTCTAGGTTCATTCTGCATATTCATTTGTTGATGTATTTTTTAATCTGTATGTTAATTTGTTGTTTTTGTACATGTAGAGTGAACGTGGAATCTTCCTTCCTATTGGCGTCGAATAACTTATAATGTGTTGGTACGCCGTAAAACCCTATTCATCTTATGCCAAAATCTAACGCGACTCTTCCATTCTATCATGCATTATTATTCGGCGTTTTAAAAGGGAAATATTCATTCTTATTGGATAGTTGGCTATCCCACCCCTGAAGTATAGCACGTGTAGAGAATACAAATGTAAGTGTTGGAGAAGCAAAGCTATACTATAGTAGATATACTTTATTAAAATTTAATATAAATATTATAGCTATATTTTCAGAATGATGTAATTTTACATGTAATCATATTTACATTATTCATACAGAATGCATTATGACGTTAAAATTCATGAAACAACTTAGAATACAGGACACTTATAGTAGATACATATTTTCATTTCATGTAGCACGGATCTCAAACAGGACAGTTTAACAGTGTTAACAAAAACTAGAAGTAATATATTAAAGCTAAGTGAAATATACAGAAACAGTTCCCAATCGTAATACAAGTAACAACCAGGAAACGTACCCGTTTCACGAGAAACCGGCTTAGGAAATAACGATAACGGAGCTATACACCACTGAACATAGTGGACATCCCTGTTGTATCTGAAACCGGCTTGGGAAATATCATCACAATAACGCGACTTTACACTACTGAACATTGTGGACATCCCTGTTTTGTGTGACTATATTCATGCAGTATGTTTTTTTTTCTATTTCGGCTCTGCGTTATAATGTCATACATATTAACCTTTATTTTGCTACGTCATTTATTTAACATTGGTGGGTAGTTTTCGTTTTGTATCGCCTAATATCCCTTGGTGCAGAACGTTTTTGCCGAATATATTTACTTTTAGTGTACTTTATAATCTTTACCTGTTCGGGTTTGCTTCGCTTACAATTTCAACAATGAATAAATGCATTAATTTTATACTTATGTGTATATTATGCTTGTTTTCGATTTCTTAAATACAAATTGATTAATTTCAATATAGAAAGTTCTGAACCGTTATCCACGAACACGGTACTATCGGTATGTGTTTACCTTATTCATAGCGTATTAGTTATAGCGTGTAATATGTATACATGTGCGTATTGAACAATTTTAGTTGTTAACGAATAGCTGTTTAACGTTGTGCTTTTATATTAAATATGACCGCGGCGTGGTCTAGTAGTAGAGCGTCCGCCTCGCATGCGGAAGGTCGTGGGTTCGATCCCCGGCCGGGTCATACCAAAGACTTTAAAAATGGTACTATAAGCTTCCTCGCTTGACGCTCAGCAATAGAGGAGAGTTCTAGGTCTGGTCGGCCCGGTGTCAGTATAATGTGACTGGGTGGGGTATCATACCATGTGTCTGCGGCATGGTACTCAAGTGTGACAGCGCTTAGAATACTGTCCCAAGTAGACACCGTCGCGATATGACTAAAACATTGTTGAAAGCGACGCTAAACACCATACAACAACAACAACAACATTATATTAAATATACTCTTCAACAGTGGTCATGCTAAGCATATAAAACCAATGGTTTCTGCTAATATTTGTGGACATACAAACTATTTGATATCAATTATCGCATGCTTACTTTCTAAGTCAACTTTTAAAGGTACACCCGACATTTTTGTTCACTAATCTCCATGATAAAATTTGAAAAGATATTAGCATGTTTACAGATCCCATTTTATCATAATGTGAAAATAATTAATATCGATCAGTTGTTGAAATGCATTCTATTTCACATACTTGTTATGAAAAAGCGACCATGTTTTTATTTCATAGGTTTAATGGTACATTTAGCTCCAAATACATGCAGATATTAATATATATATTTTAACATGTATTACTGGCGTTGCACAAATAGTTATACAGCCAAAACGGTTAACATTTCTTAAAAAGTAAGTGTTAGATGATAAACATTAACATATATACAAATATATTTATAGTTTCATACATTAAAATGGATCCAATGCATGACCTGAACGTCCATGGAATCAATTTCAATATTACATTTGTTCATTTTAAACCGTATACTTATTAGCACATTCAATGGATCTAAACAATCTGAGACACTATTGAAAATAGAAAATATTTATCCAACATAAGACAAATCTTTTGAAGGTCTCAGTCACAAAATCCACATGAATACAACTAATATTTGAATTAATTATAACAAGAAAAATACATTCATTGAGAAGAAGTCAGTCTCTATATTGCCGGTATCAGAAAAAGACATTGGGTAGCTGGTTAAAATATATCGTAGGCTGTGTAGCGACGGTTCCAGTTGTTTCAGTAGGTAGTCAGGTCGGTCGTTTGTATGTAGAGTATATTTTGAACAATGGTTCATAAACTGATTAACTGTTTGTCACCTTCGTTCTAATTGCGAACTAATTACATATTTTGATAAAATCTGAGTGGCAATCCATAGCATTAGGTATTTAACGTGAAAACCAATCACCGAGGATACGACCTGAATTTATTCGAGTATATATGTTATACCTATACAGGAATGCAATGCCTTATGAAGTTCTTTCAAATATATTTTATTTAGAGTTATTTTACCAAAAAAATACATGTACAATATTCACAACAGAAAATGTTAGAACGAATAAATACAATAACTATAGTATTCTTATGCAAAATTGTTAACAAATACAACATTTACATTTTGAAACACTATAAAACAAATCTTTAACAAAACAAATAATCATGTATATAAAAGAATGAATATTGAAGCAAATTAAAGTATACTAATAAATAATAAACTAACAATAAAGGATATTGTATGTCATATTTGCATAAGAACTTGAATCCAGATGCTCTGGGAACCTCGTGCGAGGGATCGGTGACAACTTGTATCTACTATGCGCATCCTTCAAAACGAATGAGAAACTAATGAAAATGAATATCTCTATAACGATATTGTTTGACAGTAGAGGCGCAATAGTTAATACGTTACATAGAGTTTCTAAGAATCTCCAAATAAAATTGTGCTTAAGTATGTTGTGCATAGATAAGAAATATTCCCAAAAAGTTTTTAATTTCTGTCTGTGAATAAAGGACAATTCAAAAGTTAATGATATGTATCATCGACATCGGCAAGGCGGGAATTTTACATTATTTATTTCTGGAGGAATAGGTGGTAATTAAGAGAACTACTTTTTATTTAAAAAAGACGAACGGAAACGTTGATATAGACTTGACTCATGTTTACACATCAAATAAATATCAACACGCCTGATTACGAAGATATAAACCAAGTAGCAAAACGTTTGTTATTGAAATCTTAAAATATACAAATTTCCTTACATTTTGTTATCATATTGATAAAAACCGAGGAAATACAAATATAATTTACACTTTTTATAATTGATGAACTCGAATTTAATATTAAGGATATCTTTGAATCATTTAGAAGAGTTACTCTCCTTTCCTACATTGAAACGGAATCAAGGATCTGCATATGCATTGGGTTGTTTTTATTTCGTATACTGAAACGATAAAGTAAGGACGGATGAATTTCAGAGTCACATTATCAATTTATTGCAAGAGATACTTACAGTTTTAAAATATGTCTGCAAATGTAATTTCTTAATTATTTTATCAGAATTATTGAAAAAAATAACCCGGCGTTTCTACATTTACTTCATGAAGATAATATATATGCTATATAACATTCATTGTTGCCAAAGTTTATCATAATTGCGTTTTTCATGCGCACCAATTCCGCGCACAAAGGGAAGCAATTTTATAGAGACCTGCCGGAGTCTCTGCACATATCTATACTTCAACTGATCCTTTTTCGGATGGCACCATCATTTACGGATATGCCTGAAATTGGTCTCTTATATAGTGTTCAATGTATGATATGCCTACTTGTATAACATAATTGCTTATAGCAATTTAACCTGAATATATAATATAATAGAACTCTTGATATTGATACAAGTATGCTCATTTAGTTTAAAATCGTTATTTTTGCAACTGAAGTTAATTGAACGATGACAAAAATTAAGAGCTATTTTTCTTAAATTACGTGGTAAAGCGTCTTTTTAGTTCGACTATCCGGAGAATAAAGAGAGCTATTCTACTCACCCAGGCGTCGGCGTCACACATTGGTTAAATTTTGCATACAAGTCCCTATCTCAGTAACCATGCATTGCATGTATTTGCTTGAAACTTTACACAAGCCCTCCTAGTCATCAAATTATTGCCCTTGTTTTACTTAAAAAATCTGGTTAAAGTTTTGTGTGCAATTACCATCAAGTCCATATCTCGGTAACCACTCAATGTATTCGATTGAATCTTTACACAAGTATTCACAGTCATCAACCCTACTACAATTAACTTTTGCATGAATAAATTAAGTCTTCTCAGTCATCAAACCTACTATAATAACTCAGTAAGATAACTTTTGCATGAATATAGTGCAAATTATTGCCCTTGTTTTACTTAGAAAATTTGGTTAAAGTTTTGCGTGCAAGTACCATCAAGTCCATATCTCAGTAACCAATGAATGTATTGACTTGAAACTTTACACAAGCCTTCCGAGTCATCAACTCTACCACTACAATAACTAAGTTAGATAACTCTTGCACGAATATAATGCAAATTATTGCCCTTCTTTGACTTAAAAATTTGATTAAAGTTTTGCATGTACGTACTGTCAAGTCCATATTACACCAACTGCTCAATGTATTTGATTGAAACTTTAAACATGGCTTTGTAGTCATGAAATCAACTAAATTAATCAAGTCGGATAACTATTGCCTGATTTTTTTGTAAATTAGGGCCTTTGTTTTACCTACAAATTCTATAACTCAGCAGTCACTGCATGTATTTGATTAAAACTTCCTACAAGATATTGCAGTTATAAGACCTACTCATTTTGGCAATTTTGTAAGTAAGATAACTCTTATTTGCTTGGATTTGTCATCAGTCTCAATCAAATTGGTACTTCTGTGAAAAAAATATTCAATAAGTTAAGCGCGCTGTACTTCCGACAGCTCTTGTTTTATTTTAATTGTCATTAAAAAGTTATCAGAGTACTTTGTGAAGTTTTAACCAAAATGTATCCATATACTATATAGAAAATTTTAAAAAAGCAATTGTCATTCTGCCGAAATGATTTTGTTTTTAAAAAACCCAAACATTTAAACTCGAGCTAATACTTATCATTTCCATGATACTTAATATCATAAGCGTGCAATTATGTAATAGTTTTAATTAAATACTATCTGTTAACAATTTCCAAAGCGGGGGCGGTAGTGTAATGAAAAGCGTGTTGGTCGCTCAAGCCAAAAGGTGCGGGTTCGATCCCCAGCTCGACCCGATGCCTCTCATAAAACAATACTTAGTACTAGTTCTACCCAGGAAGCGGACTAGAGCTCATTTAAGCTCTGAGCTTTCATCGCAATCAAGCTTAAATAATTTAGTATAAACTAAACAATTTTTGCATAGATTGTAAAATCAACACTTTTTTGCAAAATTTCAAGTACGGGTATGTTTGTGAGGTGGCAATACCAAAATTATGTACGGTAACATGTGTTATTTATTTCTGATATAGCATGAATATACACGAAACTCACAATGACTGTCTATCCCTTTAAAGCGACAGACATCTGAGTGTTAAGTTACCACTTAACTTGTGCATTGTCAAAGTGTTTACTGTACGCTCCACTACCTTTATCAAGTTAAACATACCATTGATGTTATTCGCGTGAAAGCCTTAAAACGTACGGATATAAACTATTGAACGGATTTAATTTTGTATATTTAATTTTATAATTCTGATGTATTGAACATAAGTAATAAACGTATTGGTGATTATAAACTGTTAAAAACAACGTGATTAACAAAAAAAGTCATAATGTTTTATTGTTTTATTTTACTCGTCTCAATTTTGTCCGCCGTTCATGGCGAAGAGGAAGTGTCCGTACAAACACCAGTTGGTGACATTGTCGGAACAGCAACAACGTTTGAATTCGACGGATATCAGTACGATGTGACGTATTTTCTTGGTATACCGTTCGCTGAATCAACTGATGGACAAAGACGTTTTGCAAAACCTGTTAAAAAGCCACCATTCACCTCGCCGTACATTGCCAATGCAACTAAACCGGTCTGTCCTCAAGCAAACGTTGGTGGGACAGATTTATCTATCATGAACGAGGATTGTTTGAATCTAAATATATACGTGCCAGGAAAACCGTCGAGTTCAAACTCTCTGGCGGTTATGATATGGATTTATGGAGGTGGATTTCAGTTTGGAGGTCAAAATGAATACCAATCACCGGCATTTTCTGCCTTAAACAACGTCATTTATGTGACTATTAACTACAGAATAGGCTTGTTTGGGTTTTTAGCAAACAGCGATGAAGGTATACCAGGCAACTATGGACTTTGGGATCAGCACATGGCTATTCAATGGGTTCATGACAATATCAAAGCGTTTGGTGGTGACATAAGCAACGTAGCAATTTTTGGAGAATCGGCTGGGTCTGCTAGCGTCATTTACCAAGCGCTTTACCCAGGAAATGCAGGTCTTTTTCAACGTGCAATTGCGGAAAGTGGATCCGCTCTGTGCCCATGGGCGTTTTCTGATGCACCAGAGTTAGCATATGAAGAATTGCTAAAGAACACAAATTGCATGCCCGAACAAACGAACGACATAATGACATGTATCCGTGCTTTGAGTATTGAAGATTTGTTAAAAGTAGCCGGCCCTGAATACCTTCCTGTCGTTGATGATGCTTTTCTAAAAATAGCTCCTAGTGAATTATGGAGTAATCCCAACAATTCGGAAGCTTTCATGGTATTGAATCAATTTGGAAATATTGATCTTATTCTCGGTATAAATAGTTACGACAGTGCAATGTTTGCCGAAATGCCTGGCGATAAAGATTCGGCTGGAGAAGATAGAGGCATTACTAATGAAGAGTTTGAAGCGTTCATACCTACTTACATTAATTGGTTTACGGGAAGGTTTACGAGAAATACATTTAGTCTGATGATCGACTCCGTTATGCACCAATACACTGACTGGTCAGATCCAAACAACCCATTCACTACCAGGCAAATGTATCTTGATATGGTTAAAGATATTATGTTTACCACGTGTATCACCACGACTGCTAAAATACATGCGCAGACAAACGGAACCGGAAGTAGTTATTTATTTGAATTCGATCACAGACCAAGTTTTTCAACTGTTCCTGCATGGGTATACGGGGCAAACCATGCCGATGAAATTGCCTTTGTGCTTGGGTTGGTAGGATACCCACCCATGCTGGTGTCACAAGAAGAAATTATGCTGTCTAAGACGATGATGAATATGTGGACTCGCTTTGCTAAAGTTGGGTAAGTGGATATCATATATGTTATATGCATCTATATTGTATGTGGTATTTTGTATGTGTTTCTTTGTATTTTGTTAACAATTTAGTTGTATGACCAACATACTTAATTTTGATCATGGTAAGCGATTTACCAGCGCTAGAAACATAGAATTCATGCTAGTCACTAATTCTTAAAATATCAAGTCGGAAAATATGGCCTGGCAAATTTAAAACAAAATTGCAAAAATGACTTCATAAAACACCAAGGCAATCTGATAAGACACAAACCCTACCTTTACCTTAGATTTACATATGGATATTGGATAAAGGTGTTTAACTTACGTAAAATCCGTGCAAATCTTTACGATTATCCGACGATGACTTTGGTGAAAAACTGAATGATTTATTTAACAGTGTTGCGGTTTCCAACATAATTCTTTAGATATTCACATCAATAGATGTGTGTGTGCTTGGTTGTAGGGTTCGTCCTTAATATTCACCTCAATAGATATGTGTGTGTTTGGGTGAGTGGGTTCGTCCTAGATATTCACCTCATTAGATAAGTGTGTGTTTGGGTGAGTGGGTTCGTCCTAAATATACAACTTAATAGATATGTGTGTGTTTGGGTGAGTGGGTTCGTCCTAAATATTCACCTCAATAGATATGTGTGTGTTTGGGTGAGTGGGTTCGTCCTAAATATTCACCTTAATAGATATGTATGTGTTTGGTGAGAGGGTTCGTCCTAAATATTCACCTTAATAGATATGTGTGAGTTTGGTGGTAGGGTTCGTCTTAAATATTCACCTCAATAGAAATGTGTTTGTTTGGGTGAGTGGGTTCGTCCTAAATAATCACCTTAATAGATATGTGTGTGTTTGGTGGTAGGGTTCGTCCAAAATATTCACCTTAATAGATATGTGTGTGTTTGGGTGAATGGGTTCGTCCTAAATATTCACCTCAATAGACATGTGTGTGTTTGGGTGAGTGGGTTAGTCCTAAATATTCACCTCAAGAGATATGTATGTGTTTGGGTGAGTGGGTTCGTCCTAAATATTCACCTCAATAGATATGTGTGTGTTAGGGTGAGTGGGTTCGTCCTAAATATTCACCTTAATAGATATGTGTGTGTGTTTGGAGGTAGGGTTCGTGCTAAACATTCACCTTAATAGATATGTGTGTGTTTGGGTGAGAGGGTTCGTCCTAAATATTCACTTTAATAGTTATGTGTGTGTTTGGTGGTAGGGTTCGTCCTAAATATTCACCTTAATAGATATGTGTGTGTTAGGGTGAGTGGGTTCGTCCTAAATATTCACCTCAATAGATATGTGTGTGTTTGGGTGAGTGGGTTAGTCCTAAATATTCACCTCAAGAGATATGTGTGTGTGTTAGGGTGAGTGGGTTCGTCCTAAATATTCACCTTAATAGATATGTGTGTGTTAGGGTGAGTGGGTTCGTCCTAAATATTCACCTCAATAGATATGTGTGAGTTTGGGTGAGTGGGTTAGTCCTAAATATTCACCTCAAGAGATATGTGTGTGTTTGGGTGAGTGGGTTCGTCCTAAATATTCACTTTAATAGTTATGTGTGTGTTTGGTGGTAGGGTTCGTCATAAATATTCACTTTAATAGTTATGTGTGTGTTTGGTGGTAGGGTTCGTCATAAATATTCACCTTAATAGATATGTGTGTGTTTGGGTGAGTGAGTTCGTCCTAAATATTCACCTTAATAGATATATGGGTGTTTGGGTGAGTGGGTTCATCCTAAATATTCACCTTAATAGATATGTGTGTGTCTGGGTCAGTGGGTTCGTCCTAAATATTCACCTAAATAGATATGTGTGTGTTTGGGTGAGTGGGTTCGTCCTAAATATTCAACTCAATAGATGTTTGTGTATTTGGGTGAGTGGGTTCGTCCCAAATATTCACCTCAATAGATATGTGTGTGTTTTGGTGAGTTTGTCCGTCAAAAATATTCTCCTCCATAGATATGTGTGTGTTTGGTGGTAGGGTTCGTCCTAAATATTCACCTTAATAGATATGTGTGTGTTTGGTGGTAGGGTTCGTGCTAAATATTCACCTCAATAGATATGTGTAAGTTTGGGTAAGTGGGTTCGTCCTAAATATTCACCATAATAGATATGTGTGTGTTTGGATGTGTGAGTTCGTCCTAAATATTCACCTCAATAGATATGTGTGTGTTTGGGTGAGTGGGTTTGTCCCAAATATTCACCTTAATAGATATGTGTGTGTTTGGTGGTAGGGTTCGTCCTAATATTCACCTTAATAGATATGTGTGTGTTTGGTGGTAGGGTTCGTCCTTAATATTCACCTCAATAGATATGTGTATGTTTGGGTAGTGGGTTCGTCATAAATATTCACGTCAATAGATATGTGTGTGATTGGGTGAGTTTCTTCGTCCTAACTATTCACCTTAATAGATATGTGTTTGTTTGGTTGTAGGGTTCGTCCTTAATATTCAACTCAATAGATATGTGTATGTTTGGGTAGTGTGTTCGTCATAAATATTCACATCAATAGATATGTGTGTGATTGGGTGAGTTTCTTCGTCCTAACTATTCACCTTAATATATATGTGTGTGTTTGGTGGTAGGGTTCGTCCTAAATATTCACCTTTATAGATATGTGTGTGTTTGGGTGCATTTTTTCGTTCTAAATATTCACCTCAATAGATATGTGTTTGTTTGGGTGAGTGGGTTCGTCCTAAATATTCACTTCAATAGATTTGTGAGTGTTTGCGTGAGTTGGTTCGTCCTAAATATTCATCTTGATAGACATGTGTGTGTTTGGGTGAGTGGGTTCGTCCTAAATATTAAGCTTAATATATATGTGTGTGTTTGGGTGAGTGGGGTCGTCCTAAATATTCACCTTAATAGATATGTGTGTGTTTGGGTGAGTTTGTCCTTAATATTTACCTGAATAGATATGTTTGTATTTGGTGAGTGGGTTCGTCCTAAATATTCAACTTAATAGATATGTGTGTTTTGGTTAGTGGGTTCGTCCTAAATATTCACCTCAATAGATATGTGTGTTTGTGTGAGTGGGTTCGTCCTAAATATTTACCTTAATAGATATGTGTGTGTTTGGTGAGTGGGTTTGTCCTAAATATTCAGCTCAATATATGTGTATGTTTGGGTGAGTGGGTTTGTCGTTAATATTCACCTTAATAGATATGTGTGTGTTTGGGTGAGTGGGTTCGTCCAAAATATTCAGCTTAATAGATATGTGTGTGTTTGGGTGAGTGGGTTTGTCCTAAATATTCGCCTTAATACATTTGTGTGTGTTTAGATGAGTGGGTCGTCCTAAGTATTCATCTTAATAGATATGTGTGTGTTTGGTTGAGTGGGTTCCTCCTAAATATTCACCTTAATAGATATGTGTGTGTTGGGTGGGTAGGGTCGACCAAAATATCCACATTAATAGAAGTATGTGTGTATGGGGGGAGGGGGTGGGTGCGGTCTTTCTTAATATCAACCTTAATGGAAGTATTTGTGTGGGGGTTGAGGGTGGGGGAGGGTCGTGTTAATAGGTGTGTGTAGGGGGTGGGTATGTGGTTGTTCTAAATAGTCACCTTAATAAAAATGTATGTGTGTTAACATTGGTGGGGTCGTCATAGCTATTCATCATTAGGGATATCCAGACAATTGGTGATCACGTTCTATAAAATATACATGTCAAAAATACGAATCGGGTAATCGTATTAGGCAGTTCTTAATTGTTCTTGGTGGCTCTTACCACAGTTGTTGAAACCTGATGTAAAAACATCACAATGAGTTCTCTTGAGTATTGTTCAGTATTGTTTAGGAAGAACCATGAAATATGCTACACCATTCGAGCACATAACGTTATTTTCAACACGTGGAAAGTTATAGTTTGACAAGTTTTTGACAAGCTTGACAAGTTTATTTCGATTATTTCCAGAAGGTTTTAGACCCATGAGGAATAGTCACATATATATGGTTACAATTATGGCGACAACATCTAATAAAAATCATAAACATAATTACATACACAAGAACAAAGCTGCGTCCCCGTCAATAGTTTCCTGCTTTGGGTCAATAAGCATTTTCCTTGGATAAATAATTTTAACCATTGACCGCTAAAAAGGTAGATAGTTGTGTATTATTTATCCAAAGAAAATGACTATTGATCCAAAGCAGTAAACTATTGACTGAGACGCAGTTAACCATTTGAAAGGTAGATAGTTTTATTATGTTAGATAACAACAAAAAATAAATCAAGAAGTATTATTACATACAAATGTATTAGAAGTCCCCCCACATCATTCATACTTCCAATGCGTTTAAACTGAGGCGTGAAAGCATAGTCAAAACATCGTTTTTCGTAGCCTTTGTGTGTCTATTCTCCATTAACAACTTATACTATTAGACCTACATTCCTAACAATGAATTACCTTCGTATATTCTATGACTTTAAATATTTCCAACTATTCAGAGTGCATATCTTCAGGACTCACACCACTATTATTTCCCTTGAGTACCCAGACCTACAGATGAAGGAGATAGAAATAAAACTTAAGTTTTCTTTTTTCTTCTTTTTCAAGGCTTTGTACTGCAATAATTTATTTTTCCTAGCATGAGTTAAATGGTCAGTATTTTAGAAATCACCACTAAAATTTTGATGCTGATACTAGCTTTCTGGACAATTCTGTGTCATTTCAGAATTGTCGGTTCGAACAGCATTTAAGGAGAATAGTTGACATATTATTACTTTGGAAATTGATAGATCTCACAAAAGCATTGTATTAAAAAAAAAACCTGGTCAAGGTATGCTGTTTTCCCGTTATAATTGTATATCTTGAACCAGTGAAGAATTTGAGACCAGACACATGCTGCAGATTTGATTTTTCAATGTGTTTTGGACATAAATGTTACAATGGTGCCCAACGGGAAAATTTTAATGTAATAGTGGCGTGAGACGACCAGTATTAACTACATTCTTGACCCGTTCTTGATCAAAACAATGTCATCAACGCCAATACGTGTTCAACCTGACGTCATTATATAAACATATCAGTTGTAGAGAATAGCTGAATTATATTTTAGCATTGAAAAAGTGATATTTCAGTGGCAGTTTTAATTTACGGAATATAATAAACAGTTTATTTAACTGTTGTTTTATCGAATAGCCTAAATGGAGCTTAAATGGACTATCAGCACGAGAACGGAATAAACGTTTCGTTTGAACTATTGACTTGGCAACCGGTTAAAACCGGTTTCGACAGAATAAGTGGTCAATAGCTCATTTTTTAGGGAATAAGTGACCAATAGTTCATTTTATTTGACCCGTTTTGTTTAGTTTTCATCCAACAGATTGAAGCCTTCGTATTGGTTTATAATAATGTCTATTATTGCTGATGGTTGTTACAAGTTCATGGCCACTGTCGTCACTTCATTTGGATGCATCTTCAGCTATTTTGGTGGCTTGAATTCTTATGGTCATATATTTTGTTATATCTTAAACTAGATCAACTTTAAATATAAGATTGAGTGAATGTTATAGCAACATAATTAATTTCGAACAAAGTAAAAAAGATTTCTAATTTTTTTTTGTATTTTTGTATTGGTGTATTTCATGACAATCGTCGTTATATCGGTGCCATATTTGTTGCCAAGCTCTGTGTCTATATTTATAACCAAACTTAGTCTTTAAGATAACTGAATGATAAACACGCCGATAAAAGATAAAATACGTGTTTTAATAAATATTTGTTTCTTTTCTTTTTCCTAGCAACCCAAATGACGTGAGCAATGACAACATGACTGAATGGCCAGTTTACGATCTGGAACAACAACAGTATCTAGTATTCAATACCAACATCACCTCACTTCCGGTTATGGATCATATGAGAGCAGATGGCGTCCATTTCTGGAACCACCTGTTTCCACTTATAGATGACAATTCTTCCGCGGACAATCGCTGTGATAACAAAACGGACAGCGGAGGTAATGAGACGAACACAGACGAGACTGGAAACAATGGTAACGTGACGGACACAGATCCAAACATTGGCATTAAAGAAAATATAACTGTATCTACAACTGTTGGTGATATTGTGGGAACGGTAAAGAATATAACACACAACAAATTGCATTATAGAGTTTCAGAATTTCTTGGTATTCCATTTGCTGAACCGACGAGTGGGGAGAACAGATTCGCAAAACCTGTGAAAAAGATGCCTTTCAGCACTCTATATGTTGCTAACCAACGCACGCGCTTCTGTGTACAGATGATGGGATTTACATCTGATCCGAACGACATGAGTGAAGATTGTTTACACCTAGATATTATTGTTCCAGGGAAGGCTTCGCCATTAAACACACATGCTGTTATGATTTGGATATATGGCGGAGGATTTCAGTTTGGTTTAAAGGACATTTATACATCGAGGTCCTTTTCAGCCCTTAATGGCGTGATTCTAGTTACGATAAACTACAGAATGGGGCCATTTGGGTTTCTGGCGAACTCTGATACCGGTATGCATGGTAACAACGGACTTTGGGATCAGCATATGGCTATCCAATGGGTGCATGATAATATTGCGGCGTTTGGTGGTGACCCTACTCGGGTTACTTTATTTGGTGAGTCAGCTGGCTCGGCCAGTGTTATTTATCAAGCATTGTACGAGGGCAACAGGGGACTTATACAAAGAGTAATCGCAGAGAGCGGCTCTGCTAATGCAATGTTTGCTTTTGACAGGAAACCAGAAGACGCGTATAGAAAACTTCTCGAAAAGACTTCATGTAAATATGCGTTAAGATTAATGGCGAGCAAATGTTTACGCGATTTAAACCCTGCACATATTTACAATGACCTTACAAGTAACGATATCTTCTTACCTGTATTAGACAATGACTTTATTAAAGTGGCCCCAGAAAAAATATTTGATAGTAAAACAAGAAACACAGAGAAAATGTCAATATTAACACAATTTGGTGATCTTGATGTTATTTTTGGCGTTAATAGTGACGATGGAGGAGTGTTTCTTCCATCTATACTGGAGAATATAAATAAAACAAATGGGCTAACGCGCTCAGAGTTTGAAAATAAGATAGGAACAGTGTATGGGGTGTATGGACGTTCTGAATCTGATATTGAAAAGCAAGCTATTTTGTATCAATATACTGATTGGTCAGATCCAGATAACGTTACTACCGGCCGTCAGATGTTCATCGATATGGTGACTGACCTTATGTTTACAGCACCAGCCGCAAGCGCTATCCGGGCTCATAACGAGATCAAAGGCGCTGGCAATATATATTTCTACGAGTACGACCATAGACCAAGCTTCTCATTAACACCTGCCTTCGTCAAAGGTGGAAACCATGGGGATGAGATAACGTTTGTTCTGGGTTTTCCATCGGCATTTATGCCTTTTTATGGGCAAACCCACCCTGACCCGGCCTCGATGCTACCAAACGAAGAACTAGATCTTTCTACTAAGATGATGTCGTATTGGACACAATTTGCCAAATCTGGGTGAGATAACATATTTGTTATTGTTAATATAGTCATATCCCCCATTACGTTATATATATATCACAAAGTTTATTAATTATCTGTAGTCGTATGTTGGTTACATGACACAGTCTCGTTTTATGTTGTGAGAACGCGGGAAGAGCGAGATGTGCTCCCGTAAAGAAGGTTTGCACTTCCCAGAAGCGGTTTTGCTACCAACCTATCCAATGTGGCAACACCTGTTATCATTCTGTTGTTATGATTGTACTCTTATTATCGTGATTACCCTATATATTGGTTGTGTTTGTGTTTGTGTTGTTATTGTTGTTGTTGTTGTAGCTTTGTTCCTTTTGATAGCTCATATCGTCTCCAGCATTAGTTAAATGAACAAACATTTCGAAACAATCGATATAACTATTTTACAATTAGTAATTGCTTGATGAATATATAAACATATTAATACTTAATTATTTGGGTATATTATTAAATACAATGTATCTATCATAGAACTTGAGTTGCAGCATCCAAATTGTACATTATAGAAGAACACACAATAAACAATTCATATAATAGTGAATACACATACTAGTCAATACACATACTAGTCAATACACATAATAGCCAATACACATACTAGTCAATACACATACTAGTCAATACACATACTAGTCAATACACATTATAGCCAATTCACATACTAGTCAATACACAAACTAGTCAATACACATAATAGTCAATACACATACTAGTCAATCAGAAACTAGTCGATACACATACTAGTCAAAACACATAATCATCAATATACATAATAATAAGTACACATAATAAACAAAACACACAACCATCAATACACATAATCATCAATATACATAATAATAAAAGCAAATAATAAACTATACACATGATAGTCAAACACATTATAATAAATACACATAAAATCAATACACATTATGAAATAATACACATAATTACCAATACACATTATAACAAATACACATAATCATCAATACACATAAAAATCAGTACACATTATATACACTACACATAAAATCAACACACATGTTAATCAATACACTTAATAATCAATATATATAGTTATCAATCAATATAAACACTAGTTTTGAATACGTCTTAGAATATGTTTTTACGGATGTGTCATTTGCGTGCTTCGTGTGTGATTCGACATATATATTAGATGTTTATATTTTACGATTACTTTTATACCTATTTTTCCTATTCCAGAAATCCAAATCCACCAAACAAGATTTCATGGCCGGCGAATGATCTCATTTCACAGCAGTATATTGTCTTCCAAGCGAACAAGACGCCATTGCCTGTCAGGCATCACTACAGGGCGGAGAATGTGCGATTTTGGAACCACATGTTACCGTCTTTGGTGAATGCCGCTGCTGAATCAGAAACACAATGTCCGTCTGCCACACCAAATAATATAAGCAACGCAGTTTCAACCATTGGTTTTAGTCTGTCGGGTTTGATTGTGTGCTTTGTGAATAGCGTTTATCTTTTGTATCTTGTAAAGCAAGTGTTTTAACAGTGCACGAGTGTGGACACGGGGGTATTCCTCAACAATAGTTTCAAAACGTTTCTTAATATTTTAGCTAATTTCAAAATGTTTTGACATTTATTTTGTATGTTTTCCATTTTTCTTGCGCTAAAATCGATTTGTTAAGGTAACTATTAATAGTAATAACTTATAATCACAAAACTGGTGTACTTTCCATGCATTCCTGCTACCACTTGTGCTGCTCATTTTAAAGTCGACAAAATTACGAGTTAACAAATATCAAATTCGTATTTTGCAGTGCAGTGACTATTTAGTATGAAAATGTTTGAATAATGGAATACTTTTATATAAATGTGGGAGTTTCCGTTCTGGATATAAGAACTGAAAGGAACGTGAAGATTGTCAAATAAAGTATCTTGTATGCTTTGATCGTTGTAACACATTACGAGTACCTGTTTCTGATGGGTTGGTCGTGTTAACGCACTACAGGTAGTGTTAACATAATAGGGTTACACTATTAATAATACTTTGGTCGTGTTTGCACAGTGATGAATACTATTAATTATATTTTTTTTGATGTATTAAAAACAATGCTGATGCCACATTAATTACGTTTTGGTCGTGTAAACACATTGCTGGTACACAATTAAATAGTTTTTTGTGTTAAAACAATGTTGATACACTATTAATTACGCTTTGATCGTGTTAACCCGATGTGGGTACATTATTAATTATGCGTTGATCGTGTCAGCACAATGCGATTTCACAGTTAATTATGATTTGGTCGTGTTAACGCAATATTGGTCGCGTTAACACAATGCGGTTACACTGTCAATTACTGTTAATTATGCTTTGGTCTCGGTAACGCAATATTGGTCGTGTTACATGTAAAGCAATGCGGTTGCACTATTAATTATGCTTTGGTCGTGTAACGCAATATTGGTCATGGTAAAACAATGCGGTTACACTGTCAATTACTGTTAATTATGCTTTGGTCGTATTAACGCAATATTGGTCGTGTAAACACAATGTCGTTGCACTGTTAAGTATGCTTTGGTCGTGTTAACGCAATATTGGTCTTGTTAACACAATGTTGTTACACTGTCAAGTATGCTTTGGTCGTGTTAACGCAATATTGGTCGTTTTAACACAATGTGGTTACACTGTTAAGTATGATTTGGTAGTGTTATCAGCAATATTGGTAGTGTTAACACAATGTGGTTACACTGTTAAGTATGTTTAGGTCGTGTTAACGCAATATTGGTTGTGTAAACACAATGCGGTTACACTGTTAATTATCCTTCGGTCGTGTTAACGTAATATTAGTTGTGTTAACACAATGTGGTTACACTGTAAATTATGCTCTGGTCGTGTTAACGCAATATTGGTTGTGTTAACACAATGTGGTTACACTGGTAAGTATGATTTGGTCGTGTTAACGCAATATTGGTCGTGTAAACACAATATGGTCACACTCTTCATTATGCTTTGGTCGAGTTAACGCAATATTGGTCGTGTAAACACAATGCGAATACACTGTTAAGTATGCTTTGGTCGTGTTAACGCAATATTTGTCGTGTTAATCCAATGCGGTTACACTGTTAAGTATGATTTGGTCACGTTAACGTAATATTAGTCGTGTTAACACAATGCGGTTACACTGTTTATTATGTTTTGGTCGTGTTATCGTAATATGGGTCGTGTTATCACAATGCCGTAAACTGTGAAGTATGATTTGGTCGTGTTAACACAATATTGGTCGTGTTAACACAATGCGGTTACACTGTTAATTATGCTCCGGTCGTGTTAACGCAATATTGGTTGTGTTAACACAATGTGGTTACACTGTAAATTATGCTCTGATCGTGTTAACGCAATATTGGTTGTGTTAACACAATGTGGTTACACTGGTAAGTATGATTTGGTCGTGTTAACGCAATATTGGACGTGTAAACACAATGCGATTACACTGTTAAGTATGCTTTGGTCGTGTTAACGCAATATTTGTCGTGTTAATCCAATGCGGTGACAGTGTTAAGTATGATTTGGTCATGTTAACGTAATATTAGTCGTGTTAACACAATGCTGTTACACTGTTTATTATGTTTTGGTCGTGTTATCGTAATATGGGTCGTGTTATCACAATGCGGTAAACTGTGAAGTATGATTTGGTCGTGTTACCACAATATTGGTCGTGTTAACACAATGCGTTTACGCTGTTAATTATGCTTCGGTCGTGTTAACGCAATATTGGTTGTAAATAACATATATACTGGTCATACCTAATAGCGCGAGTCTAATTTTGTTCAACCATGTAAAGAATGACGTCAATAATAAACAGTAATAAGGTAACTTAAGTATGCTGAGTAATAAACTGTTTCCGATACGAAATGCAAACAAATGCCAACGCTAACTGAAGTTGGAGCTTTGCGCATGTCTTCCCAGACATATTTATATGAGCATTCGCGGTAATAGGTATATCGCGGTATTAGGTATGGATATGTCTTATATTCTTTTAACGTGGGTGCTCATGAACCCTGTTATTAAATAAGGTAAATAACTATAAAAAAAATACTTATTTAACTGTGTTTTTTACAAATTATTTAACAAGTAGCTCCGCATGATAATGATAATACTTTCTTTAAAATTAGCCTTCGGATAGAAATACTTGATTAATAACTCGTGTGTTACATGTAGCATTCTGTGGCATGATACAAAATATTTAAACTAACAAACCAAATATTAACATTTACTCGTAGTTACACCTGTAAATCAGATATTATACGTGAACTTGAATGGATCGTGTTTAACTTTGCCGTAAATCCTTTCAAATGTAATTGTTTGTCTATTTTATACATATACCTGACCTCCGATCAAGAAGCGATAACTTCTCTGTGACTCCCCCGTCGGCTTCACGATTCTCAAAACAAAGCAAGACTGATACAGAAAACTAAGTACTAAATTAAGTACAAAAGCATTTCTTTATCAGATCGTATAATAACGGTACACTAAAATACATTCCTTGCCATTCTTAATAATGTCATTCTCTATTGCTTTTGTTAACGTTAACGGTTTAAGAGATAACAAGAAAAGACGACATATATTTCACTGGTTAGATAAAAAATGTTTTGATATCATTTTAATTCAAGAAACGCACTGCAAAGACGAATACGAATCAGCTATGTGGAGTAATCAAAAGGGTGGAACACATTACTGGAATAACGGGAACAGCTCGTCTAGAGGGGTTGCTATTTTATCTAAAAAACAGTTAAAATTGTCAATAACGGATATTTTAGAAGGATAATGGGCATTTGTATCACTAGTAATAGAAACCGACGAGAACAGTTTTTATCGAGTATCGAACCTTTATGCTCCGAATATCGGCAAAACGCGTAAATTATTAAAAGTAGGTACAGGCTATATTAAGTGACCATAACTCAAAACGTAATTGGAGGTGACTTCAATTGTGCCATTAACAGTAAACTGGACAGGAAAACACGAGCCCAAACGCAATTGAGTACACTTTTTCTCACGGCATATTGAAATCGCGAATAGATTTTTTATTATGAGGCAAATAAATTGACAATGAAATTGATCTTGTGAAATTACGATATTTTTATATTTAGATCACGACACGGTATCAATGAGGCTAAATACCTAAATCACAGAACGCGGACCTGGACTATGGAAAATGAATACCAGTATTCTTTCACAACCTGAATACCAAGAAATTATTAAAACATTTTGGAAATTTTGGAAAAATGAAAAACACAAATCTAACACAAAACGGGAATGGTGGGATATGACAAAACGCAAAATAAAGCAAAATTCAATTGACTACTGCAGACTACAAGCACAAAGATATAGAGAAATTCAGGCTCTAGAAAAAAAATCCAACTTTTAAAACAAAACAATAACACTCAAAACACAGAATAAGCTAATTATCTCTCTTAAATAATTTTCGACTTCTATGAAATGCAATCAAATGCTGCAAAAATTAGATCAAAGGCAAACCATGTTGAAAAAACAAAGAAAAATCTACTAAATATTTTTTTGAGTTAGAGAAAAAAGAGAACAAGCTATGGTCCAAAAAAATGTGAATCCGGGAATATAAAGACAGACATAAATTCAATATTAAATGAACAAACAAGATTCTATAACAAACTCTTCAAATCGGAGGGAACTGATAAAAGTTCTGCCCGAATTTTTCTTTCTAAAAGAGATAAATTCATTCGCACAGAAGACAGCAGAAAACTTGATTCTAAATTAACAGATGTCGAGGTAAAGAATTCCATTTTCAAATTCAAATTATCAAAATCACCAAATGAAGATGGCATAGTGGCCAAATGGTACTAGACGTTCTGGTTATTGATAAAATATGAGTTCATGCAGGTTATCGATGAAATTCAGGATGTTAATATGTTATCAGATTCTCAATATAAAGGTGCACTTTCTCTAATATATAAAAATGGAGAAAGAGAAAATTAAAAAAAAAAGGGCACCCTTTAACGCTACTTAACGTTGATTACAAAATCATAGCAAAATGTTTTGCAACTTAAACCATTATTGCCGAACCTCATAAACTCTAATCAAAAAGGTTACGTAAATGGTCGATTCATAAGTGAGGTAAACAGGCTTATACAAGATTTGATAAAATATACTGACTCCGAACATAATGAAGGAGTAATAATTTTTCTTAACCAAACAAAAGCGTTTGACAGGGTAGCATGTGATTGGATTAAAGAATGTTTAGAGCATTATGGGTTTGGAAAAACTTTCATCAACTGGATCTACATGATACTTAAATTTTCAAAAAACAGCGATTCAAACTAATGGTTTTATATCTGAATATTTTGATATTTCAAGATCTATAGAACAAAGATGTCCAGTAGCGCCTATTTTATACATACTTCAAAGTGAAGCAATGGTGTGTACCATAAGAAACGATTCAAGAATCGAAGGAATCTCTCTCCCTACTGACAATAAGACAATTATAACCGCAAAAGTAAACCAGAATGATGATGATACCCAACTCTTTGTAAAAAATGAAAATTCACTACCTTGCATCTTTGAACATTTAAACAGATATGAAAATGCATCAGGTGCTCAAATGACTAAAGACAAGACCACTGGTCTTTTTATTGGAAGACTAAAAAACAAAACGCCAACGTATAAAAACATTAGCTGGACTAAAACATTCATAAAAACATCAGGCACGCACGCACACTTAGATGTATTCAAAAACGAATTTCAAACGAGTAGCAAACTCAGTACACTGTGAGTCAAGACGTTAAGTGTCGAATCATGCATTCTAGTTAGTTTAACGGGGGAGGGGTATGATTATTATTTACTCCAATAGTTCTTTTTACTTTAAAACGATATTTTTAATGAAACGTGCACGCAAACACACAAGAAACTTAAGACTAAACTGTAAGATGTATTAAAAAGTGAACCTTAATCAAGTTTCACTTCCAGTTCTACGAGCCAAGACGTGGATGAAAGTGTCCCCTACCACTCCTGCAAATTTGGGTAGGACAGTGGCCTAGCTTTGTAAAGGTAAACTTGCAGATCTAGAAATTTTGATGGGGGCTCTAAGGCACTCTGCTATAATGTTTTTAAAATGTAAAGACAAATGATGTGTATTTTTCTATGTTAAACATATATCAATTACTTAGGGACTTTTATTTTTCTAGGAAAAGTGCAGGCCTTGGCAGTGCCTTCGTGTAGCTACATCGGTGTGTATGTGTGTGTTGGGCATGTACAGTGTGCCATGTATAGTGTTTCATGTATCTCGCAGCTACACCGTTAAGGATAAGCCCTACTATATTGCAGGAACAAAGCAAATTGCAAATCAGATGGATCTTAATGTTTTCTTCTCTGTGACGAGGAAGACTTTGCTGAACATTGACTATAATCCCATTTTCTTAAACTACATCAAACTGTGCAGGAGCTGTTTTGTCCTTGGATAACGTACTACTTATATTGCCAGCTACAGTAACTTTTTGAATATATATACTTAATATAGTATATTCATTAATTTAAAGTTATTTTACAAAAACATGCCTGTATCTGACAATTCCTTGTGACCGGTTTCTTTATAACCTTATTTTTATATAGAAGAGCAAATATCGGGGATTTGACTTTGTTGACAATGTTTTTGTTTGTTTGTAATAAACAAAAATGAGGCTCTGAAGTAACAGAAATGTATATGTATATATTAAACCAACTCTATCAACAGCTTTTATTACTTTATCAAATCCATGTTTTCCGCCGGCGAATTAAAAAACAGCTACAAATAAGAAATGGCGGTCAGGTTTTCTAACGGTTTTCCAGGAATTAAGTACTAACCGATCTTTGCAAGAAACTGGCAACTTCATCTATTGAAACAGAGACTGAGAACATTTTGTCACAAAGAACGTTCCCGTCGGGAATAGAACCAAGGACCTCTGAATTGACAAACATTTACGCTACCATTGCGCTACCCACGTGGGTTCGCATTTACAGCTAGAAGTACAAGTCGGAAATAGGTAAAATGCTATTTTATTTCCCCCGACTGTATAACTGTGGATGTGTTTGGACTTCAGCAGCCAATTGTATAAACGTTGGTTTTATTTTAACTCTTTGTTATCTTTATCCTAAGTCTTAAAATAACTAAAATTTAAATACCAGATATCATTGATAGAAGTGTTTTAGCCTTTGGTTAAAGATTACCCAGGCCTTGTAATAATATAATCAACATTTATACAAGTTGTTGTATCGTTCTTAAACTTTGTGGCATTGTAGGTTTTAAGGCCAGAGAAAAAAAGATTAAATTCAAATTTTCTTCCCCATCCACACCTGTCCGAAACCCTTGAAGTTTCCGATACCACACGTGTTATCACCAATAAAACAATGTATCTATAGCATAACAGCCATATTTATATATATCGTATACCAACATTTTACAGTTATAATTCACACTTTTAATCGACCAGAACATCCAAATTTACAATATAAGTTTTCAATGTTGAAATATGGTCCGCCCGACATTTCGGTCAGTTTCGAACTGTTGTGATCAGATTTTAACGAGTCAATTTTTCACGTGTGGGTGGGTCATTAAATAACGGTCGGTGTCAGTTTTCAATGTTGAAAATTGATCACTCAAAATTCACAGTTACACCGGAAGTGAATTTTATGTACACAGCAGATAAGTTAAATGCAACTTAACAGGAACAGTCCTGATTCATTTCAATAATCAAATGATAATGCCAAATAAATTAAAAATTCGTCATAGTATGGCAAACTTGAAAAACAAACAGGAAAAACTAAACACCGAGGTAAAATGGGAACGAAAGCTACTTTTAAACAATATTAAATGGGAAAATATTTGGCTAAATATTAACTTTGCGCTCGCATAGAGAAAAGCCAAACAATTTCAATGGGAATATTTGCATAATGCTATTTTCACAGAACATAGGTTAAACATTATGCATCTGTCACAAGGTATGTGCACTCTTTGTTATAAAGAAAGAGAAACTCTAGCACATCTATTCTTTGAATGTGAAAACGTAAAACCATTGTGGGATAATATTGAAAATATTATTTCTAACATAACTGCAGTTTAAATATTGACTTGGTAATGTTAACTCTCTCAGACGTCTCTCATGGCTTGCTTCGGTGTCCCAGGAAACTAAATACAGTAAATGGGGTTATATATGAGACAAAATGGCAACTTCGGAAATTCAGAAATGAGAATAAATTTAAAAAAAAATTTAAAATACAAAAGATAGAGAATTTGTATTCTAATATTATATCTTCTTTAAAAGATCAAATAATAATTACATCGGGCTGGACAAAGAAAATAAAAACATGTTATTAATTACATTCTTTCTTTGTAACCAAAGAAAAAGCGGACAATCTAAATATCGATTCTTGTATTTCGTTTAGCAAGATACGACTGAAAACAAAACTGTGAATACAATGTCATGGAAGTTTTTATTGGTTCAAAAATTTCTTTTCTTTTATTACTGTACAATATCTTACGTCTTGCTTTTCGTTTTGGTAAGATATTGAACATTGGCAAATTGTAAAAAAAATGATGATTATATAAAAGAATAATAATATTATACTGAATGCATACATATAACCTTTTACTATTATGATAATCATTATTTATTAAGTATTATTATAACGTAAAAAAAGTTTGAATGAATGAACGAACGAACGTATAAATGAGTGTAATTAAATAATCAAATGAATGAATAGTTTTAAAACTTGATGACTTAATGAATAATGCATGTTGAATATGATTATTGTTAAATGATGTTGAGAAATACATGTTTATACAATATATCAAAATTCTATATTGTCATGCTATGCTTGTGTTATGTAGTGTATGTATAAACATTAAACGGGTAATTAATCTTGGCAAAACCCTCCCCCCCACCAAAAAAAAACAAAAAAACAACAACAACAAAAAAGTCAGGGTGAGTAAAAACGCATATACGGACATAATGAAATTGTATTGTGAACGTTCTTATGTTTGTTTGTTTGTTTGTTTAAGTTTTAACGCCTTCTGTCAACGGTATGTTAAGGATGTCAACGTTCCTTATCATTGTACATTGGATCTAATAAGCGGTTTACAAGAGTACTAGATGCACAGTATGCCTACTTAATTAATATTAAAAACCGGAGACTTATGACAGCATAACAAAGGTCATGAAGAACATGGTCTGGCCAGTTCACCACCCCTAGATTGACAGTCGGACGCATTGGCGACTGATAACGATAGCGTTATGAATTCGAGCTCAGCTCTTATATGAGAAAGTTTGCAAGTTACTGCGGAAGGACAGTAAAGTAAAAAACATTGTAGTCAAACATGTGTCAGCGGTACCTTTTTTTAAGTAGCTACTTGTCTTAAGCAGCCACATTTGGTTTTTCACATGTCTCACATGTTTATGCTTTCCGAGCAAATGCACTTGTATTAAGCAACACCCTGTCTTAAAAGGTTACTTGTTGTACTTCTCTTAACTGACTGTTTAAGACATGTTTGATGGTAGTTATTCATCTCAGCTTCATTCCGGTAAACGTCCTCTGGGACAGCAATTAAACAGTTTGCCACATGTAGCCCCTAATGTATAACATAGGATTAAACACCTTTTAAAATTATTCATAAAACCCGCTTAATGCAAAAGTAGCTCATATATATAACGGTATCATGGCATTCACATTTGCACTGACTTGGTCACCCCTTTGAATACTATTAAAACTTAGAAGTACACTATAAGAATACGTAGTAACATAATGTCTCTCTGGTCCTTTCATATTTCTGACATTGTTTGGTTTTGTTTACATTTTATTCATCCATGTTCATAATACTTTTAGCTTTGTTGAAATAACAGTTTTACTGACCTTTATCTCCTATGTACTTTTGTAGAAAAGTGCTTTTTTCAAATCATTCAATTTAAAGTAAAAACATCTATGTCAACAGAAGATATAACATTTAATGTAAAAGTCACAAACAAACACAACCAAAACGAAATAGTGATATAAAAATAAACATATACAGAATGAATTTTAAGTGGCAACACATGAAACCGCGTCAGAACGTTCTGTTATTAGCAAAAAACATATTTAGAACTGGCGTTCGGCTAAACCCTTAAAACGTTCACTCAATAATCCGAAAATAGGATCCTTAGAATCACAAATCGTAACTCTTAAAATGGTTTTATGGCATATCGAATTGTATTTTGGGCCTTATAACGAATCTGAAAAGAGCCACCGTCAACTTCACATAAACTATTTATTTTTAGACATTAAACGACAGTCCCGTAGATTCGTTGGTCATAGAGGACACTTAGGCTATTTTATGTGTCTTTGTACATGGAATGTAATCTCTTCTTGAAGTATCACATTACATGTTTATGTTGAAAGTAAGTCTTTTGAATACTACATCACTTGATGGTCAAATATGTTGGTATATCTTCTTTAAATATAGTATTCAATGGATGTTGATAAACATCAATTGATAAACAAGCATATAAAGGATAGATATACGTGCTTTAATAATTAGTTGTTTCTTTTCTTTACTCCAGCAACCCAAATGATGTTATATAGTATTCAATACCAATATCACCTCACTTCCAGTTATGGATCATATGAGGACAGATGGTGTCCATTTCTTGAATCATCTGTTTCCACTCATAGAAGATATTCTTTCCGTTGACGATCGCTGTGATAACAAGACGGACAGAGGAGGTAATGAGACGGACACAGACGCAACAGACAAAGACCCAAACTTCGGAATTGAGGAAAGTATAACTGTTTCTGTAACTGTTGGTGATAAAGTTGGAACTGTCAAAAATATAACTCACAACAAATCCATTTAAAAAGTTTCAGAATTTCTGGGTATTCCATTTGGTGAATCGACGAATGGAGAGAACAGATTCGCTAAACCTGTGAAAAAGATGCATTTCAGTAGGCCATATATTGCTAACCAAAGTACGCCACTTTGTGTACAGATGCCGGTGTATTCATCTGATCCGAACGACATGAGCGTCCAGTGTTATTTATCAAGCATTGTACGAAGCAACAGGGGACTTATACAAAGAGTTATTGTAGAGAGCGGCTCTGCTAATGTAATGTTTGATTTTGACAGGAAACCAGAAGACGCGTTTAGAAAAATTCTCACAAGGACTGCATGTTAATATGCATTTAAGTTGACTGTTAATAAATGTTTACGCGATTAAAACCCTGCACATATTTACAATGGCCTCACAAGTGACGATGTATTCCTACCTGTATTAGACAATGACTTCATCAAAGTGATTCCAGAAGACCTCTTTCGTGGTAAAACAAGAAACACGGAGGAAATGTCAATATTAACACAATTTGGTGACATTGACGTTATCTTTGGGGTGAATAGTGCCGATGGGGTTACGTTATTTTTAATCAATTATTTAAAAACAAGAAATGTCACTGTTAAGTGTCACATGCCCCACAACATGTCATGATGTTTTGTTGATCATTTGTAGCAAGTATCATTAAAATTCATCTATGCATGATAAAGTTACAGGCCAGAAACGAAATCTCACATAAACTCAAAGTGTTGTCAAACGAACTGAAATTGTGACATTGACCTTTGAGGTATGGGTGTGGGTCTTACTCACGACACGTCGTCATGTTCTGTTGATCATTTGTTTCAAGTATCAACAAAATCCATCTATGCATGACAAAATTACAGGCCGGAAACGAAATACCGGACGGACGGACGGACGGACGCTGCGATTACTATATGCCAGCCAAAAAAAATTTGGGGGGCATAAAAAGAAAATCACTTTAAAATTGATTTGCTTTCTCCCAGATTAATGCTAACAACATACCAGACACTATGTGAACACACATGTAATGCATTATTCAAATAATATACTTAAACTATGCTAATATCTGAAGAACAAATCTGTTACCAATGAAAATGCTTTCCAGGCTGTAAGTCGGACTTATACACATATCATATTGCATGTATCGGTGAAAAGATATAATAACTCTTTCAACAGAATTGTATTTTCAGCATAACATTTCTCAATAAAAAATAATCCAACAGGAGTCGAAGAAGTGTCCAAATGACACACCCAAAACAACAACACACGCTCGTTCAATAAATAGAACGACATCAAAACTACTATACAAAAGAAGTTATAAACTGGTCAACGCCTAGGCATGATTGATAACAAAACTGAGCAAAGCTCAAGGTAAGCTATTCTGATCGACCTGTGACCTCAGTCTGTCCGCAAATTGTTTTGTTGTGTAAACTATTGTACCCACAGTTTCCATTGTAATGTCACCAAACGTATATAGTAGTTACAGAACCATATTTTTCCGACATACATATACATTGTAACTCCATTAAAAATACAAGAATTCCGCGGATTGATATGTCTCGCCGTATCCGGTTTGACCGTTAATACACACATGGGAGACAAAAAATTTAAAATATTATATTCATGCAAGAGTTATCTAACTTGGTTAATGTAGTAGGTTTAATGACTACGATATATTGTAGGAAGTATTGTGTGAAGTTTCGATCAAATAAATTAAGTGATTTTTTAGATATGAACTTGATGGTAGTTGCACACAAAACTTTAACCAGTATTTCTAAGTAAAACATATTTAAAAAAAAACAAAAAAAACTTTAACCAGTATTTCTAAGTTAAACGTATTCATAAAAAAAAATAATAAAATAAAAAATAAAAAATAAAAAAAGAATATATATTTTTTTAAATGAATTAAAAACAATAAAAGTACTCAGCATCTGTATTTAATTTATATAATGCAAATTGTTAGTTGTAACTATGATCCAAGTATGAGTGTCCTAACACTAGTACTTATTGAGAAATAGTGTAAAAATGAAAACTTAATGTTGGAGGTAAATGCAAATTTCAGCATCAAACAATGTCAATGGACCATGAAATTTAGGTCACACTCAGCATTTGCAGTATACAATGTGATGCAGGGTGTTAGTTGTAACTATGATCCAAGTACGAGTGTCCTAGCACTTGTACTTGTTGAGAAAAAGTGTAAAACTGAAAACTTAACGTTGGAGCTAAATGCAAAACTCAGCATCAAACAATGTCAATGGACCATGAAATGTAGGTCACACTCAGCAACTGCAGTGTATAATGTGATGCATGGTGTAAATTGTAACTATGATCCAAGTATGAGTGTCCTAGCACTTGTAAAACGAAAACGATTGAGCTTAATATAAATGTTTCACGCCGCCTCGCCGTCGCCGCCGCCGTCGACGGAAAAGCAACACCTTAATCTCGTCTCTCCTTCGTCGAAGCAAGACAAAAACGATTCACTTCTTTGCATATAAATTTAATAAATAAACTCTAAACATTTTTTTATCTTATCCTCGACAAATTTGTATAGTATTTACATGAACTGACCAAATCGGGTAATTAATGTAGAATTATTTGTCATATAGTGGTAAAATAAGTGTACCGTTCGGCATTGTGTGTGCAATCGCACCCGCAATATCTCATTTGATCGTCACTAAACATCCTTAGTAATTATGTAACTATAATTTCTCGGACAAGATGATAAATTGACCAAATCAGGCAATTATTATCGAAGTCGATGTCCCTTGTAACGTCATAAAATGCTATTCTCTGTGTGCACTCTAATTCTCGTAGTTTTCATTAGTTTTGCTTGTCATGATAGGGGTACAGAAAAAGTAAGATTGGACTTTGAAAATTCAAGGACATATTAATATGTATTTTGACCTCATACTGATAAAACAATGCATACATACATTTGCTAATAAAGGTAACAGTGTCAACTATTATAGCAACTTTCATGTTGGTATTAAGAAATAATTTAAAATATATGTCTTAATATAGGTCTATAATATTTTACGTTCTTATATCAGTATATAAACGTCAATATACCTAAAGCGTAGAGGTACAGTTTGTTATTTGATAGATAGTCTTGTTTTTGTATTGATCTTTATGGGCGAGAAATGGAACAAATTCGATTTGAAATTCGCGAAACTTTTCAAACGGCGAATATAGCAAAAAAAAAAAAAAAAACATCATGAAAGAATAAATGTTTATGGCTTTTTTAATTATTCAAAGATACTATTAAAATATACTTCAAATATTGTTTCATTGTCTCCCACTGCCCTCTGAAATTGGCCAATAGTCAAGATATGACTAGTTTTGATTTTTTCTGCACATTAACTTTATCAAGAGAAGCATCCCCAATACCATCTTGTTGTTTCAGTTATTTTCCGGTCATTAATAGTTATATGTCAATAGCGACGCATGCTTTCTTTAGACCAATAACGTAATGAGGCATCGTCCAATAACTAATACGGTCTTGATGTGATTATCCGGTAACACAGCAAGTATTTCTACTTAAATATGTTTGTGTTAATATGGTTAGTATTAGTCACAAAATCATTAAAGCTATTCATTAATATGCATATCCTAAAATAGTTAGTATCGCTAATAACAGATTTTTCTTAAAAATTTTGCTCTGAAATTCACCCGGCATTTATTTATCTGAGTGTTCAGTTTATCAATTACAGTCGTAGTTATAGAACGAATTAAAAGGAGAAAAGGAAAACTGTTTATGAACGAGTTTCATATAGTATTGCATAAGATGAAACGCTAGTTTGTCGTAATTTCATGTTCCTGGGCATGGCACAGTGAGCTAAATATCGTTTACAGACACAAACTTATAGATGGGACTTCTTTAGAAATAAGGAGATGATAGTTTTGTTATAAAATTACATGCCTCTTAAATATACAGATGATATCAGAATTAAAACAGAAATAAAGTCCATTTATACAAAATGTGTGTATAGAACATGACAGGTTCTTGAAGTCATTACAAAAAAACAACGAGAATTAATCAACCGAAGTGCCAATGAAATTGTTTTTTACATTTGAGAGAAAATCATGCGGCATTAACACTATATTTTTTATTAGGTCGTCAGCCTAAAATGGGCTGTCTTGATGCCTTTTCCTTTCGAAACTGCCCACTATAGACGGAAAGGAAACGATAAAAAACATTCCAATGGTCGTAGACCTTAGTTCACTATAGTAGCATATTGCATCTGGTGAGATACCGTTTGAAATATAGAGTGTAGTCATGTACTTATTATTGATTATTAATTGCAGGAATTCCTTCGAACCACCTCCCCAATCCCGAACCAACCTACCAACCCGAAATACTTTTTGCACAAAAGTGTTAATACCGTATTAAACGCTAGATATATTCATAAATGTCAATGTAATTTTAAACGACCTCTAAAGCTTTAAATGTTTTATTTTGTTCTTTGTTTTTTTTCATATTATATGATTGCATTCAATTAAATTGTTTAGATAGTTTTATAAAATTAAATAGAACAGAATTATTTTCCTATATTAACGGCTAGGATTTCTCTGCGTATGTTTTCTACTTAATATGATTTCTATGTATATTAATAATGATCACGTTTCTTTGGTGGTGTGCAGTTAAATGCTTTTGTAATCACTTTTCCTTGTTGGTGGCTGTGCTGTTGAATGCTATTGTGAGCATGTTTCTTTGGTTGCTGTGCCTTTGAAACTATTGTGGTCACGTTTCTTTGGTGGCTGTGATGTTGAATGCTACCTTTCTGTGCCGTTAAATACTATTGTAATCATGTTTCTTTGGTGTCTGTGCCGTTGAATACTATTGTGATCACGTTTCTGTGGTGGATATGCCGTTGAATTCTACCGTTGGCTGCTGTGCAATTGGATGCTGCCTTTGGTGGCTGTGCCGTTGAATGTTAAATCTTTGGTGAATATATAATTTTTCGTTGATTATGGATACCAGTCAAATTCGTTTCAGAATATATTCTGTATTTTGTTGCAATCAGTGATATTTTTATCAGATATTTTAGGCATACAACAAGTTTTATGTTTTATGTGAAAGCCGTTACACAGTCGCCAAGGACTTTGACTCTTGTTTTGTATTTCTGGTTTCTTTAAATCACCACACTCACCCAGCGTGGCTTTAGCATTGAATATCGCTATAGGCGATGTTAGTAATATCGCTTTAGGCGATGTTAGTAATATCGCTTTAGGCGATGTTAGTAATATCGCTTTAGGCGATGTTAGGAGTGTGAGCGATGTTATATATAGAGCAATACGCCTAGTGAACCGAATTAATACATCGTGCCTGGTATTTAGTTGCATTCTGTGCTGTTAATAACTCTGTTAAATAAACATTATTCAGAATGATTTATTAGTTTTATTTGTTAATGACATGTTAGTTTTGTCTACTAAGATACCTTAATATCCATCTATATTTATCGTATTATTTTCTACTTATTCCTGTAGATTTGTTCAGAAAATGAGACACTTGCCATTATCCTTCTCTGAATATGATTAATGACAAAGATATGCCATATGTTGTATCATCGCTCATTTGCAGCAGTACTCCAATATATCTATGTTTGAATTCCTAACGGAGGTTTATCTGATGTGAACTCACCGTAGTGTTTTATATCGGATTTGAGATTGACGATAATAACTGTGGCATTTATCGGAACATTTGTGGTGAGAAAAAGTAATATTTTCCCGTATTTTAATAGCACACGTTATAATGTTAAAATACGGGATTCTCATGTTCATGTACGACTCCTATACGAATGTGAGCACAAAATAAAACAAGAGCACCGCAAGCGGGACAGACGTTCGTTTTTTTCCAAATCTATTAAGTAGCTCAGAGTAAGTGAAGTAAACATGATGGTGATTAGTTTAAAAAATCAACACTGTTACTGAAAAAAATAAAATAGTTTTAAAAAAATCACAAAAGTAGTCTAAGAGATGTCGAAGAACAGTGTTATCTCTATTTTTCTAGACTAGGACTAAGGTAGAATACACACTATGACTTTGTCTGGCTATGGCTAGCTAGCCAATGTATTATTTTAAATTTTAAAATCTGAGTGTGGATGTGGGGGTGTATTTGCCAAATTTTAATAAACAGGGTTGTGCAGACTTAATACAATAAAAAAGGGGGAAGGTGTCTTGGGGTTGGTAACAAAGTTAAAAAGGGACAGTGTGTCTAATGCAATACACAACAAATTTTTTGAGAAAAAAAATTGGACGGGATGAGGGGAGAGGGTAGGGTGGGGTGTGGGGGTGTGGGGGTTGGGTATTGGAGTTGGTAATAAAGGGGAAGAATAGTAATAAATTTAAAACAAAACAAAATTTAAAAGAAAAAAGAAAATAAAATTGGCGGGGGTCTTGCTGTGGGGTAGTCTTTGGAGTCAGTAACAAAGTTGAAATAGGGGCAAAGTATTGAAATGCGGCTTTATGTATAGGAGTCCATTCACTCCTATATTTTATATATCTTCTCATACAATGGATGAAGAAGAAAAAAAATTTTTTTTCCATTAATTCTTTTACATGTAAACGAAAAACTTAGAAATATAAGGAAGGAACTTACTCCCTTTTAAAACAAAATGCATCAATATATGATTAGAACTCCATCTTTGAACGTGATATTGATATTTATGCACTAAACATGTCTAATGCCATAAATTCATTAGCTGCAGAAACGATACCGTCAAAAATGGTAAATTGAGACCGTCTGACCCTACATGGCTTCATAATGAAATAAGAAAGAAAATGCGACTAAGAAAACAAACTTATGACAAAGCAAAAAAAGACTAAAATAGAAAATAACTGGCTAATTTACAAAAGAATACGCAACGAAGTCACATTATTAATACGAAATAGTAAAAACGAATATTTCAACAAACTTTCACACAAACTCAAAACTCAGAATATTTCAAGCTCGGACTGGTGGAAAACACTAAAAAAACACTTTTATCAAACCAAAACACTAATCAAATTCCATCCCAGCATTTAAAGGAATGACATATCATAAACTGACGACAACGAAAAGGCTAATATCTTTAACGATGAACATAAATCCATACCTGATATTCCTATTTGTTAAACCATACCGCAATTAAACACTTTTGAAATTACACCATTAAAGGTGAAATCTACTCTTCAAACTCTAAAACTAGAAAAGACGTTTGGCCCAGACTCTATAAATAATTATATTTTCAAAGAACTTCCACATGAATTATCTGTTCCACTTTGTAATATTTTCAACCTATCCATTCAAACATGTACTGTTCCAAAGTTATGGAAAACTGCAAATGTTAGTGCATTTTTTGAAAAGAATTACCATTTCTCTTCTTTTTTGTATTGAAAAGGTTTTGGAAACAAATATTTATAAACATATGTTATTTTTTCACTCGACATAACATTAAAACAGCACTTTAGTCTGGCGTTGCCCATAACGATTCAGCTATTAACCTCCTTAGTTGATAATATGCAATACCTTCTGTAAAACCCTGGATGAAGGTGAAGAAATACGTACTGTCTTTTGTGATATATCTAAAGCTTACGACAGGGTTTGGTACAAGGGACTCCTTCTTTAGCTAAATGCTGTTGGTATAACAGGAACTCTCATGGTTAACTAACTACCTTGAAAATCATAATCAATGTGTTGTCGTATCCGGCTGTATATCTGATATGTCTAATTTGAAAGCCGGGGTACCCCAGGGATCTATCCTAGGTCCCCAGCTGTTCCTTGTCTATATAAATGATAATGCAGAAAATATAAACTTATCCATGAAATTATTTGCTTATGATGCTAGTTTTTATATTATAATAGAATCACCAGATATTGCAGCTTCTATGTTAAATACTGATCTTAGAACAATTCATAACTGGGCTGATAAATGACTTAATTTTAATCCAAACAGAACAGAATCAATGGTTTTTACCCGTAAAATCAACAAACCGGAACATCCAAACCTTTCTATGAACCATACTATTATACAAATAGTTACTACTCATAAACACATGGGTCTTACTTTTTCATGGCATGAGCACATTCAATACAGAAGATTTCAATTAGGTAGAAATTTGCTTGAGATTATACATACTACTTTTATGCGTCCAATTCGAGAATATCGTCAAATTGGAGCAATAATGTACCAAGTGTATATGAAATAAGAAGGCACTAGGTACCTTTTTGCACCAATAGGGAGATATGCTAACAATGTCATGGATAATTGCTCTATGTATGAAGTTAATGAAATATAAATATTTAATTGGAAGCAGAACGAATAGTAACGGGAGCAACAAAACTATTTTCAATATCGGCTCTGTACAAAGAGACATGTTGGGAATCATTAAAAGTGAGAAGGCAAAAACACAAATAAATCCTTAAATACAAAATACATAACGGATTTCTTCTTCGTACCTATGTTCACTATTACCTGAAAATGTTGGGAACCTTATTGGCTATAACCTTCGAAATGCACAAGACCTTAGGACGTTTTCATGCAATACTCAATTATATTTTGATTCATTCAAAACGTCTTCTGTGCATGAATGTAATAACCTTCCACAACACATAAGAGAGTCGACATCCCTTTATATATTCAAATCATATATAAACGTTAATAAACGAAAGGTACAAAATCACTTTTATACAGGGAACTGAATTGCCCTAATATATCATACACGACTCCGTACTAACTGCAATTATGAATCAACATTTATTTAATAAAAACATAGTTACAAGTCCAAATTACCTTTGAGTTGAAATTGAGGATTCGTATCATTATTTATTCAGTTGCAGACTATTTCACCAATATAGACAAAGAAAAATGACTGATATAAAATTAACTTGCCCACATGATCCCTCCTTGAATGACTTTCTGTATGGTAATGAAACTCTTACACTAACTGACAACAACTCGGTTTTTATTGCAGTTCAAAATTATATTATAAAAAACAAACGTTTTGAGTATCGTACACAGTTTAATAGATAATGACTTATAATATTCGATGCTACGTTTGCTTACATAATTATACGACTCGTTTCTATTTGCTCTTTGATAGTCAGAAACAATAAATATTGAATGAATTGAATTTATAAACATAAACGTGTAAAACACTTATCGCCTGTATCGTAATGAACCGATAAAAAAAGATAAAAATCAGTGAAGTCTCTTTCTTTTCTTCTCTTCAAGCAATACTCATTTTTATTTTAAATATTCTGAATAAACCATTATTTCATTTATCATTTTTTGCACATTTGGCTAAATTGAAATTATTATGGAACAATATGATAAAATCTGTATGAAATGTAAAATAACTGTTATAGAAGCAGATTAACACAAGCTTCTAAAGCTTTTTTTCTGCATTCTTTCCACATAATTTGTAAAACGTATGATTTTATACTTTATTGTTAAATGTATGCAAAATATTTGTACTTATGTGAACAAAATATTGTTTAAACTTACAAATATTGATAATGTGCATGTTTTTAGTTTCAGCAAAATACAATTTTATTTATAACTTATTCTAAATATACACCTATCTCTACACCGAATACCTGTGCCATTTGATAGCATGTTCAAATGTCAACACATATTTACAATTGCCTGTTCGGAGGGTTCGCTCTTAATAATCTCTACAGCAAACACCATATACAATAAGTATTGATTAAACACCCATTGAACACACACAAGAAACGGTAGCACTTCAAACAAATTGCCTGAATTACTTTGTCAAAGTTTAAAAAAGGGGACTCTAATTTATAAAATATGACACTTTGGTATACATGAATAGTCGAGTTTTTAAAGCTTTGTTTGCTAATTCTTCCACTACCTTCTACACGCTTATTATACAATATGTGTTATCGGAGTGTTCGTGGATGTCTTTAAACGGGTGGGTTTAATTGTGTATATTTCATTTTATAAAGTAGCGTTAGTGAATTATTTAACAACGTCGTATTGGTGATAATTAACTGTGTGATTCAAATTGATACACCATAATGGATTATTGTTTTATTTTACTTATCTCAATTCTGTCCGCTGTTCAAGGCGTAGAGGAAGTGTCCGTACAATCACCTGTTGGTGAAATTGTTGGAACGGCAACAACTTTTAATTACAGCGGAAGTTGGTACTCAGTGACGCATTTTCTCGGTATTCCCTTCGCTGAATCAACTGATGGACCAAGACGCTTTGCCAAACCTGTTAAAAAGCCTCCATTCATCTCGCGGTACATTGCCAACGCAACTAAACCGGTCTGTCCTCAAACCAACGTTGGTGGGACAGATTTATCTATCATGAACGAGGATTGTTTGAATCTAAATATATACGTGCCAGGAAAACCGTCGAGCTCGAACTCTCTGGCGGTTATGATATGGATTTATGGCGGTGGATTCCAGTTCGGCGGACAAAATGAGTACCAATCACCGGCATTTTCTGCCTTAAACAACGTAATTTATGTAACAATTAACTACAGACTAGGACTGTTTGGGTTTTTGACAAATGGCGATGAAGGAATGCCAGGTAATTATGGACTTTGGGATCAACACATGGCTATTCAATGGGTACATGACAACATCAAAGCGTTTGGTGGTGACACAAACAACGTAGCAATTTTTGGACAATCCGCTGGTTCGGCTAGCGTCATATACCAAGCCCTTTATCCAGGAAATGCAGGTCTCTTTCAACATGCAATTGCAGAAAGTGGATCCGCCATGTGCTCATGGTCGTTTTCTGATGCACCAGGATTAGCATTTGAAGAACTACTAAATAATACAAATTGCATGGACAATCAGACGAACGACAGTACTACATGTATCCGTGCTTTGAGTGTGGAAGATTTACTAAAAGTAGCTGGTCCCCAATATCTACCCGTTGTTGATGGTGATTTTCTAAAAATAGCGCCTAGTGAATTATGGATTGATCACAACAACCCGGAAGCGTTGAGGATACTGGACCATTTTGGTACTGTTGATCTTATCCTAGGTATGAACAGTTACGATAGTGCAATGTTCACAGTAATGCCAGAGGACAAAGGTGATGTTGTAGAAGATAGAGGCATAACTGATGAAGAGTTCGAATCGCTCATTCTTTATTACCTTCCTGCTGTTACACAAAATCAAAATAGTATTATGATCGACGCCATTGTGCACCAATACACTGACTGGTCAGATCCAACGAACCCGTTCACTACCAGGCAGATGTATCTAGACATGATTCTAGATATAACGTTTACCACGTGTATCACCACAACGGCTAAAGTACATGCGCAGACAAACGGAACCGGAAGTAGTTATCTATTCGAATTCGATCACAGACCAAGTTTTTCGAAAAACCCTGTATGGATACGTGGGGCAGACCATTCTGATGAGATTCCCTTTGTACTAGGACTCATAGGATATCAAACCGGGCCGATCCCACAAGAAGAAATCATACTGTCTACCACGATGATGGATATCTGGACACGTTTTGCTAAAACTGGGTGAGTCAATATCATATATATATATATATATATAGCCATATTTTGATTGAATAGTACTGTTCTTTGTTTGAGGTTTTACGTTTTTTTGTCATAAGTTTATTACGGCGGTTATAGTTAGATAGTATTTTCATATAAGGCGGTCTAAACGTACTCAACACACCACATCTGTGTATTGATGTATGGCTCGATGTCTAACCCAATGTCATCGTTTTTGTCTCTAAATAAACTAGGAGAGTAAGTTTAACTATTGCCTACGTGAATTTTAGATTTGAAAACACTTTGGAAAACACCAAATGCGTTTACTACAGTAAATTTCGTGCGGTGTTTTATGGTTTTTTTCCATGTAGTCCCGCTGCTGCTGATTTACCATGGGCGTAGACACTGGTGTGGCATGGTGTAGCATATTTAACCGCGGCGATATCAAATTTGTGTCCCTGTCCAATTATTGATTTCCATAACGTTTTAGATTTTTTTTTGTTATTAAAACGACCCCTTTCCACAAACGTTCGTAACTTTTCAAATATGTTTTTAAGATTACGAACGTAATGTGTGATAACTTTAATAAAGTTATAACATTTGCTTATCGTTTCGCTAACATAATCATGGTGATTCTTTATTAAATCTGCGTTACAAATGTGTTGTCTTTGTACATGGAAATTGAGAAACGTAATTTCTTCCTGAAAGAGTTATATGATCTGTTTTGTATTGACAACGCAACCAATTTATTCATACTTAAAAACAAATTGACATAAATCAGTCTTTTTTACGTTTATCAATTATTTTATTCAGTTGTGAATCTAGTCAAACGGCAATTTTCTCACTTAATAAAATTAATGATTGAATCTATTCTTTTAAATCATAGATTTATCTATTGCTTTCTATACTGTTCATGTGAAATTGGTAGACCTCTATCTGAAGCGATGTGAGTTTCCTGAGAAAAAATTACCAAAGTTATAAAAACGTTAGTCTAAACATATTTTATTGGTTTATACATTATAAATAAGTAAAGGTGTCGGTCTACACAAAAAAATATAATAAAGGCATACAATTTCAATATCAGTTTTTGTTTGGTTTGTAAATTTTAAAAATATCATCAATTTAGAAATCTTAATAAATTGTTACTGAGCAACTGGTGATTACGATATATACTACATGTACATAATATCATCTTAAACCAAGATCTTCAGATATGACGACTGATACTGCACGTTTCAAGGCGTTGGCTCCTATCACCAATGAATTTGCATGATGTTTTGTATTTATTCTATTCTATTTATTAATTACGTCTATGCTGCTTCGGTGGTTGTACCATTTGAATGTCATGTCTTTTATGGGTAGTGTATTTTTTTATTCTATTTTAAATACTCATCATTTTAATAATTCATTATTGATTTTCTATATTCTAGCAACCCAAATAACAATAGCGATTCCAGCATGACTGAATGGCCAGTTTACGATATTGAGCAACAACAATATCTAGTATTCAATACCAACATCACCTCACTTCCGGTTATGGATCATATGAGAGCAGATGGCTTCCATTTCTGGAACCACCTGTTTCCACTTATAGATAACATTTCTTCCGTGGACGATCGCTGTGATAACAAGACGGATATCAGGGGTAATGAGACGGACATAGATGGGACTGAAAACAACGGTAACGTGACTGACACAGATCCAAATATCGGCATTAAAGAAAATATAACTGTATCTACAACTGTTGGTGATATTGTCGGAATAGTAAAGAATATAACACATAACAAATCGCATTATAGAGTTTCAGAATTTCTTGGTATTCCATTTGCTGAATCGACGAGTGGGGAGAACAGATTCGCAAAACCTGTGAAAAAGACGCCTTTCAGCACTTTATATGTTGCTAACCAACGCACGCGCTTCTGTGTACAGATGATGGGGTACGCATCTGGTCCGGACGACATTAGTGAAGATTGTTTGCACCTCGATGTTATTGTTCCAGGGAAGGCTTCGGCGTCAAACAAGCATGCAGTTATGATTTGGATCTATGGCGGAGGATTCCAGACCGGTTTGAAAGATCTATACACTTCGAGGTCATTTTCAGCCATAAATGACGTGATCCTGATTACAATAAACTACAGAGTTGGACCTTTTGGATTTCTGGCGAACCCTGATAACGATTTCCATGGTAACAATGGACTCTGAGATCAGCACATGGCTATCCAATGGGTGCATGATAATATTGCGGCGTTTGGTGGTGATACTAATCGGGTGACTTTATTTGGTGAGTCAGCTGGTGCTTCTAGTGTTATTTATCAAGCATTGTACGAGGGCAATAAGGGACTTATACAAAGAGTTATTGCTGAGAGTGGTTCTGCGAATGGAATATATGCTCTTAACAGGAAACCAGAAGAAACGTATAGAAAACTTCTTGAAAGGACTCCTTGTAAATATGCAATGAAATCAATGGTCAAAGAATGTTTACGCGATTTAAAGCCTGAACAAATTTACTCTATACAAAAAAATGACGATATCTTTGTACCTGTTTTAGACAATGATTTTGTTAAAGTGATCCCAGAAGAAATCTTTGATGGTAAAACAGGAAACACAGAGAAAATGTCAATATTAAAACAATTTGGTGATCTTGATATTATCTTTGGCGTTAATAGCGACGATGGAGGCGTGTTTCTTTTAAGCTTACCGGAGAGTATTAACTTGACAACAGGGTTAACACGTTCAGAGTTTGAAACTGCAGTAGGGACAGTGTATGGAATGTTTAGCCATTTTGAAACAGATTTTGAAAAGCAAGCGATTATATATAAATATACTGATTGGTCAGATCCTGAAGATGCTATTACAGCACGTCAGATGGCAAGCAAAATGTTAACTGATTCGTTGTTTACAGCACCAGCTGGAAGCGCGATCCGGGCGCATAACGAGATCAAAGGCTCAGGCAATATATATTTCTACGAGTACGACCATAGACCAAGCTTCTCATTAGCACCTGCATATGTCAAAGGTGGATACCATGGGGACGAGATGATGTTTGTTTTGGGCTTTCCTCCGGCCTTAATGTCTTTTTATGGACAAACCCACCCTGACCCTGCCTCGCTTCTACCAAAAGAAGAAATAGATCTTTCTACTAAGATGATGTCGTATTGGGCAAAATTTGCCAAATCAGGGTGAGATAATATAATTGATATTTAAAAAGTATTTACATTATTTATTACGTAAAATCTAGTTATTAACTTTTTTACTATTATGATATGTTATTGTAAGTGAGTTACATATACATGACAGTCACCCTTTCAGTTATGATAACGTGGGAAGAGCGAGATATGCACCCGTAAACAAGGTAGTGTCGTTGCTAGAGTAGATAATAATTTTTTTACTTAAAATTGTGTATTGAAATTCGGTAACAATATGTATAATAATAGACTGATGGGACTGTATTTGTCTCATCGTCTCGTTTTAGGATGCATCAACGTATTGGAGAGAGCTGGATTGAGTGTATCAGTTAACCAGGATAAGCAAAAGCTTAGTGACATATGTATTCTTGTATCATGGGTGGGTGGATGGATGGATGGATGGATGGAGGGAGGGAGGGAGGGAGGGAGGGAGGGAGGGAGTGAGGGAGGGAGGGAGGGAGGGAGGGAGGGAGGGATGGATGGATGGATGGATGGATGGAGGGAGGGAGGGAGGGAGGGAGGGAGCGATGGATGGATGGATGGATGGATGGATGGATGGATGGATGGATGGATGGATGGATGGATGGATGGATGGATGGATGGATGGTTGGTTGGTTGGTTGGTTGGTTGGTAGAATGGATGGATGTATGCGCCGTAGTGGTGAATATATCATTTGCATGCTACGTCTTTGTTATTAAAACGCTTTACACAGTGCTTTTATTTTTCCAGAAATCCAAATCCTCACAATTTGTATTCCTGGCCGGCGAATGATCTTACCTTACAACAGTATATTGTCTTCCAAGCAAACAAGACGCCGTTGCCGGTGAGGCACCACTACAGAGCCGAAAACGTGCGATTTTGGAACCATTTGTTACCGTCTTTGGCGAATGCATTAACTGAATCGGAAACAACATGTCCAAATACTATCAGCAACGCAGCTTCAACAAATGGGTCAAATCTACCGGTTTTGATTTTGGGCTTTGTTCTGAAGTGTCTTTCGATATTTGGAAATATGTAGATTTGTTGTAACAGTTAAATCATAACCCAGTTTTAATAATAGTATAAATAAATGCTAATTAGAGTTTTTAATTTAGAATATATGTTGTGTCTGAAACAGGCTTGGTGAGTCGCATCACAATACCGGGGCTATACGTTAATGAACATTATGGACTCCCTGCTGTGTTTGAAACAGGCTTGGTTAGTCGCATCACAATACTGGGGATATACATTACTGAATATTATAGACATCTCTGTGGTATCAGAAACTGATTTGGTGCGTCTCATCACAATACCGGGGCTATACGTTTCTGAACATTACTGACATCCCTGTGGTATCAGAAACTGATTTGGTGCGTCACAACACAATACCGGGGCTATACGTTTCTGAACATTACTGACATCCCTGTGGTATCAGAAACTGATTTGGTGCGTCACAACACAATACTGGGGTTTTACGTTTCTGAACAGTATGGACATCCCAGTTGTATCTGAAGCCGACTTAGTGAGTCGTATCATAATACCGGGGCTTAACGGTGCTGGACATGCCTGTCGTGTCTGAATATCTTCTGCGACTATATTTTTACTGTAATTTTTATTTCTAATATGCCTTGTAATGTAATACATGATAACCTTTGTTTTGATATATAATTCATTTAACATTGGTAAGTAGTTGTCATTGAATATCGCCTTATGCCCTTTGGTGAAGAACCATTCTATCGAAACTATTTACTTAGAGTGTACTTTACATTCTTTACCTGATTGCGTTTGATTCAATTAAAATTTTAAAAAAATGTTTGATATTTGTTTGAATAAATGCATTTATATTTTTTTGTATATATTTATTGCTTGCTTTCAATTTCGTTAATATAAATTGATTAATTTAAATACAGAAATTTAAAATTCTTATCCACGAACAAGGTACATGTACTATCGGTATGTGTTTACCTTATTCATAGTGGTTTTATAATAGTGTGTGGTATGTTTACATCGGCGAACTGACCTCGGTCAAGTTGAGTTATAAATAAATTTGCTTTAGATTAAGAATACATTTCAACAATGGACATGTTAACCATAATGATAAAACTACACACTTCTACTTATACCTGTGGACATACTATAGCAAATATTTGACGTCATTTACTACATGTTTACTTTTTTACACTGTCTACAAAATGCTTTAACACCCTTTTCTGTAAGTGATTTCTTTACTATTTTCTATATTAGTTCCAATATCTAACATATGTCAATGTGTTGTAATTGACAAACAATTAACTAAAGTCAACATTTAAAGGGACACCCGACAGTTTTGTTGATTAATCACCATGGTAATATGTAAAAAAGGCATCAAATATTAGTATGTTAGCAGATCCCCATTTATTATATTTTGAAAGAAAATTAATTCTTACAAATTGTTGAAATACACCAATTTCACATACCTGTGGCCAGTTATGATAAAAGTGAAATATATATTTACTTCATTATTGTCTGTCGGTTAAATGGTAATTGTAGCTCTAAATAAATATCATTATTGATCGTAACAGTGTATTACTGATATATTCTGGCATTGCACAACTTTTTAATAAAAATATGTAGCAATTGTTGAATATTCCTTAAAATTTAGAATTGGATAATAAGGATTTTTTTTAATTGGGTTCAACGCCATTTTTTAAACAATTCAGCTTATATATGACTTATCCAGTTTTAAAGGAAGAGGAAGACCTCAGATTAACCTGACCACCGTCGGTCCTCAAGTGATTGGCAGACTTTCTCACATAACGTTTTAAGACACAGCGGGACTCGAACCTGTTGCCTTAGCGGTGAGAATATCAAACAAACTATACAAAATCAGAGAATATTTAGTATGCGAGGACAGAGAGATGTACACGAGTATATTGAATTAATCGGATTAAGATAAATATTTATTTCCACTTTAAATGTTAAGAATACTATATCTTTGTATTTGACACAATGCCACAATAAACATAACCTGCGTCTACGGAAATGTGATATAACTCTACAATCAACTAGCCTTGAAGGTGGCTGTCATGGATATATACATCTGATATAGCATAGACATTTAAAATCCAGGAAGCAGGTGTGATATAAATATATTTACGAAATCGAAAGCAAACAATAAATATACGCATACATAAAATTGGTATTACTTGTAAAGATATGAATTATAAATATTCACTGTGTAGGATGTATAGCGACGGTTCCATTCGTTTCAGTAGTTTAGCCGGCTGTTTGCCTTTAGAGCATGTCTGGAACAATAGTTCTTAAACTGCTTAATAGTTTGTCACCTTTTAATCAATTACATATTTTGACACAACATTTTGATTGCATTAGTTCTTTGCATGGGGTTTTACGCTTGGTGTCATAAGTTAAGTTCTATAACGGCGGCCAGTGCAGCATTTTTTTTCATTATTACATCTACTTTGATCTGCTAAGCAGTCTACCAGTACTAAACACATCTTATTTCTGTATGACTGGCTGCACCATATGTATGGCGTGATGTGCATCCCTCTTCCGTCGGTCTTGTCTGAACTCGAAATAAACTAGTCCTTGATTTAATAGAAATTCGACATACCTGTGTTTTAACAAAGTAAGTTCATACAAAATCAATGCAATCTCATTGAAAAGGAGAATAAGTTGAAGACTTGTCTACGCGAGTTTAGATTTATATTCACTTTGGAATATGCTAAATGCATTTACTACAGCAAATTTATGAGATTATCTTTTCGTTAATTTTTTATGTTGTCCTGCGGATGACGTTGGTGATCCCCATGGACGTAGACACGTGTGTGGCATGGTGCAGCATTTTCGCACCAATACTTTCAAAACGATTCTACATATATTTCTATCTAATTTTCAAACTTTTCTACTTTTATTTTGTATGCCGAACCAATTTTGTTTTTGTTTTATAATTATCTTAAATTAATAAAATATTTAGCCGCTTCAATATGAAATACGTATCCCTTACCACTTATATATTTCCATAACGTTTAATGTTACAATCTTACGTTTTAGAATGATTTTTTGTTACCAATACGGTCTCTTTTCACAAATGTTCGTAATTGTTCTAATACATTTTAAGATAACAAACGTCTTTCGTGTTTGTTTTAAGAAAGTCATTTCGCTAACGTCATCATAAGTACTTATGAAAATAGTATTAGTACCAAAGTATGTCCAAACCGTAAGAAAATCTTACATTAATGTACATGAAATTTAAACTTATAAAATGCAAGATAATTTAAAACATAAACTTGTTTTATTTTTAGCACGTATTATACGTTTTCAAGTTTGAGTCCAATTTTCATTCAAATAAGTTTAAAAGTCAGTACATGGTATTTGAATGTTTTTTCGGGTTGACAGCAAACACACATGTTAATGGAAACTTACCTGCTGTTCTATACAATAAAAACGTCAACCAATAAGTGTTTAATGCCGTTTACCTTTACTATTTGTTTCGATGAAGAGCAATAAAAATAGTTATATAGTCGCCCGGTGTTCGTGTACACTATTAAACAAAGTAAATATGGTGTCCTAAATATTAACCATTTTTACCAAATAGTTGACTAATCGTTACGGATTATGCACACTGCTGCGACGTCCTAGATACCCACCTTTCGTACAAAAAACGTAATCTCACCGCTAGGTATTTTTGTACACTGCTATGGTATACTAAATGTTCATATCCCGTTAAAGGGACACCTAATAAATTATTGTTAACGTTATGTATAAGCCTTCAAAATCAGACCTCATGAAATTGTATAGGTGTCACTGTTGTACGAAACGGAATTTATCACATACATTTCATAATGGACTTTATCACATACATGTCATAATGGACTGTATCACATACATGTCATAATGGACTTTATCACATACATGTCATAATGGACTGTATCACATACATGTCATAATGGACTGTATCACATACATGTCATAATGGACTTTATCACATTCATGTCATAATGGACTTTATCACATACATGTCATAATGGACTGTATCACAAACATGTCATAATGGACTGTATCACATACATGTCCTAATGGACTTTATCACATTCATGTCATAATTGACTTTATCACATACATGTCATAATGGACTTTATCACATTCATGTCATAATGGACTTTATCACATACATGTCATAATGGACTGTATTACATACATGTCATAATGGACTGTATCACATACATGTCCTAATGGACTTTATCACATTCATGTCATAATTGACTTTATCACATACATGTCATAATGGACTTTATCACATTCATGTCATAATGGACTTTATCACATTCATGTCATAATGGACTTTATCACATTCATGTCATAGTTGACTTTATCACATACATGTCATAATGGACTGTATCACATTCATGTCATAATGGACTTTATCACATACATGTCATAATGGACTGTATCACAAACATGTCATTATGGACTGTATCACATACATGTCATAATGGACTTTATCACATACATGTCATAATGGACTGTATCACATACATGTCATAATGGACTGTATTACATACATGTCATAGTGGACATTGTCACATACATGTAATCGTTGTTGTAGTCGATTTTCAGTTACATCGCGACGATTTACACTTTATTATGATTTATCTACAGTCTTATTTGCGCGGTCACAATGGAGTATCATGCCAATTACAAGTGGTATGTTACCCAACCTAGTCACAATAAACCGACACCGGGCCGGCCAGACCTAAAATTATTATCTACATGATGAGTGCCAAGAGAGGAAAAATCTAGAACCAGTATTTATTATGATTCAATTTGAAGTCGAAACCACGACCTACCGCATGCGATGTTCTACTCCTATACTACCGCCGCGGTCTTGTATTATTCAAGACCGCATTATGGTCTAGTGGTAGTTGTAGGTCTGGTCGATCCGGTGTCAGTATACTGTGACTGGGTGGGATATCATTCCATGTTGCATGATACTCCAGTGTGACAGCGCTCAGAATACTGTCTCAAGTAGACACCATCGCGCAATGAAAAAATGTTGAAAGCGACGCTAAACAACAACAACAACAACAACAACAACAACAACAACAACAACAACAACAACAACAACAACAACAACTTATCAATCGTTAAACTGTTTAACAGAGTTGTCGGGTATTTCTGCTCTTCTAAGTTTTAGACCAAATGAACTTATTAAACACGATTTCCACAAATAAATATATTATACATATTTAAACAGTAAGTATTACTCTTTTGTCACGATATTTTTTAAAAAGCACCTTCCAATGTACGCGATTTTAATGCAAACACGTTTTATGGCGCCTTGCCAGTATTTGTGTCATACAATAAATAAATCAAGCAATAAATGTTTCGTGCAATTTACCTCTAACATATGTTTGAATACAGAGCTTTAACGCATATTTATCTATTCGTCAGGTATTTGTGTACACTGTTACAAAGGTATAAATGGTGTCCTTAATATCAACCTTTCGTTAAAGGTAAATTGTGTTTACGTTATATAAACGGTTATTTCCAAAATAAGATCTCAGCAATTGTATTAAACAGTTTCGCTATTGTACTTAATGGACGTTAATCAGAAACTGTCAAAACCGTCGAACGGTATTTCCTTGCTATTGTTAAGTATTCATCAATAAATATACAGTCAAACCTGTCTTAAGCAGCCCGTCAAGGGAAGAAACAAACGCAGCCAGGTTGTTGCTGAACACAGGTAAATATTCTCTGAAAGCATTGAATTGATTGATTGATTGATTGAATATTTAGTGTCATTTTAAGCCATCGAGGGCTAACAGACGATCAGTTTACCTAACCACTGTTTCCTGGTATTAACCAGTACTCGAGCACACCCCATCTCCGCAAGTAACTGATAACTTTTCCACTTGAAAGCATTGAAAGGGGAAGTTGCAAATATGGCTGCTTAAGACACGTGGCTCATTAATAGCTATGTTTTTCAGGTCTAATATATGTAAGATAACTTTGCACACATATCGGTAAAATTGACTGTGTAATATAATGAAAACAACACGAAACCATGTGTTTTATAAATTAAACTACTCCAAAAATCCTGTCCGTATATAGTCTGTTTCAATACACGTTATACATAGTCAGTACACTTACAGAATTAAGTATGTCAGCTCTTGGTAGAGTCGTTTGATTTACTTGTGAAAATGACATTACTTGTACAATAACAACAAATATGTATAATGATGATAATAATAATAATAATAATAATAATAATTATAATAATAATAATAATAATAACGATAATAATTATGATAATAATATTTAATAACATTAATAATTATTATAATAATAATATATAATAAAGACTTTTTATTAATAAAAAAACTCATTTAATAAATTTAATTTTCCGTGATACCTCAACATATTTACAAAATACAACATTAATTAAACATAAAAACACAAGAATAAACAAACAAGAAAATATATGTGTGTGTATGTATATCACTATTAATGAGAGCTTCCCAATTTACTAAGTTGCTAGGAAATATTACTCCATTGTAAATCTTGATTAAAATTATTTGCAATTTTTATATAAGATGGAATAGAGTTCCACAAACATAAGCCTGAATAAGGAAACGAATTTCGATATATATCAGAATTTGGCATAGGTGAATACAACAGTAATTTTAGGATGACCGTAATGTGCCGCGTATGAACGTTAGTTATTAGAGTAATTAAATTTTTGAGATATGCATGAGAATGGTCATTAGACGATTTATACATGCATGGGTACTGCTTTTTGTAAGTTAACCCTTTTAGGAAATGTCAATTTAATAAGCTTAGTGAATAATTCTGTAGAAAGAGTACCGTAATTTTTATCAGGAATAGGTCTAGCAGAATCGCAGCTACCCAACACAACTGAATCTCATTTAAGGTGGCTAGACCCTCTAATGGTTGAACTCCTCTCATTTCAAGAGTGCCATCTACCAGTTTGTGGAATCTTTGTAGAGGTGACCGAGTGGTCTAAGGCACTGTAGTCTAAGGATCACCTACCTCTCATCGCCGATTCGTTAGTTCGGGCCCATTCCGGTCCAATAGCTTTATATTGGAAATAACCGGTCGTTGTGTTATGACCTTTTTATGACGACAACACAAACATAATCTATACGAAAGAATCATAATTTTAAGAAAATATACAAAAATTAAAAAGTGACATCAAAGTCATCGTCTGGAATAATTAGGTACGCTCCTAAAACCTTGTGTACGTTCATGAGGGCAATGGAATATTCAAAACTGTTTTCTGTTTCATCTAGCTTTACAGCAATTGTTTCTTAAAATCGATTCCATAAATCGTTTCCATGATTAACACATTTGTATATGAGTTAATACAAGTCTATGTTTTATGCATGTCGTTAGAGGCTGTTAATAATGAAAACTGTATACACATTGCCCTGAAACGGAGTCTCGAAATTTTTGGTTCATCCTGCATATTCATTTGGTGACAATTTGTGTTCTAAATTTGCTGTCTTTTTACATGGAAATTGAGAACGGAAACTGAAATGTCTACATGTACCTGGAAGGATTATACAATATGTTTTGTACTGACAATGAAACTCATTTATTTATTAATTTTTAAAGACAAATCGTTTTGGATTATTGACACAAACCAGTCATTTTTTTTAAACTTATATTCATTAATCAATTATCTTATTCAGTTGTGAATGTACTGCTAACTGCTTGCTTGATTTTTTACTTGAAATACTAAGTGATTCAATAATTCTTTATTTCTTTTTTCTACACTAGCAATCCTAACAACATTAGCGATTCCAGCATGACTGAATGCCCGGTTTACGATCTTGAACAACAACAGTAAATAGTATTCAATACAAACATTACCTGTTTTCAAGTTATGGATCATATGAGAGCAGATTGCGTTCACTTTATATTGACCAATTTATTTCCACTCAAAGAAGATATTCCTTCCGTTGATGATCGCTGTGACAACAAGGTTGATACCGGAGGTAATGAGACAGACACAGATGAGGCTAACAATGACGGTAACGTGACGGACACAGATCCAACCATCGGGAATGAATAAAGTATAACGGTTTCAGCAACTGCTGGTGATATAGTTGGAACTATCAAAAATAGCCACACAACAAATTGCATTATAGAGTTTCAGAATTTCTCGGTATTACATTTGCTGAATCGACGAGTGGGGAGAACAGATTCGCTTAACCTGTGAAAAAGATACCTTTCAGCACTCCATATGTTGCAAACGAAAGTATGCAATATTCTATGCAGATGGTGGTTGAATTTATATCCAATCCGGTCGACATGTGGAGACTGTTAACACCTAGATGTTATTGTTCCCGGGACCCGGGACGGCTTGGTCATCAAACACACACGCTGTAATGATTTGAATATATGGCGGAGGATTTCAGTTTGGTTTAAAGAACATATATACCTCGAGCCCGTTTTCAGCCCTAAATGGCGTGATTCTTTTTACTTTAAATTCTAGAATTGGTCCATTTTAGATTTCAAATGAATCCTGGTACCGTTTTACATGGTTACAACGGTCATTGGGATCAACACATGACAATCCAGTGGGCACATGATACTATTGCGGCATTTGGTGGGGACACTAACCGGATGACTTTATTTAGTGAGTCAGGTGGTTTGGCCAGTGTTATTTATCAAGCATTATATGAAGACAACAGGGGATTCATACAAAGAGTAATTGCAGAGAGTGGTTCTGCTAATTCAATGTTCGCCTTTGATCGGAAACCAGAGGAAGCGTATAGAACCATCCTCACAAGAACTGCACGTAAATATGCATTGATGTCAATGGTGAATAATATTTAGGCGATTTAAACCACGCCCATATTCACAATGAGCCTACAAGTGACGATTTATTTCTTCCTGTGTTAGATATAGACTTTATCAAAGTGGTCCAAGAAGATATATTTAATGGTAAGAAAAGAAAATAGAAGTAATGTCAATACTAACACAATTTGGTGATCCTGATGCTATATTTGGCATTAACAGTTACGACGGCTTCTGCCAGCTATACCGGAGAGTATAAATGTCATAAATGGTTTAATAAGATCAGCGTTTGAAAATCAAATAGGAACAGTGAATGGGATGATTGGTCAGTCAAAGACTGATATTGAAAAGTATATTATTTGCTATTTTATAGTCGAAAATAAGTGGGTTATATACAAACATACGCTCGTTAACAAAAAATGTTTACTCTGCTCATTAACGACTTTTTGCGCCTGATCTTTCCAAGTTTGATAAACCTGTTGTCTCTTGAGACGTGTGTTTGTATTCTCTTGCTTTGGTTGTAGGGTGATAAGCGTCGCTTTTAACAATATTTCAATTGTATCATGATAGTGTCTACTTGGGACATTATGTTAAGCGCTGTCACACTGAAGTATCATGCCGCAGACACATGGTATGATACCCCACCTGGTCACATTATACTGGCACAAAGCCGACAAGACCTAGAACATTCCTTAAAATATTGGACGCAAAACTTCTAATACAATATTTCAAATCGTTTGTAATTGTTTTGAGATGAAACCCACGGCCTTCCACATGCGAGCCGAACGCTGTACCGCTAGATCACCGCTGCGGTGTTTTATCAAATGATCCAGCCATCACAACAGCACACACTTACGCACTACACAGAACATTCATAATACACAGACTGCAACTATACCGACACTTGACATCAGTGGTCACCGTACTGATAACACGCCATAGATGAGCTTGCCAATTTAGAATGGAATGTCCAGTAATGCCTTAATGTCTTAATAATTACTATGTATGTATGAAAGATTATTGTATGGTATTGTATTATTCCGTAATCCATTGCCACATTTTGGAATAGTATCATTTAGCGAGAGGATATATACATATTGTGTCCTTATTTTGGATACTTTTAACTTAACATTTCATTGAAACGTGTGTACATTAACTTATTTTCGATGAAGGATATACTTTCCACCTTTGGGCATTATAACATTTGGAATTAGGATATTTTAGCCGACGCCGTCAGGATGCCAGAACAATCGCATGCTGTAAAAGTTATATATTTTATTCAACTGCATATTTTTGAATATGTAAAACAATCGTTAAAATGTTTTTCACCATTTCGTTTATGGCATCTTTGTATTGTACAAGAAACAATGTAATAAACTATTATTATTTTTATTGTTGTTGTTGCTGCTGTTATGAATAGTCTGTGTATTTGTTATGTTTTTGCTGTTGATTATCACTTTTATACCTATTGTTCTTTTCTAGAAATCAAAATCCACGTGGAATATTGTAACCTATTAATATCTATCTGTTATTAAGAATAGGGTAAAACATAGTTCTACCGTTCTAGCTTCATTTATCAAACCAATGGCCATGCGTTTTATGGCGTCTTCTGAAGATCACTTCACCTCTCGTCGATGAGTTGAAGTCGTACGATCGGGTCCTACTCAGTTAATTCTACTCAGATTCATTCCGAGATCTTCGTCCAACAATAAGATTGGATATGCAATATATGAAATGTGTTGAAAATGGCGTTAACGATATTTAAAAACAAAACAAAAACACACACAAAAAACAAGAAAAATAACATAATAAAAAAGGTACTAAACAAAAGTAGAAAATAACAATATTGAAACAGCAACAACAACAACACAAGTAAAAATCAAATATATAACAATTATCATTGAAATAGAATACAGACGTGCATTAGTGACAAAAGGGTCACCGTATTGACAAAACTGCTTAAATGTAACCATTGTGTATATTAGAGAGAAATGCTAATATATACGGGGAAGGGTGAGGTTTGTAACACTCGTTAACTATGTAACTACCCTCCCCAGAAGTGATTTTTCTACTGACTTTGCTTGTCAGTTATTATTTATAACAATATATTTAATATGTTAATGAGATGTATGGTGGCACAAACCTGTGAATGCTTTTTCTCCTGTTGGACATTTTCACTTTTGTTAAAGATCAACAGTTGCGTTACCAATGGGGAGGAACAAGGTTTGTCACACTCATTAACTATATTAACACTTCCAAGTCTTGGTTTTGCTACTGGCAGTTCTAAGGTGATGACCTCTGCTGTCACATGTTATTTATGTATGCATTGTATTTTGTACATTGACTAAGTTTATGCTGTTTTTGAGACCTTTGTCATTTGTTTTCAGCGTAGTGTTAGACTTCGTACGTGTAAAAAGACACGTTAAGTGGATAACATTGCTTCTTTTCAATAATCGGATGTTGGAACAAATGTTTCAAATATGTGTCCCAAGTGAATCACTGCCATTTTGAAAGTGGTATATAACCATCAGTTGCTGATGGAATGGCGTGATGAAATAGTATATATATATGTATACATGCACGTATAAAGGAGATAAAATGGAATAGCGTGATGAAATAGTATATATAAACGTATACATGCACGTATAAAGTAGATAAAATGGTATGGCGTGATGAAATAGTATATATAAACGTATACATGCACGTATAAAGTAGATAAAATGGAATGGCGTGATGAAATAGTATATATAAACGTATACATGCACGTATAAAGTAGATAAAATGGAATGGCGTGATGAAAAAGTATATATATACGTTTACATGCACGTATAAAGTAGATAAAATGGAATGGCGTGATGAAATAGTATATATATACGTATACATGCACGTATAAAGTAGATAAAATGGAAAAGCGTGATGAAATAGTAAATATATACGTTTACATGCACGTATAAAGTAGATAAAAGTTAAAGATTTTCTCAGCGGTCTAGAGCTAAATGATAAATTAGATATACGACTACTACACAAAAGAATGTATTGTGCATGTTACCAAACAAGGATATAAATATAAGTATAAGTATATATAACCTAAAATCACATATATTAACAAAATACAACTTAAAAATAATCACGTGTCGGGGTTTTAAGCAGATGATGATAACCTAAAGGTAATCTAACAGAAATCGCTTATGCTTCTACCTAGCCTGATGATTTCAAGCTCAAAAATGACCTTTCTACGCTTAAATAATTACAGAACCGGAAAAGTAGAATTCAGATAGCACAGTCACCACAGCCGTACAAACATTCTTGCTATTTTTCAGCAGTTACAATGTGTTAAATACTAATTTAATATTTTTGTTTAAAATAATTGATATTATCATGGGCTTTGTTGTCGCTTTAGATGTACAATTAATTTTTCAAATAACAAGGACACACATTACACATGTAAAGCATGTAATTTTCCGTCTGGATTAGTTTGACTAATTTTTGGAAGGTATTTAAACTCCATGTGCTAGTCTTTACATTATAATAAGTGCAAAACGCTTTTTTATAACACTTCAGTCATAAGAAACTCATCTTGATTGATTCACCTTAAGGTTTGTCAGACTCTGCAAATATTTAACGATTAAAAGTTTGTTTGAAGTTATACAGTATTTGCTTGGACTTTGGTAGAGCATACATACATTTAGTTTTAAAGTTGTTATCTCCAATACAAATGCTTAATTTACCAGGGGTTAAATGATTTGCAATTATTGAACCCACGTAACTTAAAATGTCGTCATTGATTTAAACCATATTGTTTTGCATCTTCGTCAAAGCATATATGTAGCTATGTTTTATTTCTTGATAGCCGGCTAACGGTTGGCCGCAGATCCACTAAACATCTCAACTTGATATTTACCGCAACTCAAATTTGTAAAATTAGGTTTCCTTATTTATATTGGGTTATCCTTTACCAATAAGTACAGATTTAAAATGGCTGTACTTGTGTGTGAGAATTGTTTTGTTTAGGAGGATCGATCCCGATTTGATATTTTTGGGTTATGTGAGGCATAAAATACATGTTTTTGGATTGAGTGGGCACGGCTCTCTACTCAATCGGATATTTAATAACTATCAGAAATTACTAACTTCATATCAAATATAATTGTAATGAAATTCAATTCTATATATATATGTACTAACATGTCTGCATTTTTACTAAAAAAAATGTTATTGCATGTGCAAACTGTATGGTTGAAAATAAACAATATATTAGATATTTATTATTAGAGCGATGAAACATGACCCTACCTTTCTAAATAAAATAATACTTTGGCACGACAGATGTAAACAAACACACATAAAAACAAACAACAAATAAAAAAAACACATGATGTTGCAAAGTTACAAACGAAGAAGTATGGTCGATGATCACTTTAACCAAATGTGCAAAATTGCATTATTATTGTATACGCTGGACACCTCGTGCACACTCCCGTGGTGTCTAGGGAATGTAATTGGTATAGGAGCGTTGCATTACCCGCTTATTCTGTCTATGAATTTCTGAGAAAGGCTCAATATTGACAATAATATTGCGTGTGTAATCAAGTTAAAGTTGTCTTTCGTTATACACAAACTCTTATATTCCACAGAGAGCATGCGGTATGGTGAAGTGTGAGGTATTGTCCACTTATTTGTATTAATATAGCATTCAACAATCCAGATCATGATATAGGATTCAAAATCCGTCAATCGAATATATATCAACAATGGTTTTGTCACCCCCCATCCAACCTGTATTAACAATAAAACGAGTCTGCGAAAATATATGTGATGAATTCCATAATTATATATATTAAATGTAAATGATCACGGATGTATATTTAAGTGACAACTAAATGCTTAATTTAATAATCAAGATATAACATTATTATAATTTACGCCAGAACTGAGATTTTTGTGATGTTTTGTCTTCATTACCAATTATTTCCAATGTTATGATTAATATCATAAGTTGTTTAAAAAAATGAAATATTAACAAGGAAAAACGTGCAGATTGCTGTATGTATAGAAAATTCTAATGTATTCGAATTAGAAGCAGAGGATGTGAAAGTAAGAGCTATGCAAGCGATGGCCAAGTTCCAGGAACGTGTGAAGTTACATTATTATTGTATACATCAAACACCTCTGGGAATTCAAAGGAGTGTTCAGGGATTCCAGTGTGTAACGTAACTGTACATTAATGGAGATCGCTGTCTGTCACTTCACTCCAGTAACAAATATTATCCAATAAACCATTGGTATTTTTGTACGCACCGCAGACAGAGCACTTACAGTGATATGTTTAAAAATCGTTGCAAACCCATTTATGATTCAACGATTGTCTGCGATTTCATTTTTTATTCAAACATTCACGATATAAGTTGTGCCGGTTTATAATTATGGATAAATTGTAGTGATAACTGATAATGCTGTATTGTTGTCCAGTATATTCATCATACTTGATAGCTGTCAGTGAGTTACTTCCCTTGTTCAAAACCTTGCAAACTCGACGATACTGATAAACGTAAGATATTAGAAATATTCCTGGAAAATTTTCGTCGTTATGTATCCTATCCTCAATTGCTCAGTAGAGCTATTTATTATTTGCAACGTTTTATTTTATATCACAACGTCAGTAGTAAAAGTGCCACTTGATAGAAACTATTCTTGCCTTTGCCTTACCCTAAACGAAAGGTGTTGCTTTCATTTAATTGAACATACCACTTTAGTGGTCACTCGATAAAATGAAAGTGATATTTCATGGAAATCACCAGCTATTTTCTCTGTATCAATTATTAATTCACTCCCACAAACTACAAACCAACAGCTCCACTCTTCCGTCGAGATAACGACCACATTACAACTAAGCAGTAGAACGGACTTATTTGATTAATGCTAGTCTGGCTATCTGTTTGAAAGGCAAGAATAATATGTATATAATCAACTACTAGTATCATAGGTTTATTATTAATTTAAAATACCATGATGAGCGTCTGGTGAATATATATATATATATATATATATATATATATATATATATATATATATATATATCTACAATCAATTCTCTATCGCCCGATGGCTCGTAAATATATATTGAAGGCTTTAAATGGCACGTATTTGGTCTAATCAATTTATATTATAGTTTATATCATTTCTGTTATACAAACACATAAAAAGAACACATTTTGAGTTAAAAGTGTTTACATGGTTGCTTAACTGGTACATGTATGTGTATGCGTGTATGTGTTTGGAGATATTGTAAGCATTTATTTGAAAATTTACATCAATTTGTACAGTTATTTTCATGCTTTACTTTTCATTTACTTTTACATGTCAAGCATCTCCAGTAACATATTGTCTTTATTATTTCCAGGAAAATAAGACAGTGTAACTGATTGTTAATATATATTTGTACAGCTGTACGTATTCTATTTAACAGTCTATGTTGTGATAAGTCTCTTTAATGTAGAACTTGTGATCTTTATTTGAGCCAATCAGAGTTTTCCTACCAATTTTATAAACTGGTAACTAGCCAATCAGAGTGTTCCTACCAATGATATATGCTGGTAACTAGCCAATCAGAGTGTTTCTACCAATGATATATGCTGGTAACTAGCCAATCAGTGTGTTCCTACCAATGATATATGCTGATAACTAGCCAATCAAAGTGTTCCTACCAATGCCATCTGATAGTCACTAGCCTATCAGATTGTTCTTACCAATGCTATCTGATAGTCAGTAGCCAGTCAGAGGTTTTCTTACCAATGGTTTGTGATGGTCACTAGCGGATCTACAGAAACTTTTCTGACACAAAGTTATAGACAAAGCCTCTTTTAACAATGAGAGAGTACTAAATTGATTATAAAATATCATGCGTACTTGATATGAAGACTATGCCTAAAGGAAAACTACAAAAGACAAAAGCGTCGATTACACATATTGAACATGTGCATGTATTACATGGTAAGTTCTTAGAATGGAAAGTCATTTGTAACGTATGGGCAAATGACCGTCTATCTTTTATATTTCGTCGGTCTAAAATCAGTACAATATAGTTAAGAGAGATATGGTATATCAATTAGACCACTTGGTCATTGAGGGCCTAAGGCTTCTACGTTACAACATATTGGTGACATTCATTGGGCAAGAAGGAATTCATTAATTGTTTGCTATATGTTTTGTTTTTAGATTTAATCACCCCGTAATAGGTATGTGGGGGCCGGGTTGGGCCATCCCCCAACAAACCATACAAATAGTTGATATGCATATTTATTTTTATATTTTTACAAATGTGTATAAATCATTTTTATATAGTATGATATAGTATGGAAACCGATCAAAGTCGTTTCAGATTGTAGTCTTCAAATGTTATATAATTTAACAAAGCTGGGCTCAGATCCACGGTTTCAGCTGTTTAGTGATTTTTAACATTACACACGAGACCAAGATTTAAGTAACAAAATAGAATTTAACATTTCATGCCGAGTTCTTGGATTCGGGCTGGGCTTCAAATGGATTATTCTATCAGATAGTAATGACACACAACAACAAGTACGTGTTCTGTGATAGCCGTAATAAAACCATCAAATTGAATGACTTTGACTCAGTCTTTTAAAATGGTAAATAAATAGCTTGTATCCTTCACATTGGTACACTTGTTTGGCTTCAAGTCCTGATAGCATGCTTCTGTAACAAATACTCTGTATGACATTTGTGCTGCAAACTACATGAAAATGGTTGTGTATAAAACCAACAACGGAAATCACAATATGCAAACAGCCACCACAACAACACTAATAAATACATACATTTATACAGTACATACGTAACGAAGTGACAATTATGACGTATATGAGAGAAATGCCAATATATACGGGAAAGAGAGAGGTTGGGTGCACTCGTTAACTATTTTTACGTTCCCCGATGGGGATATTGCTACTGACTTCTACTGTCGTTTTATATATATATATATATATATATATATGTATTGTTCCTAATATGTTGATTAGTTTTATTGTAATATGGTGTATCTTTTCAGTGAATGCTATGTCTTTGAATACTATCTCTTTTGTTTTCTTTTTATTTAAAGATCAACAAACATGTCAACTATCTACATAAATGGTCGTACGCTTACAAATGTGTCTACAACATGAGCAACAAACACATTCAATCTGATTATTCTTACCAGCTACCGTTGTAAGCGTATTATATGACTTCTTAAGCGTAAAAAGACAAATTAAATGGATACAAATCGCTTCTTTCTCTAATAATCGGACATTGGAAACAAAATTCTTAATTTGTGTCCCAAATGAATGATAGCTACTCTGAATGTGGAATATAACCATCAGTTGCTGATTGAATGGTAAAATACGTGTAACAGAATATACAGATGTGTGAATAAACATATAATATAGATAAAATAAACAGAAACAGAAAAGAAACTTACAAACAATACAGTAGCGGCGTAACTGCATATATGTTCTTGGAAAACGTATAATTGTTTCTTAATGCAATCGTCTAAATTAATTATATATACCAACTTTTATATTTAATGATTTTGAAAGGGTCTTAATTGGCCATAACAATGCATGTGCTTATTCAACATGTTGACAAAGTCACTGTTCTTACAATGTCATATATTCTGTTGGTTGATGTCTATCATGCCTAAAATAGGCTTTTATAGCATATATGTACAACAATTTAACAATAAACACACGCACACATCTAACACACATCTTATTATAAATGTAGGTAAATATAAACTCGATTAAAAAAAAACAACATTTTTTTTATATAAGCACAAACTACACAAACACATGTATGCACAATTTGATGTTTTCGGCGGACTTTAAGAAACATTAGTATAGATTAATGCTGCTAAAGTGCAGTGGCTGGAGTGTTGGCCGCTCACGCCAAATGTTGAGTGTTGGACATGTATCCCCAGCTCGATCCGATGGACTGGTTTTACCAAGACTATGAAGCAGAATCATATGAGCATATTGGAGAAGTGACCGGCATGTTCAGTCTTTAGGCAACCTTAATTCCAACCCTGAAGCTTAGCCTTGATGCCACAATTGTGTACATATACGACGTACGTATGCATTGTGCTTAGTCGATATAGTGATTTTGTGTATGTTTATGTGATATCTGTGTTCTTTACATGCTACGTTTCCTGTTCGACCTAAATATATGTATATTGCTGTATTTCCAATATATGGGACACTTTCCATGTATTTATGTGTCACCATATTTCTATATGAATAACACACCCATTGGCAACAGGCAGAAAATGCTTCTGTATAGCAGTTATCTAATGACAGTCAATAATTTTATATGTATCGTTTCTTTCAAATGAAAAATGATTTATGTTAAAGCGTGTTTTCTCTATGGGTAGAACCCGTATCTTCTATGAATGTATATCAGTGAGGGATTGTTTTGAAATATTCGAAAATCATGTCTCACCAATATTGTTGAAGCTGGTAGATATGTTTTTGAATGAGAATCTATATGTCATGTGGATTTCATATCAACGTGCAGTTTTTAAATGCTCTTTAAAAAAAATCAAACTTTTCCTTCAATTTTGATTGACAGTTAATATGAAGTGATTAGACGACACACCAGCTGTCTTCAATGGAGATATGCAATAGTGAATTTCATCCTTACAACATATGGTGGGGAATTAAAATATACAGAGTGTCTAGGTGTGCTATACGGATATTCTATTTACATTTATATTAGGATTATCAAACACTGCATGCATTGCATCAATTACATGCATCATGATTTTTTTATTATTATTTTAGTATATATTAATCAAAAGTAAAAGTAATTAACTGACTATTAAAGGTTTTTGAAATTAAGTTTTTAACAATTTATTAAATTATTTTACGCCTTTCGAGGACAATTGAGAAATATTGAAATGCCGATCGTCTGTTTTTGTCTATCACACTTTAGACCAACCCATTGCAAAGAAAACTTTTCCCGCAGTTTTAAGCCAATTCGAATGAAGTTTGTTGTACAGCAGGTATATGATCTAAACATAATTATGTCGACCTGGGGTTCCAATTCAATGATTGTTATTGATATATGGATCCCAGGAAACAGTGGTTAGGTTAATTGATCGTCTGTTAGCCCTCGATGGCATACAAAATAACGCTAAATATTCAATGAATCAATGATATATCGCCCTATATTATTTTAACTATTGTTTACATTATACTTTGAACTAATAATCTTGCAGAGGTACCCCCACAGTTTTATGCTAATTGAAATGAGACGTGTTGCTCAGCAGGTATATATAGTCTGAACTTGAGCAAGTGCTATTGTCATTCTGATTCAATGATTTTAAACTGTGTTATGGCATTTTGATACGTTTAATGAAATTATATTCATTACACTTTAGCATTTTAGCTTGTAACTATTGGGAACTATTGCTTTTATTACTATAACTTAGTATTAAACATATCAATCCAAACCACATACATATGTTTACAATGTTTAAGAGAATACTCAGCATACCAGGATTTTTAAAAAGTTTAAAACTAGCTAAAAACATATTTATTCCAATATACCATAACTTTATATACTCACAGACTCCGCATTGCCAAATAGATATCTATCTAAACATGCTACACTTATACATAGAAAAAGGCTTTCCTAACTTGGGCTACGCGCCTAGGTTAAACTTAATAAGATGTATAGCGTGATTTCAGTTAAATTTAAATTGTATCCGTTAAACATGTTAACACGTAGTACAAATTGATTCATGTTTGAAGGTAAGAATGACATGACAATGCGATGGTCGTCAAGCAGTATCTAAGTGCTGTCTATTCTAAGAATGGGGATTTCGCTTCAAGTTTACGACTCTTATTTACAAATCAATTTTGTCACGTTATGTTGGGTCTTGACATAGTAAAGTAGTCGGTTTACATTTATAATTACGAAAATAACATGTTTTGGTTCTGTTTAAAAAATAAGTTTGCAATACAATAAATATTATGCTGCAAACGCTACAAATGATGAGATATGTGTGGCTGCACGGAACTGCCGAGAAAGTGAGGCGATATCTGGTCGATGATCACCTTAGCCAAATGTGCGAAATTTCATTATTATTGTATACGCTGGACACCTCGTGGTACTCCCGTACTGTCTAGGGAATGTCATTGGTAAAGGAGCGTTGCATTACCCGCTTATGTTGTCTATGGATTTCTGAGAAAGAATCAATATTGACAACAATATTGTGTCTATAATTAGGTTAATGTTGTCTTTTGTTACACACAGAATCTTACATTTCAACAATGTGAGATCCTTTTCAAAACACAAAAATGTACTTTTCCCATAAAGCTTTCATTTCATATTTATTACAAAACAAGAACATATATTTAAAGGTGCAATAAATAGCATATTTGTTCCCATGAATTTAATTATTTATAGATTTTCTTTAGATGTGTTCTGGCAAGTCGGAAATTACTTCGGCATTGTACATTTAAAAGCCCAGTAATTTTGATGTTTTTAGAAAAAAATGTAACCTTGTATATAAAACAGATCTCTGGTAGGTATCTTTGCATATTTTATATTTCTTTTTATTTGCATGGTATTGCTTTTTTCAAAATGTTTAAAATTTATAAGAAATCCCCATTTGGAGATAAAGAAATATGCGAGAGCGGAGTTACAGACATAACTATAAACATGTACATATTTTATTGACTTAAACTTATACAAGACCTCTTCATAATAGAAAACATCGGAATAATGAGTTATATTACACTGTGTTTATATCTATAGAAAATGCAAATGTGGTCGAAGCGTATAAGAAAGAGATGAAAAAAATCTAAACAGGTGGAGCTATTTAAGTGATAACTAAATGCTTAATGATTGATTCAATTATCCAGTTACAAGTATAACATTTATATAATTTACATCAGAACTGATATGTTTTGTGATGTTTTGTCTCCATTATAAATTGTTTCCCGTATTATGATTAATATTACATTTTTTTTTAGAAACAATTGATATATCAAACAAATAAAAACGTGCATATTGCTTTTTGTATAGGAAATTCAGATGTGTTTGGATTAATGGAAGGGTATGTGAAAGGAAGAGCTATGCAAGCGATGGCCATGATCCAGGAACGTGCGAATTTATATTATTATTATATACATTAAACACCTCCGGGAATCCCATGGAATTTTCATGAATTCGAATTAGTAATGTAACTGTGCATTAATGGAGAATGCTGTCTGTCACTTCACTCTAGTAATAAATATTATCCAATAAACCAATGGCATTTTGTACGCATCGCAGACAGAGCACTTACAGTGATATGTTTAAAAGTCGTTGCAAAAACATTTATGATTCTTCCAACGTCTGCGACTTCAATTTTTATTCAACATAAACGATATAAACTGCACCATTATGTATGTTTAAATATTTGGTTATTACTGGTAAGTTGTGTATTTGTGTTCTAGTCTGAAATGTTCAAAACTCTGGTAGCTTAACATTTTGTTAGTAAAAATATTTTATGTCATATATTCTATCTTTCCAATTCAGTTAATCTTAAAACTAAAATAAAAGTGTTGCTTTCAGTGAAATGTCATTTTAATTCTGAAATTGGCCGTAACACTTAAGTGGTGACTATGTAGTATCATAATTATCTAATTGAGTAAGATATCATTTTATGTGTCTGAATCATCTGTTTTAACTCCTGAATCAGGTCTATTAACCACCAATGAAAAGGCAGGGAATTATATGCATGTCACACAATTCATAGCAGTTGAAAGCTTACTACACTGTGACGTCATCAAACTTTCAGTTTAATCAACTGACCAATCAACGTGCTCAAACGTGGGTTTCCCAACATTGCTATTAAACGGGCCCAATCAGGAGAACTGGGTCCTTACTGCAGGCTACTGTAGCGTCTCATCCCCCCGTTTACGATATGGGTAGGTTGTTTCTGCAAACGAATGTAAACACTGTACAAATCAGACATACGAACACTTATGCCCAAAATGAGCATTCATGAACTACAGCCGATACAACAACACATTTGCAATCAATATATATATAGCATCCATGTCTGTAATAATATCGCGTGAAAAACGAACAAATGATAGAATGTTAGCCGTTCATGGCCGAGGTTACTGGTTCGATCCTACATTTGATTTGATGGCCTCTGAAAACGTACTCAATACTGGTTCTCCCAAGTAAAAACGGACTGGAGAGCAATTTATATAAACTCTGAATTCACCTCTCAATCGAACTATAATAAATTAGTATCAACTAAAGTAAATACATACAATCGCTTGATACCTTACTCTTGATTAATGGTTGCAAACAACCTCGATGTTACCTACACAGCGTTATTTTACAGTTTTAAATCATAAACATAAATAAAACAAAGTCAAGTTATAGTTTCATAAAAAATGTCAATAAACTTTGAAATATTGGCCATTCCACTTTAGTACTTACTCGATAAAAAAAGAAAGATATTTCTCTGACACCATCAAGTATTCTCTCTATGTCAATTATTAATTATTACTTCAAATACACAATCAAATAGCTCTACTCCGCCGATAACGACCACTTTAACAGTTTACAACAGAACAGACTTAATTGATATTAATGCAAGTCTGGCGATCTGTTTGAAGGCAAGACTTGTATGTATGTAATCGACTATCATGGGTGTATTATTAATTTTAAATGCCATGATGAAAGTCTGATGAACAGACATATCTATAAGTTATGGTCTCGTTAATATATACTTGAATACTCTAAACGGTATGTTTACGGTTAAATGAGTTTATATTATAAGAATGTTGCATGGGTTTGAGGTTAGGATAGGAAAGTCGATCGCGAGGGGTAGATGTTATGACGGGAACTGTTACTTCAAGGGATGGCATTTCTAATCGGAGCAGAAAGATAGACATTGTTTTGTACACTACATTGTCTTGTTTTGTGTAACAGCTGTTAGACTTTAATTGTAACTCAAATGCAGTTTTAGATTAGTTATATGACTTTCCACTGCTCACGATATTTACGTGTTTGTTGTTGTTATTGTTGTACTGTAACATTAGAGTCAATGTATCATTCTTTCATTTTCAATCACAATAAAGTCAACGCAGTTATAAGATTAGATACACACAAGGCGCAGTAATTGCAAGATAATTTGCCATCAAGGGTCTCAGATAGACAGATAATTTGCTCCGTGTGATGAATTACAACCATAAAAAGCCTGACTTCAAAGCATTATATATAGCTTAGTTGGTAATACCCTTGATCATCCAAAATGCTCAACAAACGGTGCAATGACATGTGGGTATAGACTTAATTGACTGAGGAGTAGGAAACTTGTCTTTATTTTCGTCTTCACGTAATCTTTAATATCATTATTTTCCAGGTCTGATGGCTGCAAAGACGCTCGGTGCATCTCACGTATTTATAGTATATATATTTCATATATCAACCTGAGTTTTCTACTGAGTTTATTAATACTTGTATACACAGATGTAAGTTATCGTATCCAAAAGAGAACAGTTTGGCGAGGATATTCTTATTACATTGTCTCGCATTATGACTGGACAACGGGGAAAGAGCGAGGTTAAGTGCACCTATTGCAAAGTTTAGGCTTCTAAGTGCCGTCTTTCCGTACTCCAAGCGGTGACCCTATATTTTATAACCTGTTGCTATTTCTTATAGATCAATCAAAAAATGCATAATTCGTGTCAGTTGTATTTTTTACAGTTCTTTATATTATAACATTAGTCTCTTTCTTACGTGCGATATTAAAACTAAAATCATTCCTAATAATAGTTTATTAAAATAGCACAGAACACAATAAAATTCAGCAAGCAAATATCAACCAAGGTGTATTGGTTCTGTTCTTTAGGCGTACTGCAATACGTAACAGCACTCACGCGCCAAACATCGCCTAAACGTCTCACACAACCAATAATTGTGCACAGTTCTACATATAGAGACATGCACTACTGGAACCCTCAACATAATAGCAATGGTACTTTAAGTGCCTTGTTTCTATGGATAGTCCTCTGTTGGTCCAAATCTACAGAAGAAACATCTGATTGAACAGGTTGCTCCTTCACACTTTTGGTGGTTGGATGACACCTATTAATTTTTGACAATTCTGCCCATTTGTTGAAGTGTATCACTACGCATCTTTAAACTGTTATAGTTTCATCAAACAGTACCCAATGTCATCTTAATATGGCAGAACTTACGTTATGTTCCCATGTTCTAATATATATAAGAAATATAACAATCTGATGCATTCTGAACAAAAAAAATGCCCAACCGATTTACACAGCTCTAATTTCATGGCGCAAGAATCATGCTAACGTCATATATGGGCTGAGACCTAAACCGATATTCTTTGTTATCTCACTTCAATTGTTTCGATAAATACCACAGTTATATTCGTTTATAATTCCAACGTCCTGAATCTCAAAAACCGATACATTACAATTCGGTGATTTAACAGGAGATGAACTCCCGTAGGGAATTCAAATATAGATATATTCGAGTACTCCTGCAAATGAGCGATGATACACCATATGACATAGCAACGTCATAAATAATATCTAAAGAAGGATAATGGCAAGTGCAAAGCTTCAGTAATAAAACTGAAATAACATTCCAAATAAAATTGATCTAAAGCAGATATTGACAGCACGAAACGGAACCAAATATAGAAAATATCAGACACGATGTATTAAATCTGGTCATAAGGCGTAATGCAACAAAAAGTAAAGTTTGTGTTAATTATAGTGCCAACACTATTGAAAGAGCCAGCCACACTGGGCTTATGAGAAACATTTATGCTGTGGACACTTTTTACCCGAATGCTACAATGTTTCATTACCAGGATTTAGGCTGTTAGACATTCGGTACCCCTCAATTTAATTAGCTGATGGGTGAGTAACCGGCCGCATCAGAAGAGCCAAAGTACTTCCAAAGGGATTCGAACATTCGATCTCCCGCTTCCGAGGCGATATGTAACGACGTTTATACTCCTAACGTCTATTTAAGCAGAAATCTATGTATTAGCCAAACTGAATGATAGTACAATTCAAGGTAACCAGAAATAAAAAAAAGCCTAATACAGGATCCGTAGCGACTGTGTTACGGCTGTCACAAAACAGGTAAGTCTAAGTTGTAGTATATCAATACTAAATTATAGAAATATCCTTTAGAAGAACAGAACGCAGCCAACAAGACAGCATGTATTATCAAGTACTTTTTTACTACTTTTATAAGGGTATCATGTCATGTTAAACACCAGTAACCTTTTATCGTTGGAGTCGTGAGTGAGTCCATCTCGGTTTAAGATATATTACAGACGTGGACTGCAATTGAATACGACTTTGATTTATTCCCATATATAACGGAAATAAGAAAATATATGACAATCCAACAGGAGACGTAGCTTTCAATAGACATGATCAGAAATGCAGTATGAACATATTCATATGTCACATAGTAATCATTGTAAGTACAAAACCACCCACACATCAATAGAAGTGACATCACTTGGAAGGCAAACCAATTTCAAGTAATCATTAAATTCAGAAACACGAATAGCATCATAAACAATTTAAAGCTTTAAATGTCTCCTTGAATTGAATGCAAAATATAGAAATTGAGATTAATGAATCTCTCTGTCGTACAGTGTGTTATTCACACTGTTGGTGTAAACATTAACTGTAAACTTGAAGAGGTTCCATGTGAACTAGTCTGCTCGTCATGTGCCCTGTTTCAGTCCTCTGTCTATTCATTTTGATTACATGCACTCTAGAATCCACAGTTTTCACTGATTATTCACCAAACATATTCAGTAGTTATATATATATATCTATATATATATATTCAAATTAACCATTATATCTCGGACAAGTTCTTGAAATGGCCAAATCAATGCTCTATTGCCCTTGTCTCATCAACATCCACTGCACTCCGGTTATTACAGTTTTAATTGGCTCTTCACTAAACTTGCACAATAGTTACATTCATCTAGCTAATAAAACAATGATATCTTAGACAAGTTCTATAAGGACTCTCGCCATTATTATTTCCCTTCAGCACTCCGGACCTTCAAATGAAGGAGGTAGAAATAAAACTTTAGTTCTCTTTTTCTTTTTCTTTTCTAAGTGTTGCAGTGATTGTTTCCTACCATGTGTTAAATGTATTTAAGAATCACTACTATAAAATTAATATGATGCTGATATCAGATTTCTAGCAAAGTCTGTGTCATTTTAGAATTGTTGGTTCGAACCGCATCGTCTGCAAATATAAACATTATTTCTCTGGAAATTAATATATATCACAATAGATCAACCATTGAACTTAAAAACATTGGTAAATGTATGTTTTTTACCCTCTATAATTGCAGATCTTGAACCAGAGAAGAATTGTAGCCCAAATGCTGTAGATTTAGTTTTTTTCACTGTGTTTTTGACATAAATGTTACAATCGAGCTCTATGGACTATGTTATAGTGGTGTGAGACGTGAACGGGGCCAAATAATGATTCTACTCATATTTGATCTGAGGTGTTTATCCATTAATAAAACTAGATATGTCATATATAACCTGAAAAGTCTTAAAAATTACGTAAAAACCTCATTAAAAAAGCAAGCAATTTCGGTGCTTAAATTCATAGAGGTACATTCAATGTATATGTAAACGATGTTAAAATGAGTTCACCGCCACAGCAACCAGTTAAGAAATAGAATTCGACTCATTGTTGATAGTGACACTGACTCTCAATAAAACATGATCACACGTGTGTTAAAACAGTGATGGCCGCGGCATATGACCTATGACGTAGGTACTGTATGACGTAAGTATGGTGTTGCATTGCAATCGCGTGTTTTGGATCTGCTTATGCTATTTTCAGATATTGGTATACATATTGCTAAAATATAGTGTATATATTTTTGGTTTTCGGTATAAAGAAAACAAGTATAAAATCTAAGAGAAAAGATTTATAAAACGAAAATCCTTTACGGACTTCCTTTTGTTGCCTTGAATCAAAGCAATTCGCCAAACTCGTTTCATAAATTCAAATATGAAATCGGTACTCATGTTAGGGACGCTATATATATTGTATAAACAATCAGTTATATTTCATATGGTCCAGGAACTTTTCATAAGTAGAAATATTTGTTGTATCTCCGGATAATCACATCGTATTATTTACTAGAAAAGGCCTCAGAAGAAAATGTGTCAATATGTTATTGGGAATGCTTCACTTGTAACGTTTATATGCAGAACAATCGAAACTAGAAAGATCGTGACTCCTGGCAATAAAACAATATTTGTAGTATAATTTCAATAATACATTTGCCTTGTTAAAAAAGTGGAGACGTTAACATTTATTGTTTTGCAATGGGTATTTTTCGCGAACTTTGCCGTTTAAATTGATTCACACGTTTATAACTACTGAATAATTTCACTAAGTCATACATGCATGCCATTGCAGGGTTTCGTTGGTGAGTTTTCAATGATAAAGGGTATAACAAAGTCTGAAAACCATTAGGCTTGTCAATCAGTATGTATATGGTTCAATGAATGCAGGTATTAAAACACCATACGTAACGGGACAGTCGTTGTCTGTCTATCTAAGAGTCCTGGTGTAGTTCTAAGCGCGTTGCAATTACTACGCCTCATATGTACGTAACCAATTAACGGAGTTGCATTTACTTTGATAGCTTTCTAAAAATGAATGAATGAAACATGAACCACATTGTATGATACAATTATAACGACATGTTGATATCTCATGTAAACACATATTTATATTATATCGAATGTTTTAGTTAAAATTATAGCAAAATCACTGTTACACAAAGCGATACAATATAATGCAAAACACCATGTGCATAAAAAAATGCTGGATTTTTTTTAAAGAAATGCTTGAAATACCACCCCCACTCCCACCTAACACACACAAAAGCAATTAATTCAAAATTTGTGCTTTTCATTTTTTTGTATAATAGAAATGACATAAACTATAATAAAAACTCATAAGACCGTATGTGTGCAGTTCAGAGCTTTCAACCACACACATGCACGTACGCACGCACGCACGCACGCACGCACGCACGCACACACACACAAGTGCCATTCACCATTGATCTTAGATATGGATGTTCACCAGACATTCATCATGACATTTTAAATCAATAATACACCCGTGATAGTTGATTACATACATAATATTCTCGCCTTTCAAACACATAACCAGATTAGTATTAATCAAATAAGTACCTACTGTTGTAAAGTTTGTACAGTGGCCAAGTTAGAGTGGAGCTGTGTGTTTGCAGTATGTGTGTGGTTGAAGTAATACTTGATATAGAAAGGCCAGTTGTTAGTTTCAGTGATATATCATTCTCTTTGTATCAAACGAGCACTAAAGCAGTAATGCTAATTTCAGAATAAATCAAATAAAAACAAAATATTTTGTATTTCTTTTATAAATGAAAAAGTAAACATTCGATGTGTAGGTCAGAGCGAGGTTAGGTGTGAAAATAAACAAAGTTTAAGCTTTCATGTGGCGTTTTACTACTAAGCGTTGAGATAAAACATTTTGAATGGGGGTTAGCGCCATTTTCAGCACATTTCAGGTTATATATGACATAAGGGAGGACGACCACCGTCATTTTTCATATGAAAATTTTACCAGAGCGAGACTCGAATCTGCGATCTTAACGGTGAGAGGTAAGCGTATAGAGATGGCGTCTTAGAATACTCAGCCAGGGAAGACCCTTTCATTGCAATATAAATGAAAGTTGAAAATAACGAAGAACTCTACAGTAGTAACAGATGTTGGCGTAACGATAATAATAATAACTTCAACGATTAATTTTAATTTCTCACTAGGGTAAATATAGTACAAATGACAGAAAAATGAACAAGGGAAGTAACTCACTGATAACGATTTATAAGAACTAACATGCCGTACTGTACAACAATACAAAATAAATAATGGCGCAATTTAGATCGTGAATTGTAGAATAAAAAATGAAATCGCAGACCCTCGTGGAATAATAAATGTTTTTTTTTTAAAACAACTTCTAAACATATCGCTGTAAGTGCCTTGTCTGCATTGCGTAAAAAATTACATTGTTTTATTAAATGATATGTGTTACAGGAGTATAGTGACAGACGTCGATCTCCATTAATGCACAGTTACATTTCAAATACGAATCCCTGAACATTCCATGGGATTCCCGGAGGTGTTTAATGTATGCAATAATAATGTTACTGTACACGTTCCTGGAACTTTGCCATCGTTTTGCATAGCGTTTCCGTTTACACACCGGTCTACTAATTCGAATAAATCTGAATTTCCAATACAAACAACAATATTCAAGTTTTTATGTGTTTAATTGCTCAATTTATTTTAAGAAAAGGCGTAAATCTGACATGAAATATAACTAAATTGACAATTGAGAAACAACATAACTAAAATTATCAGTTCTGATTCATATTGTATTAATGTAATACTGAGTTTCACATCCATTATATTACTAATTTAAAAATAAAGTTAATTGATAGATTTTTTTTCTGCATTATCCCGCTCTCACACGTACATTGCCTTGTACTTTCTGACTTACTAGATCACCTATTTATGACGTCCATGAACAATCGTAAGTGACGTTAAATTGTTACGTCAATGTCTTGCGATGGTGTCAGGACACAAATAATAAACTTCGTCATTTATGGCACCTTTTTATCTCGTTCTTTTTGGAGATCAATGAAAGAAAATAATTTGATAATCTAAATGCACATTGTTTGTATATGAAAAAGGGTCTTACATTCGTGCTCACTTATTGATGTATTGATCAGCTATTACTCTCATACGTTCATACAAATGTTGATTTAAGAATACAAGACTCTTATTAGGAATACAGATGGAGGTTTTAAAACTGAACCATCATCAAAAATCACTATCATAATTTATAAATCGATTAGATTAACGAGGGGTGGTAGTGTAATGGATGGAGTGTTGGTCGCTTACATCAGATGTTGGGGCTTAAATCCCCCAGCTCGACCCAATGCATCTCATAAAACAACACCTAGTACTACCCAGGAAGAGGACCCGAGAGCGGTTCATATATATGTTTTAACATGAATACAGAAAAGTGGTCAATAAATACCGGTCAACCGTACCACATGCTACACTTAAAAGGAAAGATTTTGTGTGTATCAAAAGATAACATTGATTTGATTACAAACGCAAAATTTTTGTTAATATTGAAACTTTCTGAGAACTGCATAGACAACTTTAACGGGTAATCCAACCCTCCCTTACCAGTTATATTCCCTAGACAGTACGGGCGTTACACGAGGTGTCCAGCTTATACAGCAATAATGAAATTTCGCACATTTGTCCAGTGATCATCGACTGGATATCGCTTAACATTCTTAGCAATTCCGTGCATATTTCGTCGTTTGTAACTTTCGAACCGTGATATTTATTGTATTGCAAATGTGTTCTTTAAAAAAACAGTTGTTGTGTTTGTCTACGTCTGCACTTCCAAAACATTATTTAATTTAGAAAAGTATTGTTATGTTTGATCAAAGATCAGTTTTACATTGTTGACAAAGTAAAACTAGACTTGCAAATTATTGCATTGATATCCGCCGTTTCAGCCAAATTTTAATTATAAATCAAACATGAAAATATATTGATAAAGAACAACAATGCAATACAAAATACCATAAAATAAGGGAATTCATTTTTTGTTATTTAATAGGAACAATATCTATCCATACTCGCAAATATACAATGGAAGCCCCTTCTGTGATGCCTATCAGTGTGGTATACCTATAGAATGGTGCTTATTTAGTGTTCCATATCTTAAACATTCAGGACAATATATGTCCAACAAAAAAACAGAATATTCAAAGAACACAGTCACCACAAAACCATATACAAATCAATATATAAACTAAACTAAACATAACACGCACGCACGCACGCACGCACGCACGCACGCACGCACGCACGCACGCACGCACGCACGCACGCACGCACACACGCACGCATGCACGCACGCGCTCACGCACGCACATATACGAGAGAAGTTCTAGTGTGACATCAGGGGGTCACAGCCGTAGAAGAGTTAGATTCCCCTGTTAAATATATAAGATTACCTAACAAAAAACATGCATAGTGTTGGGTGACCGTTCCATGTCGTTTAACCATGTTTTCACTTCTACTGAATGTCTGTACGTATTGCTCTTTTAACAAATATTCTGTTTGCAAAATTAATGTAGTAATATATAGAATTTTAATAGCATTCCAAAATTATCAAATTTAAAACTAATGCAGAAGAGAGATTAAATGTTATATAATTTATTTCTAAATTAGTAATTAATCATTCATTTAAGACAACAAATATCAAATGCTAATATTAATTATTTAGGAACTGGTCGTGTGATATTATGAGAGAGCATGTGGCCAGATCATTTTGCCTAAAATTAGATTTGATTGATATGCACGATATATAGGTTAAATGTATTTTATAGAAATAGAATTAATTATTTAAACAGAATATGTCATAATGCGCACATAACACATTTCAACTACTGAAAAAAGCAAGATTATCTGTACTGATGTAGTGACCGTGCCATTTGAATTCTACGTCTCCTGTTTAACATTTATTAACGAACAAAAAGCATATTTGTCAGCTTAAGGTAGTTCACTGGTGTACCTATCGGATTTTTTTACATCTGGCGTAAATTATAAAAAAATCTTTATGCTTATACCATGAAGTATCAATTGTCGTTTTTTCGAACAATTTTCACCGTTCTTTTCCTTTTATTATGGTCAATACTAATTGAACACCGTTTTAATAACATTTTTAAATTACCTGTTTTATTGTCTGTTACAAGATTTTAACTTTGATACAGATAAAAACGCAATTTTTGTTACCTTTAGAGCTGATCATTTCACCGGAGTTGATTAAAATGCGGGTTCAAATACAACACATTTTGAACATTCACGTTTGGTTGCGTAAAAATGATCTGAAACAAGTTCTTCAATTTTACATATGTTAAACTTTATTCATTTCACTACAATATGACTGAATAATAAGAGTGGGTGTTCATGCTAGTTTTCATACATTTGAATTCAAATTAAAAATGAAAGACACACGACGTTTTGCTTGCTATTTCTGACGACGTCGTATTCTTCGGTAGTATTATACAGCGTTCCCCTGACATCGTCTAAAATCACAAGCAAACGTCGTGTTATCTGCTATATTGAACTCTATCTATTTTATATGTTCATTCACACATCTATATATTCTATTACACGTACCACTCATTCAATCTGCAATTGTTGGTTAAATTCCACTTTCAGTTTTGGCTGTCATTCACTTGGGACACAAATTGAGAAATTTGTTTCCAATATCCGATTATTGGAAAGAAGCAATTTGTATCCAATTAATTTGTCTTCTTACACGTGCGAGGTCTAATAATACGCTTACAATGAATGACTGGCTTGGAATAATCAGCTTGAATTTGTTCGTTGCTCGTCGTAGATACATTCATGAGTTTACGGTCATGTTTCATATAGCATATACAACATGGTTGTTGATCTTCAAGAAAATGGAAAATACGTATATGTCCATCAGGCGAAATTCACAGGAAACAGCTGCAGCATCATACACATAATATATGTATAAAGTACAATTCATACATATACTACAAGTGAAGGCAGAGCTCACCACATTGAAACAGCCAGTATCAAGCCCACAACTTGGGAGCGTAAACATAGATAGCCGGTATGCCCAACCTCGCTCTTCCCTGTATATATTGGTATTTCTCTTTAATACAAAAAAACGTTTGATCAAGGGTGACGTTAGTGTAATAGATAGAGTGTTGGCCGATCACGTCAGAGGTTGCGGGTTCAATTTCCAGCTGGACCAGATGCATCTTCACGAAACAACACTCAGTACTGGTTCTACCCAGGAAGTGGACTCGAGAGCGGTTATTCTAAACTCTGAGCTTTCATCGCAATCGAGCTACAATAAGTTAGTCTAAATTAAAATCGTTTGCATTTTTTTAGTTTTGTCAATACTGTGACACGCCTGTACTGTATTATCCTGGTTATGACTCGACAATGTGTCTATTTTATTTGTATTGTTGTGGATGTTGTCTATATTGTTCTTCCTGTTCTACAAGTATTGTCTTATTCGGTTTGTATGTATTTGTCATTATATTTTTAAACTGATATGATAAATGCAAGAAACTTTTTGTAGCCAATGTGTAGGGGATGACAATGTTAAAAGAACGACGATAATCGGAAATACTAGGATCTGTCAATCATTGTATGACGTAACATATATAATCGTCTTTTTACCATGATAACTCGACGTCATTAAGACGTTTCGGCAGGTCGGCAAGTACTTCGACATTTCACGTACGAGTGTCGAGTTTCATTGAAAACACTGAGACTCAGTGGTGAATAATAATAAAAGTATGTCATGATTTATTACACCCCTGTTCAGTAAATCACGTGATAAATGTTAATGTCAAAACCACTGGAACTACTTGTGCAAATTATAAAATAATATAGTATAAAAATTCTCGATACTCAGTATTACATGTAATATCTCAAATATATAAACAGTTACAACACTATTGACTTAGTTGATCATACAGGGTAAACAGTGTTTTGTAGAGCGCGTGGTCCAGTGGTATAGCATCGAACCTATGATCGGAGAGTTATTGGTTCGATTCTCTGCCACGGCAATGTGGTGTGTCCTTGAGTAAGACAATTTTTCGGCATATGCTTCGTACTGGTGCTACCCAGGAAAACAATCGACCGTGATTTGTCTAAGTTTTAATAACTTGTTTCACAATCGAAGTAAAATAAATAAGTTTAAATAACATTTCATTCCTATATCTTTTTTAGTATTCTCTTTTCCTAATCTGATAAGAGCTAAATTGAATTAGTATTACTATTTTATTTTTTCCAATTGTTATTAACTGATAAATAATTGTGTACACTTTGTTGGTATTTTCTTTTCATTTTATACTGAGGTTATCCTTCATATCATGTGTTATTCCGTGTCATGTTTTCTCAATTATTTGTAATAGTTTATTGGCAAGGTCGTAACTAAGATTGTGGGAACTTTTTTGGCCAAACCACATTGCTGACAATAAGATGGCAATAAAATAAGACTGAAAAAATATGAGTCTCCTCAATTAACATTTAACAAGTGTCTTATAAATAATGAAAACTAGATTACATTGAAGACGCTTTCTTGAACAATAAATTATCAGAACAATCCAAACAGGACATATTTTTAACTTGGCCAAGTCGATGGACAGTGGGATACAACAAAACAATATTTGCAGCATAGTTACAACATTAAATTTAATTTAATAAAAGAAGGAAATCGTATTAGACGTTAGACAATGCTTCAGCAACCAATTTGTGTAAAACGTGAGTATCCCCTGTTATTTACAATTATTACCCTGAAAACAAGTTGTTATTGGCTTCACACGTAAAATTAAATATGCAGAACAATCACAACTAGACATATCTTAAACTTTGCCAAGAAGGCGGGCAGTTGGGTTCAATAAAACATTAGTTGCACTATTATTTCAATAAACATTTGCTTAATTAATAGAGGGGAGACCGATTTATTTTTTTCGCGGATATTTGATTATGACCTAAATTGTTGGATGACACACTAAAACAGATATATACATAGTAAGTGTCGAAAGTTCAGGGTTAGTTCAATAAATATCACATATATGTTATTTACTTGAAAGGTAATATGTTGTGTGTAACAAAATATATCATTTCTTAATTTCAAAATTGAAAATTTCTGAGAAATTCATAGATAACATAAGCGTGTAATGCAACGCGCGCAGATAAAATACATTCCCTAGACACTACAGAAGTTCTTTGAGGTGTAAAACCACGTTTATCCTCAAAAATGCTAGAGGCATCCCCCCCGCCCCCCCCCCCCCCCCCCCCCACACACACACTCACAAATACGCACACATACATACAGATATGTAAAAGCAATTGAATTAGAATTTGTACTCTTTATGTTTTTGTATAACAGAAATGACATATATCGAATACAAACTCATTAAATCGTATATGTGTCATTCAGAGTTTTCAACATATATACACAAGCCGCGTGCAATACACAATTGACTGTAGATATACCTGCCAAGCATTCATCATGGCATTTTAAATTAATAATTCACCCATGATAGTTGATTACTTACATACTATTCTTGCCTTTCCAGACTTGCATTAATCAAATAATCATTTCTGTTGTAAAGTTGTCGTTATAGCTATGTGTTTGAAGAGGGGTATTTGGGTTCATACTTGATAAAGAGAGAAAAGTTGTTGGTGTCAGTGGCTTATCATCTTCATTATATCGAGTGAGCACTAAAGCTGTATGGCTAATTTCAGAGTTTAATTGACTTTTCACTAAAACTAACCTTTTGTATTTATTTTATTACCAAAAACAGTAAAATTACGATGTGTAGGGAAGAAGGTGGTTAGGTGTGAAAACAAATCAATTTTAAGCTTACAAGTGGCGTTTTCACGACTGACCGTTATAATATAAAATAACGTTACAAATAATGAAGAGCTCTACAGTAGTAATTGAGGTTTGGGTGCCTTACAAAAAATATATTTAAGGAATAACGCTAATATATTTTTTATCTTGCGAAGTATTGACAACTCACTGACAACTTAGACGAACAACAATTATACAGAACTATCAGTTATAACACTTCATACACAATGGCGCAATCCTGAATTTTGTTGAATAAAAATAAAATCGCAGACGCTCGTGGAATCAAAAATGATTTTGCAACGGTTTCTTAACATATCACTGTAAGTGCCTTGTCTGCACTGCGTACAAAATGTCAGTGGTTTATCGGATAGTATGTGTTACTTGACAGACAGCTATCTCAATTAGTGTACAGTTGCATTACAAATTCAAATCCATGAACACTCCATGGGATTCCCGGAGGTGTTTATTTTATACAGTAGTAATGTAAATTTACATGTTCCTGGAACTTGGCAGTCGCTTGCATAGCTATTCCTTTTAACCCCTCTATACATTCGAAAACGTCTGAAATTCTAACTTAAACACTACGCGTATTTCTGTTTGTTTGATATCTTCATTCACGTTTTTTTTAAAAAAGGTAAAGATCTAATATTAGTCACAAATGAATTGATAATGGAGACATAACATCACGAATATTTCAGTTCTGATGTAAATTTTATCAATGCAATATTGTCCTGAAAAATTGCAATAATCAATTAGACTTCAACAGTATTATTCAATTCAATTCAATAGTTTATTTCGGCATATGAACATATATGTTCATCGCCTTGAAATACACATATGTATATAGGCGGCGGTTACAACAAATGTGAGAAGAGTATGATATTATCAAGTAATGTACTCAACAAACCTAACATTATATATAATTGATTCATCAAGATAAATATATTAATTAGTTAAATTAACTTGTGTGTGTGTGTGTGTGTGTGTGTGTGTTTATACAGCAGATGGATAAAGAGACTTTCTACATTTGTATTCATACCCTGGGCGCAGAAAGTGTATTGACGATCACTAATTGCTAACGACAACTTATTGTTATCAACGGCTAGCGGCCAATTCCATTGTTTGTAGCATTATGATATCATAGGCCAGAATATAAAAAACAAATTGTTTGAGGTTCACTTTTATAACATTCATCAAATTCTAATAAATAAATTGTCTATTAAGTACTATTATCATTACGTCTCTTATTTTGTGAATAGATATATTTTGCAAGTTTACATATTACACCAGCTTGTTTAGAGGTTAATAATGATGTGAATTTCTGTTTTGTCGGCCAATGGCAGTAAAATATTAGGGAGATAATCCGTTCTAATATCTCTATAGAAAGGACAAACAATAACAAAATGATATTCGTCTTCCACTACTTTCATCTGACAATATATACATTTTCTATCTGATCTATCTATATTTCTAAAACGACCCTCTTCAATGGCAAGTTTGTGAGCAGAACAACGTAATCTTGTGAGTGCAATTCGGTAATTATTGTTTTTAACACATGACATGTATTTTTCTAAACCTATATCAGTTCTTACATCTCTATATGTACAAAGTTTAGGCATGTTATTCAGCAATGAATAACACATTTGGTAGTACTGATCATACAATCGTTCAATTACTCTCGTGATTTGAAGTTTGCTAATAGACATTTCATTCCATGAATAGCTAAAACCAAGTTAATTCAAAAAAGATTTACCATTTAAGGCCCAATAACCTTTAACAGATTTAGTTTTATCGCCAATTAAACATTTATACATCAATGATTCAGGACAATTGATATTTTTTAAGGATTCTCTCCTTACGTATAATTTCTTACGGGACTTTACCTAGTTTACCGTATATTGTAGCATTAGTAGTTTGATATCTGACATTAATAATTTGTTTAAGAAATTTAAATAAGCTCTTTCCATATCTGGAGCTATATGGAATCCCCATATTTCACGCCCATAGTTTAAAATTGGTAAGACCATGCTATCAAACAGTTTAAGCTTTACACTTACACCAAGAGGAACAGCATCAAACAGTGTATTTAATGCAAACAAAGCACGTAGAGCTTGGTCTGATATTTTTTTGGGCATTATAAAACTTGCCACTCGATGACATCATAACACCTAAGTAACAAAATTTGTTTACAACCTCTTAACCTATATTGTAATTCTTCTCGTCTTGTTACTTGTTTAAATACCATGGCCACCGTTTTTTGTAGTATTTACAGTAATACTCCATTTAGAGCAATATGCATGTAGTACAGAATCTGTAAACCATGTGAAGATTATGAAAAAAACTGTGTCATCAGCGTATAACAACATAAACATTTGCAGTTCATCCAGTGAAATCAGATCGGCATTTTCATCTAATAAATGTGTTTCCATTTCATTAATGAACAATATAAATAACAGTGGAGATAGGGTTTCTCCCTGTTTAATACCAAAATAACTATTGAAATAGTCAGTAATGTTATCGTGATCTCTAACACATATCTTAACAGAGTTGCACATAGATTTCAAAATATTCAAAAATTTAGATGACATATATTGCAACAGTTTAAACCATATTCCACTGCGGTAAACAATGTCAAATGCCTTTTTAAAATCAACAAAAGCGCTATATATATTTTTTTTCTCATGTTGAATTATTCTATTTATCAACGACTGTAGAACAAAAATACAATCAACAGTGATATTTTTTTGTCTGAAGCAAAATTGACATTCTGTTAAAATATTGTTGTCTCAACAAAATTACGTGCACGGGTATCTAACAACTGTGAGAAAATTTTAGAGAAGATACTAGTAAGCATTATGCCCCTATAATTATCAACATTCTTAATATCCCCTTTTTTGGAAAAGGTACTATGATACCTTTTGTCCACTAGCAGGGTAAACACTATTGATATTTATACAATAATTTTCATGTGTCCTCAATTTCCAATAACGTTTTTTTTGCACGGTTAAATTCACGTCTAGCGTGACGGCAGTCGCCCGTGAACCACGGATTATCCCTTTTGTATACAGGTTTACTATGACTATAATATTTACCAAATAGTGTATATGCATTATTATACAGTACGTTTCCAAAAGTTGTAATACCTTCGTCTAATGTAATATCAGATGAAACAATATTCGATATAATATCATTCAACTTTTCTCTTTCATTCAATAATAAATCGTTAAACCTGTCAACTGCATTTACATTCCAAACAAGCTTGTTAACAGTAATTAAATCATCTTATTGACATTTTTCTTATATTTTACATGTAAATTTAATTGAATCGGTACATGTGTAGAAAATGAGAAGCTATCGGTATAATAAACTCACTAATTATTGGAAACAAATATTACGATGCGATGGCATAATAAATAACACTTTTACCAGTATTTGATAAGAATGTAAAACGTTCAATGTTTCTATCATCACCGAACCGGCCATTTAGTATTTTTATATCAGTACTTTTACACAAATCTGATAATTTTAACCCCGATGAGTTACAGACAACATCATCACTTTTCCGTGAATTTATGTTAAAAGGACCTACGTCGACTTCATTATCAATAGCATAAATATATTTGTCAAACAAAGTCGGAGGTTCTGTGGAATCATCTCGGGAAGCAGTGCGGGCATTTAGGTCACCAAGTATGCATATCTTACCAATATCACAATACTGTCTTATACTCGATACAAGCTGCTCAAAAACAAAATAAACTGACTCGCTTGGAGAGATATATGTAAAACATATACATACATCAAAGTTTAAACCGAACATTTTTTTTTTCTAACTTGACAGAAAAAACCCATTTTGATCACACTCGAGAATAGTTACACCATTAGCAACAGATTCTCTTATAAATAAACATATACCACCATGACCCCTAAACATCTTCTATTTTTTGCAACACTCTCTTTTCTATGTACACACACACACACTATTGTAGCCTTCAAGTGTAAATGTATAATTTTTTGCATTGCCATGTTTCACTACAGAAAAGCTATAAAGAAGTTATTTACAAAATTTACAAAATTAGTGTCCGTTAAACAATTCTTCAGGCCTTCAACATTCCAGGAATTTACCGACAAATCAAACCCTTCTCGCCCGTCCTACACAGAATCGAGGGACTGCAGTACATTGTTTATGTAGAGCTTGTTTCGCACCATATATGCTTTGTGACCTTGCTTCCTGGCCCGGTCCATTATAGGAATTAGTTCCTTTCGTCGGTCTTAGACCTCACGTGGTAGTTGATCAAATGCGGCAAACAGGATATGCTTCAGATTAACTGATTTCAAAGCAGTTTTCATTGCCATTTTCGACTGTGTGTCCTTAAAATTGACCACAACCAGTCACGTTTTACCCTGAACAGAGCACCCCGGCTTTCGATGAGCGCGATAAATATGGATAGTATCTTTGGCATTAGAGATACCAAGACATTTTTCAGCAAACTGGTAAACTTTGGCAACACAATCTTCTTGAGTTGCAGCACTCGCACACGAGTCCGGTGCTTGGCGCGGCGAGCCACTCGGCCGATTCGCCTGAGAATCAGACATTTGAGAATTTGCACCGGCACTAGCTGTATCCATAGAATTGTCAGCCATGGTTGGGACATTTGTCGGATCGAGGATAGGATAAGGGTGCTCTGATATATCTAATATCACCATGTTTCCCTCATCGAGTGACACTTAAGATCAATGACATCGTCACAGAATTTGTCTTCTTCAAAGATTTATTCGCGTCGGCCAAAACTTTTATATCACCCTGTAGGGATTTTATAGAGTCATTGTTTACTTCGGTAGATTGTTGCATAGTGTCATACCGGCCTGTAAGGAACGTTTCACTGGACTCTATTTCCTGGATTTTCACATTAGCTGTGTTGATGTGCTGTTTATTTTCTGATATTTTGGCTTCGATAATACATTTGCTTCTTGCTAGGCATTGATTTTGTCAAGTTTGGATACTTCACTCAGAATAATGTCCAACTTTTGTGAACGGTCAGGAGGTACAGTATTAACTGGATTTATATACGTAAGCGTGAGGCTTGCTGGCATCCGAGCACGATGGATGTCTCCGGGTCTGAGAGTCTGGAAGGGATTAGCAGTATTCAAAGTATTAACCGTGGGGAATACCAGAGGTACAGACTGTGAATGTCCTATTGGTGTATCCCGATTGCACGAGTCAACCCAAAACCAAAAGCTGGATTCGTGAAGGAACTGGTAGATATTTTTACATTGTTATTTACCTCAGCGCTGGTCGCCATTTTTGTTGTTTTTTCGATCGATTCACTAGATGCTGAACTGTTTGTGGTCCTTTTACGGCGCTTTTTCTCGTTTTTTCCTGTCATATATATTCCAAATATATGTAGATTGTTCAAAGAAAGTTCAGAATACAAGCACTGTTTGTTTTTATGTCCGTTTTAATTAAAGTTTCGATTTAATGAGACGCTGGTCGCCATTTTTGTTGACTTTTCGATGAATTCATCCCATAATACCTTGTATGGCTAAGGAAAATGGTAGATCGCCTTACCTGGGTCAATATATATATCAAAAGCATAAAAAGCAATGTGTAATGAAACAGGAAATCAAATGTGAACATAATTAGACAGGCAGTTTGGGACTTTAAGGCAAAAACCAAAACTTAAACACAACTAAACGCAAAAGTTTAACCTTCTTGTATGGCTAAGTCCATAGTAGATGCCTAACCTGGGTCAATATATAAAAAGCGATGTGTAATGAAGTAGGAAAGCAAGTGAACAGAATCAGAAAGATAGATTAGATCTTGGAGGCAAAAATAAAACCTTAAACGCAAAAGTTTGACCTGGGTGTCCACAGACGACGCCGACGATGCCGGTGTCATGGCAATAGCTCTCCTTGGACATTCTTCCTGGCGGACTAAAAGGTAGGGTCATGTTTCTCCCAAGATCAAATTTCTGTGAAAGTGAACATAGACTTGCAAATTATTGTATTTATGAATCAAATATGAATATGCTTTTAATATGTTAGAAAAAACAGTAATGCAACAAAAAAATACCATAAAATAGGGAAATATATTTTTTCATTAAAAACGAACAACATATATCCTTTACCGCTATTTACAATAGAAGCCCTTTATGTGTTGTCTGTGAATGGGCTATTCCTATAAAACCGTGCTGATGTAAAACTGCTTGTTTATGTTTAATATCTCAAAAATATGAAAATGTGTGTCCAACGGTAAAGGTGAAACAGAACACAGTTACCTCAAACCAAACATCATTTTAAAGACCAATCACAACACATGCACCCATGTAGACACGGATTTCCAGTGAGACAAATGGGTCACAGTCTGGGAACGGTTAGATTCCTCTATTTAATCTTTAAGTTTAACCAAAGACAATTCATGCACATGGACAATTAAATATTCATTTACCAAGTTCACATCTCTTTATTTGGAGAGGCTGTCACCTTAAATGACCTCCCATGAATGTGGATATTTTGCCTAAAGTCTTTAGCATATATACACAAGCCGCGTGCAATACACAATCTATTGTAAATATATCTGTTCACCAGACATTCATCATGACATTTTAAATTAATAATACACCCATGGCAGTTGATTACTTACATACTTTTCTTGCCTTTCCAGACTAGCATTAATCAAATAACCATTTCTGTTGTAAAGTTGTTAAGTGGTCGTTTTCGACGAAAGAGTGTAGCTTTTTGTTGAAGAGGGTTGTTTGAATAAATACTTGATATAGAGAGAAAAGTTGTTGGTGTCAGTGACTTATCAATTTTATTATATTGGAGTGAGCTCTAAAACAGTATGGTTAATTCAGAGTTTAATTGACTATTCACTAAAACTGACCTTCTATATTTATTCTATTATTGAAAACAGTAAAAACTACGATGTGTAGGGCAGAAGGAGGAAAGGGTGTGAAAAAAAATCAAATTTAAGCCTACAAGTGGCGTTTTTACGTTGAGGTTGAAGTCCCTATTAAATATATCTTAAAGGAATAATTGTGATATCTTACTTGTATCAATAAAGTACATCTTGCAAAGAACAAAAGGAGCAACTCACTGACATCTATTAACTAGGACCAACATACCATACTGACAACAATACCGAATTATCAGTAATAACATTTTATGCATACTGGCGAAAGTTATATCGTGAATTGTTGAATAAAATTGAATTCGCAGATGCTCCTGAAATCATAAATGAATTTGCAACGGTTTCTAAACATATCACTGTAAGTGCCCTGTCTGCGGTGCGTACAAAATACCAGCGGTTTATCGAATACTATGTGTGACCTGAGTGAAGTGACAGACAGCGATCTCCATTAATGTACAGTTACATTACAAATTCGAATCCTTGAACACTCCATGGGATTCGCGGAGGTGTGCAATAGTAATGTATATTTACACGTTCCTGGAACTTGGCAATCGCTTGTGCACAGCCCATGTACTTTCTGACTTGCCCGAACATCTAAGTTAATATGACGTCCATAAAAACTCATTAGTGACGTTGTTTTGTTAAACCATTTTTTTTCGTTCTTTATACAGATCAAATGAATATAAATGGTAGATCTAAATGCACATTGCTTGTGTATTAAAAAGGGTCTCACATTCGTGCTTATTCATAAATGTTGTCATAAAATATATTTTACCAACACGTTTTAGATGATAATTATGTGTTAAATTCAGAAAATAAAAAACTTATAACAGGCCTACAGAGGTTGACCATGGAAAACTGAATTATTGCCCCCCCCCCCCCCCCCCCCTCCCAAATAAAGAAATAAAAAAAGATAACATTAACGTGATTATTATCAATATTGAGCCTTTCTGAGAAATGCATAGACAACTAAATTGGGAAATGCAACTATCCCATACCAATTATATTCCATAGACAGTACGAGAGTTCGAAGAGGTGTCCAGCTTATACAACAATAATGAATTTTCGCACATTTTGTTAAAGTGATCATCGACCTGATATCGCCTCTATACGCAATTCCACGCATTATTTCTTCGTTAACATCATTATGTTTGTTGTATAGCAAGTATGTTCTTTAAACAGACACAAATGATATATGTTTGTGTTTGTTTAAATCTGCGGTGCAAAATACTATAAGAAAAGTAGTGCCATGTTTCATCCAAGATCTAATTTTTGTAAAATTATGTTGTTGTATGGGGTTTAGCGTCGCTTTCAACAATTTTCAGTCATATCGCGACGGTGTCTACTTGAGACAGTATTCTGGGCCTATCACCGGGCCGACAAGACCTAGAACTCTCCTCTAAATGCTGAGCGTAAAGCGAGGAAGCTTCTAGTACAATTTTTATAGTCTTTGGTATGACCCGGCCGGGGATTGAACCCACGACCTTCCGCATGCGAGGCGGATGCTCTACCACTAGACCACACCGCGGTCTATACGCCTTCAAATTACAAATTATAAATCAAATATGAGAATGCTTTTAATATGTTGAAAATAACAGTAATTCAACAAAACATACCATAAAATGGGACGAAATGTTTTGTTTTTTTTAAAAACGAACACTATGTATTCATAACCGGTATTATACAATTATAGAATCCCTATATATTGTCTGTGAATGGGTTATTCCTATAAAATAGTCCAGATGTAAAACTGCTTGTTTATGTTTCATATCTCAAAAAAAAAAATGAAAATGTATGTCTAACAGAAACGGTGGCACCGAACACAGTCGCCTCAAACCAAACATCTTTAAATAGACCAAGCACAACACATGCAGGCATATACACACAGATTTATAGTATTACAAATTGGTCACAATCTGGGAACGGTTAGATTCCCATATTTAATCTTTAAGTTTAACCATAGACAAAACCTGCATAGTGTTTGCTGACCGTAATTTAACCCTGTTGGCACTTCTTCTGAATGTTTTTATGTATAGCTCTTGCATGCATTGTTTAATATCACCCTGTCCATTCACACATCTATATAATCTATTACACGTGCTACGCCATTCAATCAGCAACTGATGGTTAAATTCCACATTCAGAGAAGCTATCATTCACTTGGGACACAAATTGAGAAATTTGTTTCCAATATCCGATTATTGAAAAGAAGCAATTTGTATCCAATTAATTTGTCTTCTTACACGTACGAAGTCTTGTAATATGTTTACAATGAGAGGCGGGTTCGGAATAATCAGCTTTAAAATGTTCGTTGCTCATTCTGTAGACACATTTGTGAGTGTTCGTCCATGTTTCATATATCGTTGGCAGCATGATTGTTGGTCTTCAAGCCAAAGGAAAATACGTATATGCCCAACAGGAGAAACGGCCACTACAACAGTATAACATGATATATGTATAAACTACAAAGAGATCGCGCACAGTAATGGTACCTCTAAACATAACACGACGTTAACGTTGAAATTGTATAAAATATAATATGACTTTATTTTATTCATGTATTTCGTATCATTCATTTTACAAGAAAATAGCCGCATATCGGAATATAGGTAACTACAATGAAATCATAATTCCTTGCGGATATTAGATGTTCATCTTGAACGTTCAGTATGACTTTATTGACGAGTCTGTTTTTCAAGACATTAAGCATGTGTGTATTGAACTGCGTGTTGGGCAATGGTCATTGAGTTTGTTGTAATAAAACCAACCCATCTGTAACCAGGCATTATATTATGTCACTGTATCCAGTATATTGACTTGACATCTGTCCATTCGTGTCTTTTTTTAAACATAGCTGTTCTGGCCGAGACTCACGTTAAATATTACACCGGGACAAGGGGAAAATGACTTTAAATGTGACTTATTGTCAATTAAAATATACAGATCATGTCAAAAGCAAAGGGTACCCGTCAACTGAAAAGATCGTTTCACATCCTTTATTTTGATATATAATAAGTATAATTCCAAAAACTATTAAGTCTTCGGGGACAGTTTATATGTTTCGGGTATTAGTTTTAAACGTGAGTATACCATTACCGTGCGCGACTTATTTGCATACATACATAATAATTGACAGCAGATGTCATCAACTTAGAACTACCAAAAAAAATCCCGCCAATTGGGAGCGTTAACATAGTTATCGAGTGTGCCAAACATCGCTCTTCTACGTGTTGATCTTTCAGGAAAAAAATCCAACAGGAGACGATACTTACAGAAAGGAGCCACAATAACACCATCAAACTCATCAACAAAATAAATATAATTATGCATAATTGAAGGGTAACGGAGTTCATGAAGGGTAACGATGCTCACAAGGGGTAACGGAGTTCATGAAGGGTAACGATGCTCACGAGGGGTAACGGAGTTCATGAAGGGTAACGATGCTCACAAGGGGTAACGGAGTTCATGAAGGGTAACGATGCTCACGAGGGGTAACGGAGTTCATGAAGGGTAACGATGCTCATGAGGGGTAACGGAGCTCATGAAGGGTAACGATGCTCACAAGGGGTAACGGAGTTCATGAAGGGTAACGATGCTCATGAAGGGTAACGGAGTCATGAAGGGTAACGATGCTCATGAGGGGTAACGGAGTCATGAAGGGTAACGATGCTCATGAGGGGTAACGGAGTTCATGAAGGGTAACGATGCTCATGAAGGGTAACGGAGTCATGAAGGGTAACGATGCTCATGAGGGGTAACGGAGTTCATGAAGGGTAACGATGCTCATGAAGGGTAACGGAGTTTATAAAGGATAACAGCTACATTTTAACATTAGCTTCAGCAGAATTCTATTTTCAAACAAATCTGAATGAGCTCCATGATTCCAAGGAAAAACTCAGAAATATTTACAATATTTTTTTTGTCAAAGAATGATGTTGCCTTATATGGCCGCCACACAGAATGTACGTCAGCTTTTGATATAACCGATAAAACATGATAAAACATAGAGCGCGTCCAAGAAAGACTGTGACACCTGATTCCTGTTGCAACAACTATAAACGTTATACTTAAAATCTAAGTTTTGACTGATTATTTATCTATTATTGAATCATTAACTATGAAACTATATAAAGTTATACTTGAACCATTCTAAAATCATAATCACATGGCTGCTTTTTATGATTAAAGTTTTAAGGTATTTAAGTACATGTTGGTGAAACAGGAGCCAGAATGCGGGGCCAAGTACTACAAAAAATACAAGAATATCAATTACTTTCAATAGAAACACTATTTTGTATGATAAAACCGACGATGTGCACTCCATGTTTCACCGTATGTTACCATTATCACATACAAATACACTATATCAGCTGTTATCTGGACTGCGTTCAGTTCGATTTAACGTTTGATAGCGTTAACTAACATATATCCCTGGACACTGGCTCAACCGCATATTAGCACGCAGTACGCGATAATCTTAGGGAACCAGACATTTAACTTGTTTACTGTTTAACGGTGCTGAACGCAGCCCAGATAACACAAATGTTGCTGTTATCGTTTTGAATATTTATCATCTGAATCGTTTATTACACGCACCACCGTGACATATAAACAAATGATAATGCGCAGTTTTACTTCATTTTAATCTATAACTGAATACATTTTAAAATATTGTAAAAAAGACTGTGTACCCGCTGATTACTTTGTAGCTAGTGAAAAAGGGAATAGGTGTAAAACAGAACATGGAAACTGTTACGATCGTCTACGTTGCCATTATTTTTTGTCTGTGTTCCTCTATTAATACTGCAGATAACATAGCACCTACGTCACGTAGACGTCCGTGGAGCAGTATGATGATAACCCCGGAATCGCCGGAATCGCCGGGAAATATTGTGCTACCTGATGAACAGTTCTATGATTTTCAGAGAGTCAACCATTTTGACGGTTCGGACGCCCGTAGGTGGAGACAGGTATGACAAACGTTAATTATAATTATAACAAAATATGAATCGGACGGCCGTGGGTTCGATAGTTCGCCACGGCTTTGTGTGGTGTTATTGAGCAGGACATTTTATCCGCATATGCTTAATACTGGTTCTACATAGGAAGATTTTGAGCGTGAGTTGTCGTGGTGAAGGGTCAAATCCATGACCTGGTCTACCACTAGTCCATGAACTACACAAAACACTTTATATAAAGAATGTTTTGATTGTCTTATCAATGCAACTTGAAATCACACTTTTGATTAAGAAGTCATTTCTCATTTTTGAAGCGTTATTTTGTCAACTCGACGTTCTTCTCGAAAGATGGTCCAATTTTCTTGCTGCTAGGAGGCGAGGTGGAGGCAAACCCTGTTTGGACGGTAGAGGGCGCACCGATACAGTACGCTAAGATGCACGGGGCGATGCTTATTTTTCTGGAACACAGATACTATGGAAAAAGTCATCCTGTATCGTAAGTACCAATTGGAATATTCTCATTAACAAAACCCCCCAATAAAATTACCAAAATATTCAAAATACTAACAATACGCCTACCGCATTTAAACAGGTTTTGATGCGTATATCTAAATTTAATCTTACACCGTGTAAAGAAACGCTGTGTTTACTCATCAGGTACTTGTACATAACGATTTAAATACTGCCTTTAAATGAAAAATAAAAAATAAAAAATAAACGTTACACAGATTGTACTCCAAATAAGATAATGATAATACTGCAGTGTGGCCTAGGATTAGAGCATTCGCCTAGCATGCAGAAGATCCTGAGTTCGACACTCGGCCGGGTCATACCAAATACTTTAACTGGTACTAGAAACCTTCTAGCATTTAGAGTATAGGTCGGCCATATGTCAGTATAATGTGAATGGCTGGGTTAATATACCATGCGTTTGCGGCATGATGCTTCAGCGTGGCAGCGCTTTGAATACTGTCTCAAATAGATACCGTCGCGATATGACTGAAAACTTGTTGAAAGCAACGCTAAACACCATACAACAACTAAAAAAAGAGAACATGCACAAAATTAAATTAATTCCAATCATAGGGTTCAATACTCACAATATGTTTTTTTTCTAAGAGATCTTACAGCCCCCAGCCTGCAGTACCTGAGCTCCCGACAAGCCCTAGCCGACACCGCCAACTTTATAACCTACTTCTATTGGTGGAACCATCTTAGCGGAAACAAACTCATTGTGCTTGGAGGATCATATTCCGGTATGATTAAGTTGGTCTGAGTTGTAATACAGATATATCACCATGGTTACCGTTCTTGTACCGGGTATAATGTACAATAACTCAATTTTAATTAAGCGGGACAGAATTGAAGGTTGTAGAGCGTTAAACGCTCACGCCACAGATGAGCGATTCATTCTAAGGCTCGAACGGATGATCTTTAACGAAAATCAGAACTGGAATTAGTAATAAAAAACGGTGCTGTAAACGAAAACGAGTATAAGAAATCTTTTAAACGAGGCGTAATTAATGGTGGTAGAGCGTTTGACGCTAACGTCACAGTTTGACGGTCAATCCAAAGCTCGAACGGATATCTCTCCAATGAAAAAAACAATACTGAAAATAGAAAGAACTATGACAGAAAAGGCTAAATCGAGCTAAAATAAAAAATGCCAATTAAGGTGTGACTGCTTTTTGTAACGATATATATAACGATATAAATGTATGTTTAAATGTGTGATATGATTAGGTTCTTTTTTTTGTTTTTCATCTACACGTGTCCTGCCATTGTACGATAACATTCTCTTCCATTCTGACTTCCATTTAAAAATCGCTAGTATACTATATAACTGATGTGTTTATCTAATTTTAATATTACACCGTTAAACACTACATAACTTTCTATAGTTGCAAAAATTCCTTCAACTTAAGGTTCATTAGCTGTGTGGTTCCGTGCACGATTTCCATGGATTGTAGATGGCGCTGTTGCATCAAGTGCTCCTATCTTTGCTAAAATGGAATTTGCAGGTACATGTAGGCCATTTTTAATTATCAATTGATTTTGATATTGATATGAGAATAGTATCAGAATCAGGCTATATTTCTACTGAATAATACACTTTTGATAAGTTATTTGGCGTCTTTAAGCCATTGTAGTTCTTGTTTTTACAGCATACTCTAGTTTGGTAACTATTTACATTTCCTATTAGCCCGTGCGACTGTCGTTATGATGCTTTACATGGCCTGGCTTGTTTAATACTTTACACATGTGAATTATGTCGCATTTAAAAGAGAAAAGTCTGGGACTGGGAGGGGACAGCTTCAATATTATTTTTCAAAAAAGTTGTCTTACATTAACTTTTGATCTGGTGAAACTTCACATATGTCTTTACTACCATTTAATGGATTAAAAATGGCAAGTTGGCCACCTCCAGTGTGAATTTCAGTGTTATCTTTATCTATTATCCACTGGAATCATATCGCTCGCTCCATGTTGTTCGAAAATAAACACCACCCAAGCCGTAGCTAGCGGGCGTGAAGGGTGATTCATATGTCATTGCATCATGCAGACAGACACAATTCAACATATTCCGTTTTTTTCTTTTGATGGCATATTCCTTGGTACCAAAGGCAATAAGTCGGTATTACAAGAGACTTCGATTCCCGAGGCTGGCAAACTAAACTAGTATCAGTCGTTCAGATTGGACTTTAAACCGAGGGCCAGTGTGACGGTGCTATACACCGAGCACGCTTAATAACTATAATAAACTTACAATGGGTGTTTATATGTATCCCTCACTATCCCCCATAAACCTAAAAAGACAAATTATCTTCTGGACACAATGCCAATATGGGAAACTGTCGGTTTTATTGGTTGCACTATGTGGTTCCAATGAATATTACCGTTTTTTGATGCGGTGATGGAAGAAAGAGCGAGGTTGGGCACACCTGCAGATTATGCATGTGACAAAGAGTTACATTATAAGACGAGTCGTTTGTTAGTCTATTTTAAATATATTTGATATCAACATGATTTTTGCTAATGAAATTTCAATAGAAAATGGTCAGAAAGCAAGCAAATAAGAACTGCGTAAGAAAGCAACATGTCAGATTATAGAAAAAACGCATGCTCCCCAAGCGAGTATGCGCTTACTTTTATATTTAACTTAACTGATTTAATATATATATACGATGTAAAGCATGTTGTTTGCATAACAATTCAGTTTACTTGAAATAATGGTATCTAAAACACATACAAAATACACAAAAAACGTTGAACAAAACTTATTCAATTCTCAAACCTTTATTAATCTGTACGTTTTTGTGATATTATTTAGAATATTTTGAGGCAGTTGGAGATGCCTTGGATGTGACTGGCACCCAATGCAAGACTGAGATAATGAACGCCACGGAAACCATGTTCGAGTGGTGGGGGCAACCTGATAAACGTCTTGTCATGAATAAAATATTCAGGTATTGTGTAAAAACTTACTAGTACATGTAGTTACTGTTATATGTTATTTATTGTTAAGATAATGTTTGTATGGATATGCTAAAGACCGTTACTTAAAGAAAGATCTAATTATGTTTAACAAAACATATTAACAAAAACAAATAAGATATTGAACAGAAAATAGTTGCTCATGCTGCTTTGGTATGTCTTCTTTTGGTGTGTGTATCTTCTGATTATCAGTAGTTTATCTCTCCTCTTGTACAGTCTTATATTGCCATTGATATATTGAAATTTACCATGACATTGTTTCGATTCCAATAAAAAGGGAGACTACTACGTTCATGTTGACAAAACTGCATTTTACTAGTTGTACCGCTCTAGTTGTTTCCATAAATACGCAGAGGGAACAGTTTCCCATTAAAAAAAGAAGATATCTCTGTTTCTTTGTTTACAGGATTTAAAGCACTGGAAAACACTTTGCTTGTATGTTATACATATATAAATGATAACCACAAACGGCATTACCTTTTTTTAACTGGAACCAATCCCGTTACATTTCTAATTATGATATTTTTAAAGACTATTCGAAATTGTTTTTAAATGTTTTTTTAATTATAAAAGTGGTATGTTTGGAGTTCGGTTGGCTTTAAATCGTTTAAACTCTCAAGGGATGATTCTATCAGATATGAATATACGTACATAACAGCAGTGTAACGAGCTGTGTGGTGGGCGTAGAAAGTCACACCATTCTAATTTGGCCCAACGTTGTTTTAAAATCATTGAGCTTATTCAGTGTTTCTAAACAATCTGATTCCGCTTTCCTCGAAAACATAAATTTACTTAAACATAAATATACTTAAACTGGTGTTAAAGACCATGAGGTAGTTGTTTCATTACCCCTCATGAAAAGACACAATAAAACCGAGTTTATCATTTAAAATTGTTTATTTGGTTGCGTTTTATCTATCCACTTGATTTTTATCAGATATTACCTTTTCCAATTACAGATTATGTGATAAGATAGATCACGGAATTTTGCTCGACCTGACAGTATTTTTCTGGAACTTGGCAGAGAATTTTGCCGAAATTGTTCAATACTACAAGGATAATAGAGCATTTGAGGTAGGTTGCTAATCTAACTGTTAAGGCAAAAAGCTATTCACCTTGGTCCGAGACTTCATGTTCAGTGCAAAACCGAATGGATTCATTAGATAAAAATAAATGCAAATGGCTTTTAATGGCTTAAATTTTTCATCACAAATCAGCATTGATTACTTTCAAATCTGAGGCCAAGTCAAGTGTTTTCGATTTAATTTGTGTTTTTATATAAATCCTGGAAATTGTTTTTGAGTACACATCTAAATAGAGTATTGAAAATTGCTGATAACACTATCACTTAGATAATATATATGTCTGTTATACTTATTTTTGTTGTGATTTTAAATATGGATTCAATGACGACCTGACATTTTTGCAAGTTCTTTTAAATACAATGAGATGGTTTTATGGATAATGATGAGTTGCACATGCAGGATTATACTTGTATATTATACTCGTATATGCTGTGCTATTTTTACAAACACTCACGTCAATACTTTTGACATCAAACGCCAAAAAAATATGAAGTTAAAAAAAAGTGTGAACAGTGTGCCTTTTTTGTCAAAAATAAACAAGAGAGGAGAATTTGGCAAGGCTACATTTATCTTCATTGCCTCGTTTTATGAATTGTCGATGTGCAAAAACGCCAGGTGAGTGCACTTCTAACTCTTACTGTATATTTGCCTCCCCTTTTTTAAAGATGATAACCCAGTTATTGCGTTTAATAAAGTCCTATGTATTTTTGTTTGAAATATTTTCGATAGTGTTCATAAAGACTGTACTTTCTGGGTACAAACAAGTCAATTAAACACTGGCATAACATATACTGCAATTACTGATTTTGAAAAGGTGTTTGGCTCTCTAGGATTTCAACAAACGGACAGTAAACTGTTTAAGAACATTTGAAGACAATAAAGGAGTGTCACTGCACCTTATTTGAGCACAATTTGGCCAACACCTTATTTATTATGTCAATTTTATGAGCAGATACATTTCTACTATGAAAATGGTTTTTAATTTTGGAAATCCTAAACCTTTTATTATTTATAACACAGTGCACAACTGAACTGTGTATTGAGCTCTTTATACATACCAAAGAGGCCACTGACTGTTCCAGTGCAGTAAATCATATTATAACTTCTTTGGTATGTTTGTACATTATTATATTTATTGTATATCTTATTTATATTAGTGATGTTATATTGTATGTGTTCTTCGAACAATATGTATCCTAGTAGATATAGTTTTTCTTTTTGTAAAAGCAAGTCCAAGTTAAAAAAGAAAATTTGCATTGAATTTCCAGGGTGGAAAAGGAACTAATATCACAATAGAGCAAGTGTGTAACATAATGACAGACGACACCCGTGGTAACAATATACAGCGATATGCTGACGTCAACTCCCTTGTGTTAGACACGTATGGCGAGTCTTGTCTCAACCTTCGGTATACAAAACTTGCCAAGTCACTGAACTATACAGAGTGGAACAGCAGTTTGAATGATGGAAGTAAGTCTGTTAATATCTATGTGACAATGGTAACGTAACCCTTAGATTTAAAAAAAACCGCATATATCACACATGACACAGTCAGCACAACATAGAAAAAATAAGTTTGACTGATGCTTGACTTATTGAACCAAATATATATAACTTATAGACAAATTAATGGCAGTTATAGTTTAAACATATTTAAAATGACGTTTCAAAAACAATTTTATTGTTAAAGAATATAAAATATACTATACAGCCGTTTTAATCTGAGCCACAAACCGTTGTAAGGTGGTGTCTCCTTATATGCCTTATGTGTGCAAATATTGTATTTATTATGACTACTTTATATGTCTTTATATCATTTATACCTTTTGATTGTCACCTCTTTAGTATGGTTGGTCATTATAATAATATGAATTATGAATGTTTACTGTTGTACTAGATGTTTGTATATGTACTGTTGTACTGGATATGTCCTATGGACAATTTGTCTCATGTTGGATGTTTTTTAAATTTTGTATTTTAACAAATTATTTGTAACAATTAATATTGAATTTCACTTTCAATTAAAATTGTTCACAAAAATGACTGTTTCGTTTGGTATAAAATAATGATCATTTATTATAATAAATGTCTTATGAAAAAAAATTATCAACGGTATTAAATAAACAAAAATATGTATACAGATCAATTCAGGAATAGGTATTCAAGTAGCTAAAACGTTAATGCTGATCAGTTATATTTACATCACATTCATATAAAATGTATTCCTTTCATCTTAATCGGATCGGCTAGCTCAGTAGGTAGAGCATCCAGGCGTCACGAGGTCGAATCCCCTCCCTCCAACATTCTCCGTGATGATTGATATAGACCTTGTGTCTCATTGTCATACGTCACTCAATGCTGATTCAAGTGGGAATCATATCAGTTACTTGTGGAATTGGGTATGCTCGAGTGCATGTTTACCCTTAACAATCATAGGAAAGAGTGGTTAGGTTAAATGATCTTCGACAAACCCCCATTCGCATAAAAATGTCGCTAAATATTCAAACAAAACATCTAAATCATTTTTTAATACATCTAATATACACACGTAGGTCGACAATGGCTTTACCAGGTGTGCTCCGAATTTGGATGGTTCAAGACGTCATGGTCTAGAAAACAACCGTTTGGTTTGTGGTTTACTTTTCCATTTAAGTAAGTGTAAGACTTCCCTTAACATAATAACTAATAAAGATTTCAAATGTGTTTAAACGTAATATATCTAGGTCGCCAATGGTTGTACCAGGTTTGCTCAGAATTTGGATGGTTTCAGTCATCATCGTCAACAAAACAACCTTTTGGCTCCTACCTTTTCCCATGGAAGTAAGTAAATCATGTGCTTTTCGTGGTATATAACAATAGGTGGACTTTAAATATGGGCATTAGTAAGGCTTTTTGCATATAAGAAACTCGTGCAAGAAATAAACTGTGTCCGTGTGTTGAATGTGAAAAGTCGCTTTACACTTTGTCACAGTGATGTTATCATTTCTGGGACCGTTTTTACTAAACATGAAATCGTTAGATTTACCTCAATCCAAAAGTCTCAATTTCTCTAAACCATTGATCTAAACTCGTTATCCATTTAATGGCCACAATGATTGAAATCGGAACACGTATTTACTCATGAGTAAAGGATAACATGAAAAATGATCAATAGACATGAAGTCTTAACATTTCAAAAATGTGAGTTTTAGGAATATCTGAAATCGAGATGTTTAGTGAAACTGGAGCTCATCAGATTCGTTTGAAAATACTGCTTCCGCCAATGCTATGAGGCGTGGAAGTTGTGCATTTAAATCTATCCATCACGAACGGACTCAATTAAACCTAAAAAAATACATTTTTCTTTGGAAACTATATGTTTTCCTATTTTTCATTTTAAAAGATGTTATCGTTTTTTACTTAATATATCTGTGATATCCATGTAAAAAATAAAAATCCTTCTTTTATCATTTGTTTATGTGGTATGTGGAGACAATATTCGGATTCCCTTTAATATTTATCTGCCCGTGTATTATTATATTGATTTTGTTATTCATTTTGATAAAGTATACTTTAATTAAATATTGAAAACAACAATATAGATTTAGTCCTGCGTTTAAATTAATTAACTGACTATTTTGTAGTTGATATATTAATGATATATAAGTTTACATTAAAACATTTATTTACAATACCTTTATATGTTGATATTTTGGTTATTAACTTCAGTTTTACAACGGATCAATGTTTAGACGTTTTCCCGGGAAAAATATTCGGCGGGGAACAATGCCTGGAAAATTGCGACGAAACTAATATGTATTATGGCGGATATGACCTCTCGGTTTCTAATGTTGTATTTGTAAATGGTGACATCGATCCGTGGAAAAACGTCACTGTGTTAAAACCTTTGCCCAGATCCCCGCATAATGAAATAATCAACATTGCTGGTATGTCATTTTGTCAGTAAAATTACTCTAAAATGTCTATGATATAAAATGTTATATGAATCGGTGAATGTGTTGTCCTTGAGCAAGCAACTTGTTCCGCAGGTTCTACCCAAGAAGACTTCAAACTTGGTTTGTCTAAGTTGTAAGAATTTGTTTCACAATCGAGATATATAAGTTTAAACTAATTACTAGTAATGAATTAATTCATCGTTACACTAATTAATCGAGCTCAAATCTGCAACAAGTGCTTCCTTACTACTTAATTCTGTAAATCAATTTACATATTTATATTTAAAATGAATAAGCAAAATCGATCGATAAAACGTTCTTTATTTCTTCTCATTTGCAGTCTGGTAAATAATTAAATTGACATGCCTGCCTTGATCAGCCGGTAACGTATCTGATTGCAAATAAAGGGAATGTGAGTTTAAATCTACGCCCTGTCGAAGCCTCTATGAAGATCAATATAAACAATGCGTCTCATTTGTTTTTGGTATTTCACTGTTGATTCAAGTGGAAATGATATTAGTTTTTTTATGTGGAGATTATTGTGCTCGGGTACTGGTTAAACCTCAAGGATCCCAGGGAAAGAATGGCGAGGTAATCTGATTCTCGGTTAGCTATCATTGCTGCTAAATATTCAAAATCATAAATATTCTATTGTTACAATGATTAATCATGATAAAACTGGTATAAACTTATGTATTTATGACATGGCGTTAGTTTATTTACTGACTAGTTGTACTGATTAAATTGTTACAGGTGCTTCCCATTGTGCCGATATGTATCCGCCATCGGAGAAGGACGTGCCACAGTTGACCAAGGCTAGAGATAGGATATCACAAATATTAGGGAAATGGATATCACATTAATAATAAGAATGACAATGTAACTGTTATTTTTACAGAATATTACAGAATATTAACCTATTTTAAAGCTTAGTAAGAATGACAATATAACTGTTACATGTATAGTTACGGAATATTAAATAACCACTAATGATTGTAAAGCTTAATACTGTGATAATATAACTCTTGTCTTACAGAACCAGACTAAAATAATGATGATTTGGATGTTTTTCTTAGGTTGAAGGTTTTAAGTATTTAAACATGTCAGTGAATCAGAAGTCCGGTTAATATGTACACCCAACATCGTACAGCGTTATATCAGATGAATATGTGAATGAACCGTAACAAGATCGTATATTACACAACTACGCTCCGGTACTATTCCCAATACAAACTACCAAGAAACCAATGATTTTGTTAGCAGTGTAATTTGAAAATTGTTGAAAATGAAATACATTTCATATTTTGTTGTCCTAAACTTGATAATTTAAGCGAACATTTGAACGCAAAAGTTGATGAATTATGTGATACAAATCAGTTGTTTATGTTAAATTGACATTCTATTACAAAATAACAGTGCAATAGTATCTCTCGCAAATATTATAGAAAGTGCGTTTTAAAAACGGCAACTTTAAACACTTGTTTTTCTTTCTTTCATTGCATTGATGGATAATTACTACAAATTATTTTACTCTTGTTGTTTTGTTAAATAATGTCATGTAAGTTTCATGATATTTGTGTTGAAGAAGATAAATTAGTGACAGATATGATCCTTATTAGAATGGGTATTTATTAACATTTATTAACAGTTTTGCTAATATTGTAAATCTTACATGTATTGTACACCTCACATTAATAAACAGAATTATATACAAAATATATTAGCCCATACTTGAAAAATGTTTGATTGATGCTTTGAATATATCGAGAGCTAAGTGCATATAAATAAAGAAGCACTTACACCTTTTTCGCTTTCATCCCTCGATATGTAATATGTTTATTCAACTTACCTAATTATTTTCTGGTAAATATAATTAATATTTTATACACTGCAGTTGTTAATTACCTGTTCATATCTATTTTATTTTTCCTATAATGTATTTATAATTCATATCTAATTATCTAATGCTCACACTGAATTTTAACCTGTTTTGAATATGTATAATGTATTGATAAATGTAAGTCAACAGCTATGTATAGCTAATATTTATGGATGTTGTACCATATCAACTCTAAATAAAAGTTTGTTCATTGTCCATTGATCATTAAATTAAGTTTATGAAACTCAAACAAAAGCCTCTCGGGTTAAATTACAATAAGGTATGCAATACTGTTAATAAAAGCCAATACAAGTAAATCAGAAGCATTTTAAATTACGTTTGTAAAAAGAACAAAGGAGTATGAAATCTTAAGAGAAACCAGTTATTAAGAGACACTCAATGTATCGAGGAGGGAAGAGATTATATAATACTGGTGCAATTGAGTATCCTTCAGATCAATACAATGCTTACCTCTTGATATTTTGAACCGATACACAAAATACCAATAATACATGTTCGAGGAAACTGCAGTTACCGAGCGAAAACTATTTATTTTTATAATAACAGTGACTGCGTCTAGATAAATACACCTCAAAGCCAGCCACAATCTTCAAAGTCTCCCTATTTAACTAACAAAGACCTTGACCCGATTTACGTTTAAACCAATCATCGGTAAGCTTTCTTTCTATGTTAGGTATCTATACGCAAATGTTACCAAAATCCTTTCTGAGGAAACTAAAGTAATCGAACGGAACCCATTTCCCGCCCCCACTGGAACATACGGGAAAAGGGCATAACTAATTAAATATGTAATGCTGCGTTAAAATGGGACCGAGTGATAAGGTAAATTGAGTTCTAATCTTTCAAAAGTATCAGATAAATCTTATTTGAATAAAAACTAATTTTACTATAAATATGGGGCATAACTCATGTAATATTAAATAGAGAGACTATAATACAATCCTATATACAATTTAATGATACACAACCTTGTATACTAATTTGAAAGGAATCGCACAGTGTTTGGCATTGAGTAGATATCATATTAAAAAACGTATCAATACCAAGATACTTCGTTTATTGAACATTACATTCTTACTGTTTTCGAAAATATCACCCATTAACCTACATGTATTTATACATTTCACTCTATATTTATCACTCTCCAGTGGGCCCATCAAACTTGCCACTAACTTATCTTTTTTGGTTTCAATTACAAAACACAAGCAGTGACGTACGTTGGACTACTTAACCAATTACAACAATTGCGTTTGTGATTGCCAATGACAAAATTCTAAATACATATGCCAATCTTATAGATGATAATATAACATTTACGTTTAGCAGACCTACTGGGAATTTACCGTTTGTGTACAATATAACTTCTATCCAGTTTCATTGAAGCTTTATTACAACCTGGCATCTTAAATCGCGTAAACACGCAATGTGCATTCCTTTGTTTATCAAAGCAATATCTTCTTCACACCATACATGGTAATAATATATTCAATAAACATATTAAGTAAATTGGAAAAGATTCACAAAAAATAATACAAGCTTATATGTAACTGTTTCCTATGGTGTCCCGTTTGGGGCCATTTGTGGCATATCTATAATTTTAAGTAAAGTCAAAACAACGAAACATCGAAACTGCGATCATAGTGAAAAGTCAAGACAACGAAACAACGATGATGAGTAGTCCAAATTACGATGGTGAAAAGTCCAAACTACAATGGTGAAAAGTCAATTCTACGATAGTAAAAGTCATAAACTACGTTAGTGAAAACTTGAAACAACGAAACAATGAAATAATTTCGACTTTTCCATATGGTAGTTTCCGGTTTTCACCATCATTGTTTTGTTCCTTAATTTAATATGGCACGATGGTCACAACGGAACCTCGTAGTTTCCTATCAAGGTTTAAGATATTAAACTGTATTTGATATATATTCAGTAATAGAACAATACATAATACACTTTATCTTTATTGAGTTGTAAACAGTTATGTATACTTAATAGTATGTACGCACGAACGTAGTACGATGTATTGATATGTATTTGTGCTGTGGTTATTACTTCTCATGGCATACATTTTTATTTATGCAAACACGCATACCTTTAATAACTGTCATCTTACGATCCGGATCAACAATAATTGTTCTTTTATGTCTTACTCATTTCCTTCCCAAAAAACTGAACAGATTTACTCTTTAAATGTGTTTTTTTATGTACGAAATTTCAGATAATTATTACTTCTTAATACTCGGTTCGGAATATTACTCAAACATCATTCTAATATACCATATTTTCAAGTATTCCCAAAATCATTTGTTTCCAAGGAAACTCTTTGCCAGTGTTAAATTAACAGTTACGTGTCTCGTAGCTACAGTTTGATTTGTGTGCTGAAGGAGTTATTCTGACAACATGCATATTTTCTATCTCCTGTATCACATTGCAGTAATAAGCAAAACTAGATTCAAAGATTTAAGTCCAATATTAACGACGAATAACAGCTAAACGAAATCTGCAAATCTAAAATGTAAACAATGGAGTGTATCTGTTTAAAGACATAACTGAGTATACAAGGATGATTGAGGATCCTACACACGTGACCATTATCCCCGTCGCACAGCAAACTGGTGATATTTTATTTGTCTCCGTCCTTTCTTCCATCCGTTTGTACCATTTTTGTATCCGGTCCATAACGTTTCATGCATTGCAGGATTTAATATTACTAGGTACAAATATTATTACATGACCGTTTTATATAAAGAACATAATTTTTTTTATGTTAAGTTTTTACTGTAAAAGAGAGACTTTGAATGGGGTTTAATGCCATTTTCAACACATTTCAAGTTATATATTGCATATCAAGTTTTACTGGTGAAGGAAGACTTCAGACTAAGATTTAGTAGAACCACCGTTCTTTCGCAAGCAACTGGGCAAATTTCTCAAATAACGTTTTTGAAGCGAGCGGGACTCGAACCTACGACCTTAGCGGTGAGAGATAAGTGATATTGAAACGGCGCCTTATACCACTCTGCAACGACTCTCAAAGAGTGACTTAATGTATATATTAAATACTGTAAGGTTTTATTTAAATGGCCTTGTGCTTACAAATATCATAAAACCATTGTATTTGTTGTTTAGATAATATTTCTAGTCCTTTATGTTGAATAGACATAAATTTCATAATGTTTAAGGATGTGTTTTACATTCAATACGTTCAGACTACTTAAAGTTAAGTCAGTATTTGTTTTATTGAAGACGTTCAACATATGTTTAATGTGTTGTAAAGATATTCCATCAAAATAAATCCACACATAAAACATTGAATAATGAGAGTAATGCTTCGTCTGCAACTTTAATTGCTTAAACCGTTGATGGAGAAGATCGTTGAGCTTAAATGCAGACCAATATAACGATACGACAATGCATCGTATTGTCTTTGTCGCTAGTATTTGTGGATATGTCCACAAACTAACTGATGTTAGGGGATTAATCCTTCCTTGGCCGTGATTGAAACAATCTCAGACTATCACTTCTCATTAAAAATATTCAGTTTCCAAGCCATATAAAATATACCTATTCAATCACAATGCTGGTATATTGCTTGAGTGTTTAGGGCGATGTTATGGACTCGATCTTAGTCGTGTTCAACCATACATTTGACAGTTTGTGCTCACAACTTTGCCATATAGGTTGCAAGAGTTAGAGAATAATTTATGGTTTGCTTGTCACAAAGTAACATCTGACTGAATAGACTATCAAACAACGAAATTAGGCATGAAACATCGTTGTGGTGTGTTTATAATTTCCCATGTATAATACTCAATGTTTTAACACTGAAAAAAAAGTTATGTTTCCACATTAGATTATGGATTCCATCCCAAATGTTTAGGAATTTTTATCGTACATTTTTCATTTTTTGGTCTATTTTGTAAGAGTAAACATCCTGTCTATCCAATGTGTAATACAATAACAGAAATCGTCCATATTAGGATGATTAATATTTTATTACTTTCTTACAAAGCATCTATTGTGTTTGCTAAATATATTTTATTACAGGAATAGTACGATACATATTCATATACATTCATATTATAAAGTGAGCATTTATTTCGTCGCTTTTAAATGATAACATGTTGTATTAAGTAATCCCGACATCAAAAGTAAAAGATACAGTAGGAAAAGCACATGCACATGTATAATAGAGCTGATAACGCAAAAATACTAATTATGTGATCCTTACTCCCATTTCGGCATATTGCCAATTTTGCCAATATTCGAATAGAAACATGTCCAATAGGTTGTCCTGGCAAATATACCGTAGAAAAAGTATATAACCTTTCTTACTAAATCGGCTGACCGCGTTAATACAATTACTTCAAACATTCACCACCTAAAGTTTGAAACAAAATAGAACAAAGTACTCATACTCCATTTCAGTTTTATGTCTATTTCGACCGGTTTTGAATGGTAACAGATTACAATTATTTGTCCCGAAATCAAAGTAGTAAAATATCAAGTATAAGATTGATATTAATTATCTTACTGCATCAACAAATATGTTTGTCAAACTGTGACCATTTGGCGATAACATAGAATATAGTACCCCACCCGCTTTCGTTCTTCTCAAAGCAACATTGAGTGAACTACATGATTAACTACGTTTACGTTGTGGTTTTTGTCAGTTAATACTCGTTACTGTGACATTTGTATTTATGATATTCCCATTATTGCCGATATTTTTGGTATGAAAAATCACTTTGATATCAACAATGTCGTTGTCTTCATAGATGGATAGAGAACATTTGACAATTGATAGTATCTTATTCATAATATTATCATATTTTTGTGTACGGAAATGAATCAGAGTAAACCACCTTTGACAATTACTGTATCAGCTTCATTACAATAATGTCTCAATAACATTTTATAATTTATAGGAGAATTCGTATATGTTATACGTGAAATACACAGTCACTGTTAGTTATCTTAAAATACAACCTTTGGCTATAACTGTATTTACATCAGTAAGAACATGCCTGTATAGTACCACACTAATTAATCAAGGCAATATTCCTATATATCGTGTCGTCGTACTTCCCAGGTATTAATTCTATTTTATATTTCCTAAGACTTAATCACTGTCTCAAAAACCAATTCCGAATATAGTTTGAATTAAAGTGTATCTCGGAAATATCTATCTGCTTTTATTACCTACCAACGCACGTAATGGTATTTTATACTTTTCTCCCACATAAAAGTGTAAAGCTACCAGGCTATGTTTAATGCTTAGAAACATTTTAAGCGTTCTGTCGTTTTACATAGACCCTCCTACAAGTATCACATTGCTATATGTAAGATGTTAAAATTTGCGTTGTAGTTTATCGAAGAATTCTTAAGCGCGTATTTGACCATTAAATCTTCTTTTGAACGAGTCACTATCATATAAAACGTAAAATCTTGTGACAAATTTGTTTCTCTTGATAATTTAAGTGTTACTATTGAACAGCATCTGTCAGAGTTAACTGTCAGTTACCCATTGGACTGTAACTGTTTACATTACCATTGCCTTCATAACCATGTAATTAATGTGGTATGAAACGCACAATTAACGAGATCATAATTTAACGACTGTTTTTGTTTAATACTGAAAGAGGAAACTCTTAATCGTGCATTTTACCAATAAATCGTCTATCGAACGAACCACTATCACTTAAAAACGTAAAACCTAGACATATTTAATTCAATGTACCCATTCATGTCAAATGGTGGCGTATATGGCCCAGATTTTGTTACTAGACGTTATGGACTCGATCTTGGTCGTGTTCAACCATACATTTGACAGTTTGTGCTCACAACTTTGCCATATAGGTCGCAAGAGTTAGAGAATAATTTATGGTTTGCTTGTCACAAAGTAACATCTGACTGGATAGACTATCAAACAACGAAATTAGGCATGACACATCGTTGTGGTGTGTTTATAATACTCAATGTTTTAACACTGAAAAAGAAGTTACGTTTCCACATTAGATTATGGATTCCATCCCAAATGTTTAAGAATTTTTATCGTACATTTTTCATTTTTTGGTCTATTTTGTAAGAAAACATCCTGTCTATCCAATGTGTAATACAATAACAGAAATCGTCCATATTAGGATGATTAATATTTTATTACTTTCTTACAAAGCATCTATTGTGTTTGCTAAATATTTCATTACAGGAATAGTACAATACATATTCATATACATTCATATTATAAAGTGAGCATTTATTTCGTCGCTTTTAAATGATAACATGTTGTATTAAGTAATCCCGACATCAAAAGTAAAAGATACAGTAGGAAAAGCACATGCACATGTATAATAGAGCTGATAACGCAAAAATACTAGAATATGAGATCCTTACTCCCATTTCGGCATATTACCAATTTTGCCAATATTCGAATAGAAACATGTCCAATATGTTGTCCTGGCATCAATTAATAAAATATACCGTAGAAAAAGTATATAACCTTTCTTACTAAATCGGCTGACCGCGTTAATACAATTACTTCAAACATTCACCACCTAAAGTTTGAAACAAAATAGAACAAAGTACCCATACCCCATTTCAGTTTTATGTCTATTTCGACCGGTTTTGAATGGTAACAGATTACAATTATTTGTCCCGAAATCAAAGTAGTAAAATATCAAGTATAAGATTGATATTAATTATCTTACTGCATCAACAAATATGTTTGTCAAACTGTGATCATTTGGCGATAACATAGAATATTGTAACCCACCCGCTTTCGTTCTTCTCAAAGCAACATTGAGTGAACTACATGATTAACTACGTTAACGTTGTGGTTTTTGACAGTTAATACTCGTTACTGTGACATTTGTATTGATGATAATCCCATTATTGCCGATAATTTGCTATGAAAAGTCACTTTGATATCAACGATGTCGTTGTCTTCATAGATTGATAGAGAACATTTGACAATTGATAGTATCTTACTCATAATATTATCATATTTTTGTGTACGGAAATGAATCAGAGTAAACCACCATTGACAATTACTGTATCAGCTTCATTACAATAATGTCTTAATAACATTATATAATTTATAGGAGAATTCGTATATGTTATACGTGAAATACACAGTCACTGTTAGTTATCTTAAAATACAACCTTTGGCTATAACTGTATTTACATCAGTAAGAACATGCCTGTATAGTACCACACTAATTAATCAAGGCAATATTCTTATATATCGTGTCGTCGTACTTCCCAGGTATTAATTCTATTTTATATTTCCTAAGACTTAATCACTGTCTCAAAAACCAATTCCGAATATAGTTTGAATTAAAGTGTATCTCGGAAATATCTATCTGCTTTTATTACCTACCAACGCACGTAATGGTATTTTATACTTTTCTCCCACATAAAAGTGTAAAGCTACTAGGCTATGTTTAATGCTTAGAAACATTTTAAGCGTTCTGTCGTTTTACATAGACCCTCCTACAAGTATCACATTGCTATATGTAAGATGTTAAAATTTGCGTTGTAGTTTAACGAAGAATTCTCAAGCGCGTATTTGACCATTAAATCTTCTTTTGAACGAGTCACTATCATATAAAACGTAAAATCTTGTGACAAATTTGTTTCTCTTGATAATTTAAGTGTCACTATTGAACAGCATATGTCAGAGTTAACTGTCAGTTACCCATTGGACTGTAACTGTTTACATTACCATTGCCTTCATAACCATGTAATTAATGTGGCATGAAACGCACAATTAACGAGATCATAATTTAACGACTGTTTTTGTTTAATACTGAAAGAGGAAACTCTTAATCGTGCATTTTACCAATAAATCGTCTATCGAACGAACCACTATCACTTAAAAACGTAAAACCTAGACATATTTAATTCAATGTACCCATTCATGTCAAATGGTGGCGTATATGGCCCAGATTTTGTTACTAGACTATTAAACAGAATATACTATTCCTTCTGGAAAGATATATTTAGAAGTTATCAAACATATTCAAATTTACTAAAGCCTACACATTTGTATACAATTCGAAAAAAATCCTATTTGGTTTAATCCAAACATTTAGATCGGAGGCATATGCATATTTTATAACCATTTGTTCTCTAATTGGGGTTTCTTGATTAATGATGCTATGAATACAAATGGTTATTTATACTCGTTGATGGATTTCATTTATAGGTACAACATAAATACAAACTTCATAAAATATAAAGGATCGCTAGCATCTTTTATTTATCTAAACTTTCAAGTGTTCGTTAAGTGTGTATTGGAGGGGTACCTACATGCCCGTAATCAATTTAAATAATTATGAAAGAACCAAAAGGATGTAGAAAATTCTATTCTAGACTAGTATTTGATAAAAAAAATATAACACTCAATCCGTTACAAAATGGGAAAATGAATTTGATATAAGAACCGATCTAGATTTGACGTCATTTTACAGCCTTTCTTTTAACATCACAAATGACATAAATTTACAATGGTTTCAATCACCAAATGTAATGAACCGATTCACTTCTTAAAAACTGAAATTGAACGACTCTGGTATTTGCATTTGAAATAAGAGAGAAATAGAAACAATTACAACTTTATTGAATGTTACATTTTTAAGCAATTTATATCGTGATTGATGAACCATATTTGCGAAAAATGTATTTACATTAATTTAATCGGACTTATACAGACATTATTTTCGGAAATTAAAAAAGTTTGACAAAATCTAGAATGAGATAATATTAATTGCAAATAAACTATTTACAATCAGAAACTAAAAGCAGTTAAACCTACCCTTGATGACTTTAAAAAACATGTCATAAATTGGTATAAAACAGAACAGTATCTTGCCAACATAAATAATAAAATACATATTTTTAATATTATTTTGAATGATAATAAGCCACTGACATATTTAGTATAACTTTGAAACATTTAAATGTTACTGACACTTTTATTTATTTTAATTTAAATACATCAATAATTTGAAGACATTTAATTAGATTGGTCCCCATCCCCTCCCCAGAGATTGTTTTCCCATTTTCTTGTCTTTTTGAAAAATAAAGTTTACTTGCCAAATAAAAAGTTCAATGCAGAATATTTTATGACAATCGGATTGTTTTTATGCATTTATCTATCTTCAATAATTGAATAGTATTAAAAATATCTCTTTTGCAAATGATTAACCTGTCAGATGCTTAATGACATGCCACTATATACTGATTACATATAACTCATTAATATCAAATTGTGAAAATCGATTTAAATTATCTTATTTTGAAAGCCCATAAATTAATGCATGTGCACGTTATCTTAATGTTTGGTAGCCGTTAAGCTGTTGACCCCGGATTCACTAAACATTTCATTTGGATATTTTCCTCAACGATATTTATAGATACTGAGACTTAGCATCTCGTGATTATATTATCCGTTACATTTTGCCATTTAGTACAGAGGTGTAATGACTGTACATTTGTGTGGTGATTTCAAATAACAGTTAAGAGAAACTGAGCAAAAAATGGTTGAGGAGGTTTTCAGTTGTTTGGTCATTTTTATTAATTACGTAAAACCGGCCCTTGAGCATTGAGCCACACAAATACATTATGTATCTGGATTTAGTGGAAACTGTTTGTTACTCATTCAATTCTCACATACACTTAATGGCCACTAAATATTACTTAATGCATATATAATTGTTATAAAATATTTATGTATCAATATGTCTAATTTGGTACAACAAAATTGAGTCATGGTTAAAAAGAACAACAGCAAATAATTAAGTCACTGATTAAACCATTAGTACCATAGGGTAGAGACGATAGGTAAACGATATAAGGGAGATAATTTAATAAAACAATAAGAGTTTGAGAGTTAACCCTTTACTCCATAGATTCACGTTTTCCCGCACCAATCACAGAAAGCCTTTGAAAACAGTGCAGGAAGAGTTCAGATTGCTAGTAACGAGCATTCTGAGCACTTCCTGCACTGCACTGTTTTCCACTCTGTAAGTTAATATAAACATAATTCACCCACTAATTCAAAAGCCTTCTATATTACGTGTCCAAAGGCGTCATAATCAGAGGTGTCCAAAGGCGTCTATATGAAGTAAAGGGTTAAACAATTGAAAGGGACATACTATTTGCACTATTGATAATGAAATGCATTGTTAAAATGAATGTTCAATTATTCTTATTTACCCGTTTTATTTACCTCACTTTTACAAACACAATCGGACAACTCGTCAATGTCCATAGGTCTCAAAGTATGATGAATTTTGTCGAAAAGTACGATTGTGAATATAATATAGAAAAGCATGGCATGAAAGGGCTTTACATTCTTAAAAAGATATATAAGATTTGTTACCAGTATGAGTATACCATGTAACATTAAATTAAAGTTTGTCCATATAAGCATTAAGCCTCATCATTGACGTCGTTTAAAACAATTTAATTATTAGTTTTGTTGTGAAAATAATTTATAATATACAAAAGATCTCAGGACCGTAGACATGAATTTGCTAGTAGTACGGCAAATTTAAATACTTTGAGAAAGTGCTTTTTGGGGGGAGGGAGGGGGAGGGCAGTGGGGGGGGGGGGGGGTGGGGGCGGAGGGGTATATGTTTTATATTATTATCAATGTTATAAAATTGTTGGAATAAAATTGAAAAATTAGGGTAAAATAAAAGAAATGAATAAAACTAATAAAACCTAGTGAAACTTTTGTTTCTCGTGATAATTGAAGCGTCACTATTGTACAGCATTTGTCAGAGTTAACTGACATTAAGAACAGTTACCCGCTGACATATAACTGTTTTTGGAAAAACGCACACTATACGAGATCTTAATTTAACGACTGTGGGTACTATGAAAATCAGCTGATTTTTTAAGAGCTCTCGAAATGTTATGTATTTCTTCCTCAAATGATTTACCATTCAGAATAATTACTATTTCAGAGACAAATATATAACTTGAATGGTAAGTATTGTCACGGTGTTATGTCTGTTTGGATAATATGGACCAATATTAGACTTGTGTTGTTTAATAGGGTATAAGGCCTAGTGTCTGCAGTGTGATAGCGTTTACATAATAAATTATTCTTACTAGCTGGCCATACCTTGTTATGACTTATGTATTGTATACATAAATAATATACATGTTTTAGAAGTGTTTCGGTAATATTACATCTTGATAAAATTCAATCATAAACTCAATACTTGAATATAAATGGTTTCAGAATTTAAAGGAAAGCGCAATGTTTGTTTTGGTTAGTATTAGAATTATGATTAGACTAAGTTTGATTTAAACTATTTTCATGATGCCGTTAAGATAGAAATTATAGTAATTGTCGCGTGGTTCAATAAAGACACAAACATTTGTATTTCAATAAAATATATGAATCGTACATGTATTCAAATGTTCAAGTTCATTCCCATGCAAGGGCAATTGATAAGCAAACTTGAGTTCGGTTTTGAAAAGTTTCAGATAACTTTAATTTGATTGAAATTTGAATAAGTATGGGGCATAACGCATGTAATATTGAAACAAAATACTAAAGTACAACCCCATACGATGTTTAATGATAAGTAACCTTGTTTACAAACTAATCGCGCAATGTTTGTTAGGGATATTAAGCAGATATCGTATTAAATAATGTACCAGTACCAAGATGCAACGTTTACTGAACACACATTCTTCACTATTTTGAAATTACCACTTAACCTTTGGCATACGCGTTCCTATGTTTCTATACAGCAATCTATAAACGTTTATTAATATCTCTCTTGTGTGTCCTTGAAACCTGCCACCGATTTAGCATTATTTAGTTTCAATTACTGAACACAAGCAGTGACGTACGTTGACGTACGTGTGTCAATTTGGTCATTTACAACACTAACATTTGTAATTGCCAATGACAAAAATCTTAATTCATATGTCAATCTTATGGCTTGGTAACACCAGATTTACGTTTAGTTAGGTCTTCTGGGAATTTATCGTTTGTATACAAAATAACTGAAATCCAGTTGCAGTGAAGCTTTATTACGTACTGCGTAAACAGTTAATGTACATGTCTTTCTTTACTTTAAACAAGTTTTTCTTCATAATAGTCATGGTAATAATACATGTATTAAGAAACGTGACAAGGCTTCACAAAAAAGCAATTGTTTATGTTTCTGTTTATTACGGTGTCCCGTTAAGGCCATCGAGGCATATTATTATTTTAATAAAAGTAAAAACAACTCAACAACGAGACTAAAATGGTGAAAGGCCAAAACAACGATGGTGAAAATTGACACTTAGATGGTGAAACGGTAACATGTCAAAACTACGATGGTGAAAAGTCGAAACTACGATGGTTACAAGTCGAAACAACGAATCAATGAAAAAAGACTTCTCAAAGGTATGTTCGACTTTTCACAATAATAATTATAGTTTCGAGAGTTCACCACCATTGTTATATTTTCTCAATTTAATAAATATGCCGTGATGGTCGCATCAAAACACCGTAGTTTCCTAACCAGGTGCAAGATTTAAAACTTTATTTGATATATATTTAGTTACAAAACAATACACACGATACTAAATGATTAGTTTAAAGTCTTGCCATCAATAACATCAATACAAACATATTTACATGTTCGTAGAAAATTTAAGACCCACACCTTTAGTAACTTTCATCTTACAAACCGGACCAATGGTAATTGCTCTTCTATATCTTTTTCATTTCCTTTCCTCAACTAAACTTTAATGATTTTTCTCTTTATTTGCGTTTTTAAAGGACGATTTTCTTATGATAATAGATATTTCTGAAAACCCGGTAAGGAATGTTACTCAAATATAATACATATACAAATTCTCTCCTTTCCTTCTTCTATCCATCTACTTTATGTACCCCTTTCAACTTTATTTCTCGACAATTACTGTTTGTAAAATAATTTAAGTTATATATTGCAAGTATTAGATCAACTTTAGTATACACAAATGTCAGTAGTTGACGCATCGTATACGCCGCAGCCTATATGCATTGTATATACCCAATCTGCTGCAACTGTATTCTCGACGATCAATTTACTTATCCATTGTTTCCATCTAAAGCGCTGCTTATAATTCGTTTTTTTAAGTAATCAAATTGTTTTCTTTGCATTTATAACACCATTGTCGACAGTATAGTCCTTGCAAGATATTCAGAAAAGAGATTTTGTACCAGCTAGAAATAATAGCTTTATTCTCAATTCTTTTGTTATGTATCGCTGTACATTAAATATATGTGTGTGTAATATGTTGCTAGCAAGTAAATATTGCTTAAACCAAATAGTATACACCATATTTTCAAATATTCCTAAAACCAATTGTTTCCAAGGGAACTCTTAATCAATGTTAAATTTGACAGTAATGTTTCTAGTATGTACAATTTGATTCATGTGTTGAGAAAGCTATATTTTCTGGGTGTTTTTATGACATAACAGTTTTAAACAAAACCAGATTCCAAGATTCATTTCCCATATTTACAACATGTAGCTGAACGATAACTGCAAATCAAAAATGTAAATAAACGAGTTCATCTGCGGAAAAGCATTTTATTTGAGAATACGAGATGAATGGAGGATGCTCCCCATCCGTCTTTCCGTCCGTTCGCACCATCTCTTACATGTATGGCGGGATTTTAATATAACCAGTTGCAAATGTTCACACATGAGCGTTAGAATGAATGATAAAATGCCCTTTTCATATATAACATAATGTTGCATGTCCGCTCTGTAAAGGAGCGATTCTATGTATATATATATACAGTACCATGAAGATAAAGTTATAGTTTAAATCCTCACGCTAACAAATAATATAAAGTCATTGTATTTGTCTTTATATAGCGTACAAGTACATTCATTTCCGTAAAATATCAAGGGGAAAAATACATATATTTATCTGAGATACACCGTTGTGTTATAGTTGAAAATAGTTCGATAAGATTTAAATTTTGCTATAAAAAAATTTTGCTATAATTTATTTTGCAATTAATGTTTTTGTTATATTACACAGATTTAAAGATTACACATGTATGATTCTGTTGTTTGTATTTTTATTATATCCAATATATTCCAAACATAACTAAAACTGAGACTAAAAACTATTTTTAGTTAGTTAAATTATAACTTTTCCTTTATCAAATAGACATAAATTACATTTTATGTATGTATTTTCACATTCACTACGTTCAAACTATTTAAAGTCGTTTTTAGTTTGATGGAAAACGTTCAATATCCGTTTAATGTGTTGTAAAGATATTTCGTCAAAATAAATTCACACATAAAACGTTGAATAATGAGAGTAATGCTTCGTCTAAAACTTTAATTGCTTAAACCGTTGATGGAAAAGATGATTGAGCTGTAAACGCAGACCAATTTAAGGATACAATCATGCATCGTACTGTCTCTGTCGCTCGTCTGTGTGGATATGTCCACAAAATAACTGATATTGCGATTTATCCTTCTTTGGTCGCGATTGAAACACTTCTCATTGCAAGTATTCATTGTTCCGCAGTGTTAGTATCAGTATTCAGTGTCCTGCAGTGTCAGTATCAGTATTCAGTGTCTTACAGTGTCAGTATTCAGTGTCTTGCAGTGTCAGTATCAGTATTTAGTGGCCGGCAGTGTCAGTGTCAGTATTCAGTGTCCCGCAGTGTCAGTATCAGTATTCAGTGTCCCACAGTGTCAGTATCAGTATTCAGTGTCCCGCAGTGTCAGTATTCAGTGTCTTGCAGTGTCAGTATCAGTATTTAGTGGCCGTCAGTGTCAGTATTCAGTGTCCCGCAGTGTCAATATCAGTATTCAGTGTCCCACAGTGTCAGTATTCAGTGTCCCGCAGTGTCAGTATCAGTATTCAGTGTCCTAAAGTGTCAGTTTTCAATGTATTGCAGTGTCAGTATCAGTATTTAGTGGCCCGCAGTGTCAGTATTCAGTGTCCCGCAGTGTCAGTATCATTTTTCAGTGTCCCGAAGTGTCAGTGTCAGTATTTAGTGTCCCACAGTGTCAGTGTCAGTATTCAGTGTCCTGCAGTGTCAGTATCATTATTCAGTGTCTCACAGTGTCAGTATTCAGTGTCCTACAAAGTCAGTATCAGTATTTAGTGTCCTGCAGTGTCAGTGTCAGTTTTCAGTGTCCCGCAGTGTCAGTATCATAATTCAGTGTCCCACAGTGTCAGTGTTTAGTGTCCTGCAGTGTTAGTAATCAGTGTCCCGCAGTGTCAGTATCATTATTCAGTGTCCCGCAGTGTCAGTATCAGTATTTAGTGTCTGCAGTGTCAGTGTTCAGTGTCCCGCAGTGTCAGTATCATTATTCAGTGTACCACAGTGTCAGTATTCAGTGTCCTGCAATGTCAGTATCATTATTCAGTGTCCTGCTGTGTCAGTATCAGTATTTAGTGTCCCGCAGTGTCAGTATGCAGTGTCCTGCAGTGTCAGTATTCAGTGTCCCGCAATGTCAATATCATTATTCAGTGTCCCGCCTATACTAGCATTCAACGCTAACATGTTATTTTCCTACCTTAATCACAAAATAGATCTTGAGCTAGATATGTAACCTCATATACAGATGATAGGGTCTCAACCTCGGATGTGGTCAACCACTTAGTTGACAGTTTGTGTTTAAAGCTTCGTCATATCGATGGAAATAGTTGGAGGATAATTCAAGCGAGGTTCGACAAAATGTCAGTAAAATCTGAAAAATATTTTCATTTTCCCATTTTAAAAACTTAATTCCATCCCAAACATGTCTGTATGAACTTTACGTCTCACTTCACAGCTTTACCTCCCCCACTACCCCCACTCGACGGTGACATGGTTTTTAAGCTTAAAAAAGTCCAATGTTATTTGGGATGAAAAAGTTTCAAAATGGTTCATAGTGGTTGTGATTCGTTGATGCAGATGAGTAGTGTAAAATAGCATATAATGGCATAGCAATATCTGGCACAGCATATACTGCAATAAGACATATCTTGTGTCAAAAAGATGACTTTTATAGGATTTTAACTGATGCATGTATTAATGAACATTCGAGGACCTCTTGTTTAAAAACAAATTAGGGAGTCACTGCACCCTCTTTAAAAAAACAAGCTGGTCAATCTACCAGTCATTGTGCATTTTATGTGGGTATTCTTTTCTGGTTTGTTTTACCGTGAACATCCTAGGCCCTATCTTATATAGAACAAAGAACAGAATTCAACTGTAAAGAGAGACCTGAACTTATCGTACATATTTTGTTTTTGGTGTATTATGTAAATATAATCACTGTCTGTTCAAAGTGTAATTACAACAGTCCTCCATATTATTGTTGTTATTGTTTTATTGATTTCTATTATAAATGGTAACATAATGTTATAAGTTATGCCGACATAACACATAAAAGGTACTGTAGAAAAAACTTCAACTGAATATGCAAAAAATATTAATATATCAAACTTTACGTTTTAAAATTAAAAAATAGAATAAAATACCTTTACTCTCTATTCTCCGTTTTGCCAATGTTGTCAAGTTTTGAATATTAACATGATCCGATAGGTTTAAATCTTGAAAAGTATCGTAGAAAATGTATATTACCGTTTCAAGTAATTAGTTGTTAAAGCAGAAAAATTAAAACATCAACTGTTTACCATCTATAAATTGAAGCCATTGAATATATAACCTCTATCCCATTTCCGCTTTTTTCGAATGGCAACATGTTCCACTAAGTTAAAATGTTCTCTTACAACTTATACTAATACAAATAGTAGAAACGTATATTAAATTTGTTAATATTTGCTGCTAATGCAATAGAGAAATGGAAACATATTCTATTACATCGGACATTTATTAACAACTTATTTTGTATTTGAAGAATCATATACGCGAAAAATATACATGTATAGGCATTAATTGAAATTGGACAAATACAAATAAAATGTCCGGAAATAAAATGCATGACAAAGTCTTGAATTAAATAAATTTATTGCACGATAAGAAACAAACCTACACTTTGCAACTTAAACAATCGTTAAATACAGAACGGTGTTTTTTAAAATGAATTGTAAATACATATTTTGATATAATATGAAATGATTATAAGCCACTAAGATATTGACATATTCTTGAAACATTATACATGTCACTTTTGCAAATAATTTCAGACACATTTGTTTGATTTCAATTACCTCTTAAATTTGTAAAGATATTTGATTTTATCAGTTCCAATCCCTCTCAAGAGTGTTTATTTTTTCGTTTATCCCCTTGTCAATATTATTCAATACGGTATTTAACTGCTCATTTTCACGACTAGATCTTTAAAAATAATAACTATTTATTGTTTATAGACTTCAATAAAGCATTCATTTCGTTTCAAAGGTTAAGTTTACAGTTTCAGATAAAAATTCCATGCCGACCATTTTATGACAGATTGATTGTTTTTATGCATTTGTCTACATTTACTTTCAATAATTGAAATTTGACACTTATTTTAACATTTCTTGTTTTTTTACAGTGTATCCAGTAAACTTTGATGATACTTTTGTAATTAGCCGTACATCAAGGTGGATCCTCCTTCGCGTGTGTTAGGCTGATTGAATACTTTAGGATTTATATGTGCATGTTATGAAAGTAATCATGTTTTGCGTTTATAGTATTTGCTCGGTTGTATGCAGAGCTTAGGCTTATATATTTATAACTTTAATATATATCTAATACAGTTTCTTAACTTGCCAGATGTTGAATGATATGCCATTATACTTTACTGGTTTAAATCAAATTTTGACCATTTACAAATTATATTGATTTGCAAGTGTATAAATGCATATCTATGTAAAAACTATCTCACTATTTGATAGTCATTGAGGCATTGACCCCGGTTTCACTAAACATATCATTTTCTTCAACGATATTTCTTAATGCTGGAACTTCACCCATACTGATTATGTCGAATATTATTTCAGAGGTGTAATGACTATAATTGAGTGTAGTGATTTCATTGCGTAAAGATTAAAAGTAAGCATTAAGAGAAACTGAATAAAAATGATTGTAGAAAATTTCAGTTTGATTATCTTTATCAAATACATGTACGTGAAAGCGACCCCGAGGTTTTGACCCGCACAAATACAGTATCTGGAATGAGTTGGCACTGTTAATTACTCATTTATTTTTTACAGACACTTAATGGCTATCAGAAATTACTGAAAGCATATAAAAATATATAATTGCCATAAACAAATTTTAAAGATTTGTCATGAAATATTTATACTTCAACATGTCTGATTTTGTAAAACTGAATGGAAATAAAAGTTACATTTATTTTTAAATAACGCCGTTTTGTATTTTTTAAAGAAAAGGCAGCAAAGGGTTGAAAGTTATGACTCATGTTTTATTTACTACATACGTTATATATTTCAACGAACTATTGTCGTCATTCGTGTTAAAAAGATAAAGTATTAAAACCCGAAGATATTCATGATGTTTTTTTCTGGTTTCACCTTTCATACAGTTATTTTTTTCATGAATTGCTACGATTACACATCTGGTCGCAAATATTTAAATTTTACTCTTGGACTTATTCAATAATAAAACAAGTCCTAAGTGTAACGCGGATATGCGCTTCGTTCCTCTTAAGAGGCAATTAAACAAACCATATCAGAAAATGAAATAAAAAATAAATGTCAACCGTGCTTGTTACTAGTTACAGTGCTAAATATTACATCGCCTTTCATTAAATGGCCGCTAACAATGCATATTTAAAATAATTCAATAACAAAAATGTTATAACGCGGATAATTGTTTCATTCTTCCTATGAATAGGTACTATTACAAGCTATATCAGAAATAAAAACAATTTTCTAAGCCTTTTCGGTTGTATGCCTATTTCTACCGGTTTTGAATGGTAACAATTTGTCCTGAAATTAAATAATACAAGATAAAGTTTAAAACAGACATTAACTTTTTTACCACATCAACTTCTATTGTATATATCAACCGTGTACTATTTGGCAAAAAAATAAAACAAAATATCACCACCTGCTTTCGTCCTTTTCAAAGCAACATGGCAAGAAACTCAATTATTAACCATGTTTACCTTTTCTTGTTTATGAAAAACAATTAATGTGATTTTTTATTAATAATATTCGCATTCTTCCCTATATTTTACGTGATGAAAAGTCAAATATATATCACCGAAGTCATTGTCTACATGAATGGATAAAACATTTGACTATAATGGTTAGTTTTTTACTCATAATAGTATCATATTATGTGTACGGGAATGAATCCGTGTCCTACAACAAATATGATAATGACCGTAGTAGCTTCATCACAAGAATTAGACAAGAACAGTTTGAGATTGCTAGGAAACATATGTAATACGTGAAAACAATTTAAGTTGGATTCGAGAAAAATCCTTGTCTTACCATACATTCTTTGGTAATGCGTCAGTACAAAAGCGTGCATATATTGTGCCAAACTAATTAATCAAACCAATATCCTTATACATCGTGTCCTCATACTATCCAGGCGTTAATTCTACTTTATATCTCCTAAAACTTAATTACTTTCTCAAATACCAATTCAGACTATCATTCAAATTCAAGTGTATCTCGGAAATATCTCGTAAACATTCGGCTTTATTGCCTACCAACGCATATAATTTTCTTTTATATTCTTCTCCCTCACACAATACTTGTTATATCACCAAGCTATATTTTATAGCTAGACACACTTTAAACGTTCTACGCCCACGTACACGTATCGAATTGACGTTTACAATGTAAGATATTTTGCTTGTTTTTTTTAACGAAGACGCTCATTTTAAAACACGTCCTTGATCATTAAATGGGGTATTGAACTTATGACTATAATTCAAAACGTAGGATCTTGTGACACATTTGTTTGTCTTGATAATTAAAGTGTCGCTTTTGTACGTCATCTGTCAGAGCTAACTGTCAGTTGGAACAGTTACCCATTTGTCTTGAAGCACGGGGTTGATTACAATGTCGCATAAAACGCATACATTGTAACGGGGGGTGTGGAGGGGGAGGGGGGGGGGGGTGCAAGCGAAAAAAGGTCTAAGTGCTTCTTTATTTATATGCACTTAGACATTTTTCTAAGATCTTAATTGAATGACTAAATTTATTCTGTGGAACCATGATTTTCAGCTTAAATTTTATAAACTGAATATATGTCATGGTATTTGTTATTCAAATGATTTGTTACCAATCAAGATACTATTTCACATACGAGTACATAGTCTATCAAACTAACGACAATGTTTTAAGCCTAAAATTCGCTTAGTTTTGATTATAATGAAATGTTATGATAACGGGCGTGTGTTGATACTATAAATAATGTCCCTGTCATTGCATAAAACAATATGGATGCACGCAGATGACTGTATAAATCTGACCTTGAAACAAGACTACATTTATCAATACTGAAACACTTGTAGACGATAATAATTACTTATTCCACAATATACGTTTTACAACGCTATCACATTTACCATAGGGCTCAATTATAATATCTATGTCCAAAAACACAGTGATAAAACAAAATCTGCAGCATGTTTTTGGGCTCAAATTCTTCACTGTTTCAAGATATGCCATTATAAAGGGAAAAAAGCATACCTTTGCAAGGTTTGTTTTTAAAATTCAATGCTTTTGTGAGACCTACAAAGTTCCAGAGTAATAATATGTCAACTATTCGCCATCGATGCGGTTCGAACCCACAATTCTGAAATGACACAGAATTGTTCAGAATGCTGGTATCAGCTATCAAATTCTCAGTTGTGATTTCTTAAATACTGACCATGTAACACATGCTAGGAAAACATAAACGACTGCAGTACAAAGCCATGAAAAAAGAAGAGAAAGAGAACTAAAGTTTTATTTCTACCTCCTTCATCTGTTGGTCCGGTATACTCAAAGGAGATCATAGTGATGTGAGTCCTATATACCTACGTTCTAATATACACTTCATAGACTTTAATTTGCGTCTTGTTTCCTTAATCCAATCAATTAGTTCAAGAAATAAAAAACTATGTTTTATACCTTGTAAAGTCATGTCATTGAAATAAACCCACATATGATATAATAATGAGAGCGAGGCTCGTTTTCAACATTAATTAGGTAAACGGTTGATAGAAAAGACCATTGTGATGTTATCGTAGATCAATATAAAGATATTATTATACACTGTTTTGTTGTTTCGTTGGTCTCAGTGTACATATGCTCATTGAAAATCTGAAATTAGGTGATTTCTTTTATTCGTTGTGATTAGAATAATGTCTATCAATTTCCTTTGAAAATATACGGTTGCCCAGTCTTGTCATATTGTTTTCATATACACATCTGATGATTTAATATTTCCATGACAGTTTCTTTCCCCTGTTTTACCAAAATTGCGACCTAGTGGTATTCTTACCGCCTCGTATGCGGATTGTCATAGGCCAAAAACTTCAAATGTTGTACGCAATGTTTCCTAACATGGCTTTTAGATGAGTGTGTATGCATAATATGGACCATTGTCAGAATAATGTGACTATACAGGGAACAAGACAACGTTTCTGTAGAGTAGCAGCATTTACAATATTCTTCCTACCGGACTACGACCTGTTTTGGGTGATCAATTGTATAAATGTAACACAATACTTGTTATGATTTTACAATGTCTCAGAAAAATTACATCTGGAAAATCTTTTGCCATTAGCTCGAGAATTAAATGTAAATTGTTTTAGCAAATAGAAGTTTGTTTTATATATGTTTGGTTAATATGGTCTAATATCCGAGTTATGCGACTAGGTAGATTATTCAACTACGTTTTATGAGTGTTTCATCGTTTACAATATTCTCGAATATGGCTCTTGAAACACTTCCCCATATATATTCCAAGATTTAATTTAAACGTATGTTGTTTTATCGTTAACAATATTGTTGTATTGCTGAATTAATTGCTTAGATGATATTCCACTTTAAGTAATAGACAAAACTCAAACTAATCTTTTATTAAGAAAGATATCGATTATGAAACATAAACCCTGTCTTTTCAATTGGCTCGTGACGTCCTGTAATTATCGACGTGTTACAGAAACAGAAAATAATGTATACAGCTGAGGCAGACAAGAAGAAACGATTTTTATTTATAAATATCAGTTGTATACAGCTGAGGCAAAAAAGAAGAAACGATTTTTTTATAAATATCAGTTGTATACAGCTGAGGCAGAAAAGAAGAAACGATTTTTTTTTATAAATATCAGTTGTATACAGCTGAGGCAGAAAAGAAGAAACGATTTTTTTTATAATATCAGTCAGTCTGTATTAACTGACGCACAAAAGAAGAAACAACAACAAATATCAGAATAGCTGTATAAATGAATACAAACATATTTTATATATGATACGATACCGTATCTAATACTTGAAATACCCTTTAAATTGTGTTTGCGAATGATTAAGAATGCATCTCGTGAAAATCACTTTTTCATCATTGATACAAGAGTAGCCCTGTATTGTGCCATGCTTATTAATCAACTCTGTATTCACTATATGTCGTGTCTATATACTTTCGAAGCATTAATTCTATTTTATCTCTCATACAAATAAATTACATTCTCAAACGCTGTTTTCAGAGTAACATTCATGTTAAAATGTACCTAGGAAACATCTCATAAACTATCGATTTTTTATAACCTACCGACGGACACAATTTTGTTTATGATCTTCTCCCGGAAACATATCAAGCATGCTATGTTTTATAACGTGAAGTTATACAGACGTTCTACCGTTTTATATATGCTCACCTACGAATAATGCATTTATGTACATGTATATTGCATTAATATTTATTTATCCAAGTATTATCCAGGTTGTTAAACTAAAAAAACGTTTGTCATTAAATCAACGGAGTGTGTTCGTTGAAGCAATCAAAACGTTAAATATAGTAGAACATTTAATTCTCCTTGTAATTACTAGTGGCGCTTCTCTTCGTCATCTGTCAGATTTAGGTGTCAGTTGTAACAGTTACCCAATTGCCTGTAACTGTTTTGAAGAAAACGAACTTGATTACATTTAGCATCGACTTCATAAACTGGCACTTAATATCAAACTAATGTTAGTTAAAACGATACTTTAAAATATCGATAATGTGTATAGTATGTCGTACTATTTGTGTATTGTGTCGTACTGTGTAGGTTAACTCATAGATGTTCTTGAAGAGGCTTACACTTCTCAATGAAACGGACCATCTATACATGTGCATGAAATTACATTGTCTTAATTACTTAATTAATCACGTAAGAGCCGTCATACTCATCAGCGAATTCTTTGATTTATCATTGAAAGTAATGACAAAATGAATATGGAATGCTGCACTTTAAAATAATTTTAATTGATAAATTGACCGATCCAAGGATGTGCGCACTTTTTGCAGCTTCTGACAGTGTTAATGCTGTTGTAATGACCTTGATTTTTAAATGATGTGTCTCATGTTGGATATATATGTCATGTGTACGTCTCGCTACACAGTTACGCCCCTTTTTCCCAACGGTAACGTGATTCTTGCGTTTAAAAAGTCCTATAGAATTTGGTTTGAAATACTTTCAAAATGATTCATAGTGGTCGTGATTTCTTGCTGCAGATGAATACAGCAAATGCTTGCATAGTTTATACTACATGTTAATGTACATTTTTATATGGGGATACATTTCTGCTATGAAAAAAAAATGTTTAAAAACAATTCTATGTGGAATATTTCTTTTACCGTTGAAATCGAAGAATTTTTTTTAATGTAGGACAACGAACAAAATTCAACTGTCTAGTGAGACCTGAATACAGGCGAGTCAATCCAACTAGATATATGTATTTAAACCGATCAATCCCAGGTAGCAGTAAGTGCGCTATCACCGGATTCTGAAATCCCTGTGGGATTTATACCATGTAGGCTCAACAACTTGAAATGAATTCGCCTATTTGAATTTCAGCAGACGTTATCGCTGGTCTAAAACTAACTTAATATTCGAATGTTTGTAGCAGTTTATAACGGTTGCTTGCAACTATACAAAACCAGGCGTTAAAAAGATAGTGAAAATTCTTACTCAACTGAATTGTACTAAAAGCATGTATTTTGTTGTAACGTGAATATTGATTGGTTGATTTAAACCGGAGCATGAATTCAATAGTTTTAAAGTTTAGGAGCCAGACAGACAGTGATGAATTCATCGTGAAGATTGTTTATAGTCTGCCTACACATTTCAATTCATTTTTTTACAAGTCAGTATCATTGGCGTTAATCTTCAATAGTCTTAAACAACTTTTTTTAACGCCATTTTTAACACAGTTTATGTTATATATGGCATATCGAGTTTTACCGGTGGAGGAACCTGTGTCACACTGATAAGAACCACCGTCTTTCCGCATGTAACAGGCAAACTTTCCCACACAACGTGTTTGGAGCGAGATGGACTCGAACTTACAACCTTAACAATGAGAGGTAAGTGATCTTAAGAGGTGCCTTAGATAACTCGGCAAGGACTCTTTTAAATAACAATTTTTTCTTGGTGTGCATAATAAACTTAATGATCAGTAAGATAAATCAAGATTCAAAAGACGATTGATTCATGTCTAAGACTGGTATGGACTGTTGTAAATGCATTTGGGCCATGAACAATAACATACATATTTGACATTTATAACAACTTGTTTATTTACAAAATAATCTTTAGATAGTGGGTAAGTGGCTTTAATGTTGCAGTGTGGTAACTTAACATGACAGTATCGCTAAATAAATTATTGTATTCAATATTTAGGGCTACGGTACGGTGGTTATGTTTTGACGTATTGTCAAATTAAAGATATCTTTTACGTTATATGATACGATTGCAATATCTGAATGTATGCAGGATAGACCTCACATAAATTTGACAGCACTCCAATGTTATCTGTATCCCGGGGATATCGTTTACTATGAACCATTCGTGTTATAACGAATTCAATCTAGTTAATTGTCGCCGGAAATTTACTGCATTTAATCTGATTTAAAGCATACCTGTCAGCAGTATTTGACATTTGCATATTATACCAGGGATACATAGTAGGAAATGCAGAATAATTGTTTTAATTATTATTTCAACATTTATCAGGAAATATTTAAGAGACACATTCAAGGGCACATTTAAATATTTTTGTTAATGGGCTTTTCTAAGGTATTTCAATTATACAATGGCAGCCATCGCAGATAAACATCGTTACTATGATGAGATGCACCAGTTCTAGAGATATATCATATCTCTGTAAGTATCTGGTTACTTCACCAGATATTCAGAAGAGGGGGATTTACGGCCGTAGTGAAAAATAATGATCAGTAATAACAGAGAATGTCTGGTCGGAGATTCAAACGCATATCCTTTTAATTACATATAACAGTCAGACTCGTTATCGACCTAGCTAGCCCAGGTTAGTTCATTGAAATGTGCAAATGATAACTACACAAATTGATGGACTGTTTGGCAGTTGATTTGGAAAACGCTCCGGTTTTGATCAACAGTGAAAATTTCATTACAAAAAACAACTAATTAAAACAATAACACACACTAATTGAATCACACATTAAATTGTTTCACTTAGGTCCAGTAGCTGTTGACATGTCTTAATTGCTGAAATTGACATCGGCCTCAAAAGTGTAGAAATGAAATGTCTAACAATAAAGTGAAACATTGCCAGATATGTTTGTTACATTAGTTCTCGTCACACTCAAGCTGAATGATTTCTTATATAATCACGCTCATGATATTTCTTCATAAAAACAAATAGTAAAAAAACTTACGATCTTTTACCTGTAGATTATTTCATTGAATCCAGAGCGATTATCAATTATTCTATTAATTGGAGTGTAATTTCCTTTTCGGATAGTTCAGTATGCGCATAATTAAAACATGTAATATTATAATTGTGCTGTTTAGCATGCCCGATATAGGGATTTCGATTTCGTCATTTTGTAAGCGCTTACTAATATATAGTAAGGTGGGCAGAATAACGAGTTTTATTATATTACCGCTTAAATCAGCCTAATCATATGTTCCATACTAAATATAGAGTTATATCGAACACGTGATATTTGGCACCAACTTGTATTGATGTCTCAGTATGGTTTTACAAGTGTTGGGTCGGACGCACCATACCAACAATATTTACAAATTAAAACTGACAAGCCGTCTGGTCTTATCATCTATAATATAGACATTTTCTATATTGGTGGTTAAATGTGAGCCAGTGATCGTCACTCGGGTAAACATTGAAGTATATGTTTGCACACCTCAAAGTGGATGATAAAGAAATACACACTAGGAACCTGACAAACAACAGACCTGGTCAGTCGGAGTTCATGAAATTCGACATCAAGTTTGACACTTGCATATAACTCATTGAGAATAAACATTGCTGGGTAAAAGAGAATACACATTGTTAGATGACATTACTAATGGCATATGTGAAACTTAGCAGGACATTCGTGGTCTAATGACTGAGCATCGGACCCGGAATATGATAGTTTCGGTTCAATGTCATACCAGGGCATAAATTTGTTTCTTTGAGTGAAAACATTTAATCTATATGCAAAGTTATGGTTTCACAACTGAAGGGAAAAAATCAATCAGAACTTGTCTTAGTTGTAAGAACTAATTTTCACAACCGGTGTAAAAATGATACAACTTAAAATATCATTTAAGTTACTTAATTTGTCATGTGTTCACAAAATAAAAATGCTCATTGGCCAGTTTAAACATCGAACTTTGCTATACATTGAGTCTAAGTAAATTACTTTATAAACACTTTAGGAATTAAACTTGTAAAATACTAGTAATAGATGCATTTAAAAGTGAGCCGTTATTGCCATTTAAAGAACATCAGTAGTCAATAAATACGTTTGACTAGGGTTTTACGCTTTGGCTCCATGGTGTCTCTGCTTATGTATGAATGTATTGTACTTATTAACGACCGCTCTATATATTGCATATTGCAGCGGTGGTATAGGGAGAGAGCGTCTGCCTCGCATGTGAAATGTCGTTGGTTCGATCCTCGGCCGGTTTATGTTTTATACTTGCAAAATGTTACTAGAAGTTTCCTTGCCTGGCGCTCAGCAGGATAGTTGTAGATCTGGTAGGCCCGGTATCCGTATAATGTTACTGGGTTGAGTATCATATCATCTGTCTGCAGCATAATATTCGGGTTTGGCAGAGCTTATAATAATGTCTAAAGTAAGCACTGTCACGATATTACCGAACAATTTTGGAAGCAACGCTAAACATCATACAACATATAAACATCTAACATTGATTCCACATATATAATGATGGATGCTTTATGTTGGAAATGTGTGCATATCGAAATGAGGACATAAAATTCAGATTTTGCTGAAACAGCAGGTTTAGCTATCTGAACCTCCTACAGCAGGTTTTGCTATCTGAACTTCCTACAGCAGCAGTTGCTATCTGACCGTTGTACAGCAGGTTTTGTTATTTCACCTCTTACAGCAGGATTTTCTACGTGAACCTCCTACGCAGATTTGCTATTTGACCTACTACAAAATATTTTTCTATCTGACCCACCTATATAAGGTTTTGCTATCTGACACTCCTGCTGGAGTTTATGCTATCAGACCCTCGAACAGCATATTTTGCTATCTTGCTCTTCTACAGCAGGTTTTGCTATCTGACCATCCAACAGCAAGTTTTTGCTATCAGATCATCCTACAGCAGGTTTTGCGTGTTTTGCTATCTGTCCCTCCTACAGCAGTTAATGCTATATGATCCCCATTCAGCCAGCTTTATTCAAACAAAACTCGTGCATCTTAGCTGGCAAATGTTTTACATTGCAATCAATGTTGAGCAGTTCAAACATTGTAAACAAAACTTTTTTCAAAATATTAACAAGTAATTTAACAAAACTGAAAAAACAAAAGCAGAAGTGAATGTTTTTCGTAATGTACAAAAGAGCTATATAAATCACATTCACATATTCATGTCTAATAATTCGTCTTCGTATAAAGAAATACTCTCCATTCCATCTAAGATAAAATGTACATCATAGCAAGACTAAATTTAGATAATTAAAATGTCATCAGAACTTTTGGTAATGTTAAATATACGCCCAATATTATTTTTTGTTGCACCACTGTGTCAATATTAATAACGTTTGAACATACCGAATGCAACTAATTTACTTTTCTAATCATAATGCAGACTTGCGTGACGATTATTAAATAGATATAACACTTTAATACTTTCAGATATCCTATGTGAATAAGCAAGAAAAGATAATTAGTTTATATCCGGCTGACGGTAACTAAATAAGGACGAGATAATTCAACCTTTTACGGGGATAACCAAAGCTTTAAGGAAAGAAATCCAAATTAGATCATTTATTGACATGTTTTGTGTTAAGATACATCTTTTTTTATAGTTTTGTTATATATTTAATTGATAAAATCGTGTGTGTGTTTATTTCAGTTGATCATTCACATACAATACAAGAACGAGATTATGATAAAACCGTATTTATTAGGAAACAATCAAAGAATATCAACAATAGATGTTTACTTCATTTCTATGTTTCCATGTTCTCAATAAAAGAACTGAGGTGATCTGACAAGTTATTTTGTAGGGAAATATCTATGTGTACTGGCTTTGTATATTGTGAAGAAACGTGTATCTTTCTGAATAAGCTGTTATACTACTCAGCTCGTGTGTTGTTTTTCTTAAATATGTCACAGTTGATTGACTGCAAATATTAAGCATATTTAGCATGTAGATAACCAACTCGATGGTGTTCAGTTATTAAACAAAATATATTTAAGTCAAAGAAGGAAAAAATTGAAACGGATCAGACTGTGTTTAATTCGTGTGTTGTCCGTGTGACGGTCGTCTCTTGTTTTTTATCACACCCGTCGTCCAAGGCTTGTTCCTAAACACATTTACCCTTTCTTTGTAGAATATATTTAGAGTCATGTATACGATTATAAATCATAATATTAAATATCTAAAGGTATTAACACTTGTTTGTTAATGTACGACCCTGGTGATAATAATAATTCAAAAGTGCTTTATTTTCCTAATCTATTCGAGTATAATATTTTTTTTTGTAAAAGATGTTAAGTCTGTAAATTTATGTAGACGTATACGGGTTTGAAACATTAGAAGGACACATATTTGAAATAGATCAGACAAGGTTTTATTCTTGAGTTTAATCGTGTGACGATTGTTCCTTATTCCTCCTTATTTCATGCCAGTCGTTCTGATGCACGTTTTCAGACACTTGTATTATTTCGTCCACTTAAAACGTTCTCTGTAGTAGTTGCTTAGTGTTATTTATACGGTGAAGAAATCAGAATGTGTATCCAAAGTTTTAAACAAAAGTTTAGCAATGCACGATTGTGGTACTAACAGCCATTTTGTATTATAGTAGATGATAAGTTGTTAAGTCGGTGTACACGTGGAAAAGTTTTTAACATCTTTTAGACGTATTCTTAAAAACAAAATTATTCGTAACAATAACGTTCTTTAAAAAAGTGTTCATCACGCCAGAAACAACGGTTTGTATTCTGAAATAAAGAAAAGAAATGAATTGATTAGTATTCTAACCGCAATTTAACTAAATTCGAAAACAGGTATTACAAACTTAACGAATAAATAAGAACAACTGTTATATCAATTGGTCAAATGTTATGTGAATAATTAAGTTTTTGTTAAAGCGGCTAATAACTGTATTAATAATTGTCGTACTAAAACCGAAAAAGAAATGTGTTGTCTTGGATATTCCATTTATGTTTAATTGTATGTTGCCGTACTCAGTTTAGTTTTATTTGCCATGGAAGATGATACCATAGTCAAGTGATAAATTTTGTTCAAATTGACAAAAAAGAAGTCATTATGATACCATCATATCATATTTATTCGCATTGACTGAGCATCGTGATACAATTGTAAATCTTTAAAAAAAATCACTTAGATTCATGTTTTACTCTCGCTGAATGAAATATCAGCATCTATACCTGTCCACATTTATATATAGTTCTGTAACAAAAAGCATAAAAAATGACTTTTTTTTTTATAAATTTCACTTTTTTACATTTTAGTTTTCCTTGGTCATATGTAAGAACAGTCGGAATATATATAAAGAACTTTAGTTTCGCGGCATTTTACAATTAATAGAAAAATACATGTACATCGTATGTTTGTGTTATTTTGAATCTGCTTATATTTGATAGCATTAGGAAATAATTAATGTCATATTCTTTGTTAGAAATAGCTCACTGCACACTCTCATATATCAATACAGTTTTTCGAAAATTAAAAAAAAATACGAGTTAATATTTTATTTTATTGAAAAAAAACATACAATTATTCCGCCTACTTCAATAATATTTGGTAAAAACATCATGCCAAAGGTTTTCTTAAAAAGTATATGTTTGTTGCTTAAATTGTCCAAAGCTACTATCATGGTTAATGCACATATATAATTATAATCCATTTATATAAAATATATATTGGCAGAATATTCCACTATAAAAATATAAACTGCAATGCTTTGCAGCTATATTATCCGCAACATAGTTGCGTTTTCTTATGTTTAGTGAGCAAGACTAATTCATAAGACATTGTAGAAAACGGAACAAGGAATGACAGAAAACAGTACGCAGTCTAAATGCCAATGTGTCATACTCGATCACTTTGAATTGATATGTGGCATCTTAGATACAATTCATAGAAAACTCCGAAACCAGCGTTCTTAAATCATCGTGAATGGGAATGTATTTCATCGCATTCTGACAACATCTTGCAACTTCATTTGGAAATGTTTCCTAATTTTACTTGAAGAGGCAATAACTTAGCATAGTTTATTGCAGTTAACAACGATTTTTGCCATAAATACTTTAGAAAATCTCTGTATCAGTTTCTCAAACTTCCATTTATCAAATAACACCTTTAAAACATCAGCAGTGTTACACGCTCGTTGGCGGCAAGTCGGGTCTTGCTTTGACTAACTGATCTTAATTTTTCGATTCCCCGGAATCGTGATAATTGTTTGTAAACACTGCTTAAGTCCCAGCTGTACTTCGACCCATTAGTGCAAATCGGTACCAAGTGCCTTCTTATTTCATAAACACTTGGTACCTTATTGCACTGTTGGGACGATTTTATTTACCATTATCCCGATAAACTGAGACTATTTTTTTGTGTTCTTGGACCCGCTCTGTGATGTCTGGAGATATGTTTGTCAGATATTTATTCGAAGTAAAATGTTCAAAACTGATATAATCTATTATATAAAATTGTGCTTATTAATAATAAAATATAACAAAAGAGACAATCGCAAATATATCTAGCGCATGTTTGTATATAAATACGTTAACAAATATCAAAATGGCGATGTAACTTATTTATATTATCATGTAATAAACGAGCTAATGCTGAGCACACCATGCATATTAAATTACTAAATTGTCGATGTGGTGTGAACATTTGAAAAGTGAGACATATGTATTTCGTTCATTCCAATCAGAACACCCTGGCAACTAATCGTATGAGGTATACTCGCCGTCAGTTTGAGTACAGACCAGTTAATCGGAAATAACGTTATATTTTCTTAAACTAGAGTTATTTCAAATGCCTTTAACGTAGAAACTTATTATTACTTTTATGAGTCGCACTGACCTTGAAACACGTTTTATGGAGTGATTCATGATATACACGTGCAAAACGTGATCTTAGCATATAACGTAAGATATTCTTTATGATTTAATTATTTTGATTATAAATCGAGTGTAGTGCAAGAGATTTGATTTTTATCGAATAAATCGCTACGTTAAGGGCGTTTACTAGTATTTGCATATTACATAACATCTATTAAATGGACTCAAGTAAACAGTCTTTTTATGCTTGTTTGCGTGCGTTCTGTGATTTTTCAGGGTTTTTTTCAGCAGACTTCCTTTAATACCTTTAATAGCTCCAGTGTAACTTATAAATAAGTATGCTAGATATATACCTTAATCAAGTCAATGAAATATCTGAAAATAAAGAGAAACTTTATACCTAAAAAAAGCCATTATAGGAATTCAATACCAAAAACTGACCTATTTACAAATACAAGATAACAACAGCAACTAATATAAATTGTTGCTAAAATGGTGCAAAAAATGTTGATATGAGAACAAATGAACACTAAAATCAAATACCTTCCCAAGACAACTGTTGGTCTCCGTTCCTGTCTGCAGACATATAGTAACCAATAGCTGTCCTCTCTGCATCCTTTCTCGACATGCCAACTTTTATGGCTATGTTAATGAGCTCGTCACGTGACACGTAACCGTCGCCATTTGAATCTTCGAGTTCAAACCACTCCCTAGCCGTGTTGATGTCGTAGTCTGGTGAACTCACCTCCATCAGGTAATCGGGGATAAAGTCCACATACCCATCTCCTGTAATAGTTACAAAAGTAAACAGTAAACAGCAATAGCGGTTTCCTTTTAATATATATATATATATATATATATATATATATATTATATAAGATGAAAGGGGCCACTTCTATTAAATTTGACCGGCGTTTTCCAAAATCGAACTTGTATTTGATAATCGTTTATTTGCACACCAAATAATGAAATCATAAATAAAATACGGATACACTTTCAGAAATAATCTATCGGAAACTGACGGACGGATGCATGGATGCACGGACTGGAGTCACATTTAATACGACTTTACCAAATTCAATACTGCTGTGGTAAACTATTAATGACTATGTGATAACACCAGTTAACTTTAACCAAGTTGTAGGTCGCTCTTCCTCCAAGTAACAGTGAGTTTGCAAACTAGAGTAAATAAGTATATCTTTGAGCATTAGACACAGGATCGGAGGGACTTGGGTTCGATTTCAAATCAGTTAAGTGTTTAAGTGTCCTTCAACAAATCAGTCTAACTATCTGTATGATTAATGCTGGTTGTATCCAGAGAGACATCAGGCGTGACTTGCTGAAACTGTTTGTTTCAAAATTGGTGTATAAATAAACGGGACCAATGAATTACCTCATAATTTACTTTAATCCTTCTCGTACAATGACTCACTTAATTGAGACAAAGCAGTGTATGCAATAACAACAATCGGTGATTAACGATAATAATACTACTTGGTCACATGTTCACAAACCCCCACAAATAGAACAAACAAAGGTGAAATGAGGATTTCTCGGGGCTTCGTAAACCTGTTCGTGTAGGCAATATTGCGCCAACAAGGAATATATAAAATAAATGAATAAAACCATTACGAAAAAACAAAAATTGCAAGTTTTTATATAAATTACTTCTCGTTACACAGTTGTGCCCCTTTCCCCCACTCTAACATGATTCTAACGTTGGAAAAAAAGTCCTATGTAATTTGGTTTCAAATATTTTCAAAATGGTTCATAGTGGATGATTTTTTTTGGTGCAGATAAGTAGAGCAAAAGCTGCCATAGCATACATTGCAATAAGACACCACTGGTGACTTTTATAGGTTTTTAACAGATGCATCGTTTTATGAGTATTTGAGGACTTCTATATTGAAAATATCTAAGGGTGCCACTGAACTCTCGTGAAAACAAACCAAGCTGGTCAACCTACCATTTAGTGTGCATTTTAATGTCGGAATACATTTCTATTATAAAAAAAAATACTTTAATATTTTACCGTGAAATTCCCAGTCCTTATGTAGAACAACGAATAAAATTCAACTGTATAGCGAAACCTTATTAGTATAGTTGACGTTATAACATGTAATGTACTAATTTTATTACTGATAAGTACATTAACATCGTTATTGGATTATATAGTGTCCCATATTAGTCCCGGGTTGTTAAGAGCTTTTTCTTTTCATTGATTATGATATAATCATGTTATCCATTTCTCGAAAGATGATACTAATTATTAGAAATGGTAACATAAACATCAGTAATGTTGGTCTATATCTAGTGTAAATAAATAACACTCTAACATAGCAATGCAATGTATACTGAAATAATTGGGTGTGATACAATTCATTTGCCGAATATTGTAATCGATTATTGTTTCTACTTGCACACAGAATAATAATATCTACATTTCTATTTTACACTAGGGCCGACATAAAATTCTCGCGCTTTGACGTTAAAATTCATTTATGACGTAACGTATAAAATATATGACGTAAATCATATAATTTAACGTCTTAAAAGCGACTTTTGTTAAAAAAATATAATGATAAAATAAGTTAAGATAATTAATTGATAAGTTTAGTGTGCAAGAAAAACAATTATGTATGGCCTATTCGGTTCGGACAGAAAATACCTCCCTTGGAATAACTGTTTTCGCGGGAATTCCGCACGACCTCGTCCTCCAAAGCAATTATCGCAAGGGACGAAATTTTCTATCCGAACCTGTAGGATTCTTATAATACATGTAGAAATTAAAGAGAAGGGAATTACTATTTACTTATCAGCTGTGAATAAGTAATAGCTGGCGGCATTGCATTACACTGTTTGTAGATGAAAGCATCAGATCCCGTGTTATAGAACTTGTTCGAAAAGGTAACATGCAACCCACTGACACCGACTTAAGCAGTTTCAATTCTCGAGAAACACTGAATAAGATCCACGATTCCATAAGCTCAAATATAATTACAAATCTGGGGTCAATCACGGGTCAATAAAAGTCAATAAAAATGTATTTTGAAGAGGCACAAAGCGCAACCAGAAGAAAAAAATTACTGCCTCGTTTTATTAAATATATATGGATAACACAGTTCAACTGGCTTTGTATCCTAGATGGCACTGATCAGTACTGAATAAATAAAGAGCACGCATTTTAATGTCCATTTAGCAGGTCAAGGTCATTGATGTAAATGTTTTAAACGTTATGGTGACCAGTGACAAAATTAATAACAATTACTGAAAAATCGATTAAACAAAAACATAAACGAGATTAACAAAAACATCAACCTTAGATGTTCAAGCCAAAAGTATGGACATTTCTGTAAATTCACTATGTACATTGTTTGTATAACAAAATGTTAAAGTCTTTATGAAGTTTAGTCACTTAAACATTAGTAGTTTGTTGAGAAACATAGAAAAAGCTGAGCTAAACATAAAAAAATAACCGGACGACGACGCCGACGCCAGGGTCGTGCCAAGAGCACTTGACTTTTTAAAATACGAACTAAAACTGAGTCATATATTTTCCTTTTTTAGGTTCTTTTCACGTCAAATATATAATACATATTTATCAGACAGAATTGACCAATTAACTCACAACGAGTTTGTGTGCATTGTTTTCATATTAAATGGATACTTGAAATATTAAATTCTCTCCCTCTGTCAGGACATAGTTTAAGCATAGTACACATTAATTACTATATGTTACAACTGCAGGCGTGAGAGATTGAATGTACCCATCTATTGTCATTTCTTCCAGATGTGGTTCTCTTAATAATCGTCTAAAGATTGTGAACTCTTGTATTACTACATGCGTGTATATTTTGCCTTAACTAGGCATTTGAAGTTTTAAATCTCATGTTGGACCTAAACTTTTTTAACATGATTAAAGTTTAAAGTTAATATCTTCCTAGGTAATGTCGGTACTCATCTAATTCGGATAAGTGTGGACATACACTAGACAATCCACTCAACAATTAGATATTTTTATAACACTATTTGTCTAACCATCTTGATCCCGTCTTGCAATGAACTTTCTTAGTTGCTCCGCCGTGACAGTTGGATTGTATTTCTGTAAGTACTCCAGGATTTCTTCCTTGCTTGCCCTTTCGTCTCTGTTCTTGTCAATGTAACCAGCAAACTGATCTTTCAGAGCTAAAAAAGTAAAAAGTTGTAAATACCTTCACACATGTTAGTTGTATAAATAGATAATACATATTTATCTAGTTATTATTTTTTATATTAAATTATTTTAATTTAAAATTACTCGAACATTAAACTTTTTTATGTCATGACACAATTGTAAACAATAACAGAAAAAATATTAAAGCGAAAGAATAGTGCTTATAGTGCTCCTCTCCTGAATCCTTTTTGGTGAACAAAAAACATGAGAATATGTCTTTATTTATAATAACTAAACTAATTTATTGTTTGCTGAACTAAATAAAAAAGTGTTGAGTTGGTAACAATTGTTATTACTTCATTATATTAGCATGTTGAAAAGAAATACTAACATTTATTTTCAAAAATCAAATTAAAGCAATATACAAAATATGCAAATCAATGCAATTTGATAAATGTCAATTTAATATATATTTATATTCATTTCAAATGAAAGAGGACATGCATTTTGTCCATTCATAGAAACGTTTGCTTGCATAAAGTGATTTTGATTTTGCAATTGATTGCTGTGCACATCTGTCTGTTCGTGTTAAATACACAGACCATGTCAACAAGTCTTGTTTTACATTCTAAAATAACAACGATTGTACATGTTAAATGCAAAATATTTGATAATTTCGCCAATTAAATTGGAAATGAAAATCCCTGAGCACAAACTTACCTTGTAGATGAGGTATCGAGAAGCACATCTGCAAAAAAACAATACAAGATTCATTTATTAGTTCATGAAATATATGGTTTATAAAACTAAAATATTGATCCAGATATAACCCGACTGCCCCTGTATCTTTTTCATTTTAAGGATTTCTTACGTGAAACTTTCAGGAAGTACACCTCTGTTCATGCCAAATTTATAACTAGAACTAATTTCATTTCAGATAAAGTAATTGTTATTTTATTTGTTACTATAGTAACCCATTGGCGTTAAAGTGGGGTTCGTGTCTTTTAATGCTTTAAAGTGTAAACTATAATTGATCAAGTTCTGAATGATATTTTGGCATTGAAAAGCACGATAATTACTCGACGTCGTCGACGTTATATAATAAAGTCTCAACGTCATTCTTGTTTCTGTTAGTAAACAACAAGGCATTAAGGAATAATGTCGATTGTTTATAATGGCGTCATTTGAGCCACAAGAAACGCGTGCAATTATCAAATTTTGATGTCAGCTTGGACATTCGCCGACGAAAACGTATATGATAATACAGCTCGCATCTACGGGAAACAAACTGTCACGGACGCAGGTTTTTAAATGGCATCAGAGGTTCCGAGACTGAAGAGTGTCACTAGAAGATGGGAAGGGATGGGGCCGCAAGACCTCTATGAATGCGACGTTAGTGACTACAATTAAGGACGTCGTAGACAGCGACAGGCGCGTCACCGTACGCGATGTTTGTGGTCTAACAGGCTACAGCTATAATATTGTTCAGCGAAAAAGGTCAGCGCAAGATTATTTCAGATGAACATAAACACAAACGGGTAAATGCGTCCAGGAAATTTCTACAGTGCTATCGACGAAAAATATACGTATTGTGACTGAGTAACACGACGTCACCCGACGTTATTTTGTGTTTGATGACGTTCCCCGCATGTCTGTTACAGGCAGTGTGTTATGCAGGTTACTTCATTATTTCTTGTACAAACGTCTTGACATTTTCAGATATCGTGTATTTAAGATTGGACAACATGCGGAATGTTTTTCATTAATTCAACTCAATCCGGTTATAACTGGATCATCCCTCGTATATGTAGTTTAATACAACTTTTACAAACATTCATTCAACATTTTAACACAATGTACGCTGTTTCGGCCCGTCCAGAAAATGTCAATTTAACATCTTCGAAAATGTTATGTGCAGTAATACCAGAACGAAAAATGGAATTTACTAAAAGTTGAGATAAAATAATTTATAAACTGATTAGATAAGTGGATAAGATTGATAAGTATTTTAAATATTAATTTACGAGAAAAAAAAATATAAAAGGCTATAGAAACACCTCAACACGATTCAAAGTATTTCTCTACAAATATATATTATACATATAATTTTATAATTAATTGCGATTGATCATAATTACATTGCCATCGCCACATAACTTTACTGACTGTAAAGCATATATAACGCTAAATGCATGCTACTAACTGGCAGACAAGCGTTGATCGCCTCACATTTGCGGACGAACTCCACCCTAACCTCAAGACCTGACCGCTCACTGATCAGACCTTATCTATATTTAATGTATGATTGAAACGTTTTCTATAATAATAAACCTATTAACTAACCAATAAGTGATCACACCCCGCAGTAATATCGACAAACGCACTGCGGCCGACAACCATGAACCTATCCACAAACAGCATTTTAGCTAAAACATTTAGTAAATTGTTTTTAACTCTGGACTTAACAGAAGATAAATCATTGTATTAAAGTTCATTTATACTATTTTGAACAGAGAGGACGAAAGGTTCCAGAACTTGTACAAAATGCCTACGATTATTGAAAAAGTGTATAAAACAAATTAGAAAGGATTTAGCAACTTCATGAATTGATCCACAAACATACAGGACTCTGTTGTAAGTGGTTTAAATAAAGGTCAGCATTTAAATTACAACAATTATTTTTTGTGCGCGCATAATGAAAATCAGATAATCTGTCTAATTTTAGATAACATGACAGTTATTTGTAAGGCAGATTGAAATACATATTGTGAGTCGATTGTTGTATTTTGTGCAAATGCGGCAAAATCATTATCTTTGCGAAGCCCATTACTACTGCTTTCAAATACTGTTTGCAGAAATTCACATCCCAGCAGCCGATTAATGATGAATTTTAGAACAGTGTACCATAACTGACCGGTAACGAAAACATCTGTTTTACATAGCCACTCCTACATAACTGTCTGTCTAGCCAATAAATGCTGGGATTTTAAAGGGAATATATCAGATCAGGAAAAAGCGCTACAATATTTTTTTAAAAATATGAATTTTGAAACGGATAACAATCAATTAATTATCATTACTATATAAAAATCCGAATGGTTTAGTATGTCGAATACGCCACAAAATATATTACAATTTTCCATTTTAGTGTAACCCTAAGGGATATCTTTTCAATATATATTTTTGGCAAGCTTAGATAGATATAAATTTTGCAAAATGGCGTATAAAAAGAGTATATATAGACATGCTATAGCGGAAACAAAAACAAAACTTTAGCCAATTTAGAAAATCCTGATATGTTCCCTTTAAAAACTAATTGTTCATTAAATACATCATATTTAGGTTCATAGTATAATCCCAAAACGCTAACCAATTTTGCAACGCGTTGTTTATAGAAGATTCAGACAATATTTAATATAAACTCTCTGGCATTTGTGATGAAGTGTTTGTCTTCATTGATTCTATTGTTATATGTTTCATCTGAACGACGACTTTAGATGCACTTAAGATTGATAAATTTGACATTAAGCCCTCTTGTAATGCTATGTGTTAAGTCCAAGGATGTTAAGTAGAATCAACATGCAATACGTCTCAATTTATGTTAAATCGTCAAACACAAACTGACATTGTGGAAGATTTGTGCCTTTGTTTAGTTTGTAAGTTTGCTTTGCCGCGTATTATACAAGAGTTGTCAGAGGACAACGAAGCTCTCCTATGGGATACAGCTCACCACCCATGCAAAGATTGAGATTGGAGGCAAACACCAAAACTTAAACACAACTAAACGCAAAAGTGGATGTCTACCGACAAAAATTTAAGTCCAAAAGGGCCATTACTTTGCCAAAATGCAAACCCCGAATTAATCAATTAATCAAGTGTTTTTGAAATCCATCCATGTATTACAAAGTTAAAGACTGGACGTGAAATATCAAATAGACTCAGTGTTGTCAAACATACTCAAAGTGTGATCTTGACCTTTGAGGTACGTATCCGAGTCTTACGTGCGACACGTCTTCGTGTCATGTTGATCAATTGAGCCAAGTGAAATCCCTCTATATAAGACAAAGTAACAGACTTGACACAACATATCACACAAATTTAAAGTATGACTTTGACCTTTTAGGAAATGTTCTGGGTCTTATACATGACACTTCATCATGCCATGTTGATCAATTGAGCAAAGTGTCTTTGAAATCCATCCTTGTATGACAAAATAACAGACCGGATACGAAATCTCACACAGTCTCAAACTGTTGTCAAACAAACGCAAAACTCAAATTGTGACCTTGATATTTGAGATACGGGTGTAGGTCTTTCGCGCGACACGTCGTGTAATGCTGATGAATTAAGCCAAGTGATTTTGAAATTTATCCATAGGTGCTAGCGTTACAGACCAAACACAAAGTCTCAAACAGATTGAAAGAGTTGTCAATCAAATTTAAAGCGTAACCTTGACCTTTGAAGTGAGAGTCCGGATGTTACGATCGACACGTCGTCATGTTATGTTGATCATTCGTAGCAGGTGATTGTTAATTCCATTTACGCATGACCAAGTTACAGGCCTGACACAAAATAACGGACGGATGGACGCAAACACTGATATTACTATATGCTTCCCAAACAAATTTTCAAGGGCATAAAATGTAGTATATCCATATTCGTAATGCGATAGTCATAAGTTAAAAAGACTTACTAGATGTAGTTTAAGTGACAATTACGTAATTTTTTTCACTGCTTTGTTTTGATGCTAGGTTTCTTCTGCTGGTTGCATATTTTCTAAATTTGGTTTTACTATTTAACCAGTTTAAATAATAAATTACAATATCGATATTTTTATATTCATATTAACCGGTATCCTTTTTTGGATTTGGACATTTTGAAAAATATTGTAATTGATTTGTTCTTGTTTAACAATTATGTGCTTATATTTGTCTACGAGTATGCAATGTTAAAACAAATAGTTCTTGTATAGGATTTCTCTATGCACACACTAAAATGTAATTCAGCATATTTAGTATTATATAACCGACATATTGTTTCTTTTTATCTTTTACATAGACTATATCCAAGGTTTAATTCCTTAATAGTTTTTTTACATATTGAAGGTTTTATGATAATTACTGATAATTCATAGTGTGCAGATTCTAATAGCGTTAAACGTTTTTATGTATATATCAAAGTATATGATAATCTTTAACTTGAAATTAAGGTTTGCGAACATAAATTAATTTACATTTATGTTTGGTAGCACCTCAAAATGTTGGATTTTTGCTGCTTCTAAAATCAATAAAGCATTGCTAAGACTATTTACATTGGCACGCTCCTCATATAAAACATTCTCAGCTGACGTCAATCAATAAAATGAACACTTGTGGTTTCAATGACTATAAATGGTAATCATTAAATCTTATTTAAAATTAATATTTTCTTTATTTACAAATCACATTGGTTTTTGGATAAATTGCCAAAACAAAACTTTACTTAATTTTGAAACACAATATATCCAAAATATTCTCTTTTTATTTCAAATTTATAAGTGTTTTTTTTTTCGTTAGTTTTTACATGTTTTATTCACAATATTCACAACGTATATATGTGTATACATTGACAATTATTAAGATTGCGACGGAAGCGTAATGCTTATTGACTCCCTTTCCTTCCTATGATAGTTTCTTTCAAATGTATACCATTCATATACTTTGTAAAACATGATATGTTTCTTTCTTAATATATTATATATTTTCCAAGAGTTTTAAATATTTAATTTTAACATACAGATTAATGGTAATTCGTTATTCAGATTATCTTTCAGACGAGAATAGTGTAAAATTTTATTTCGTAACCGATTTTGTTTATGTGTTTTAAAGTAATAATAAAGTGTCAGTATTGCACCATTCCTCCTTCGTATTATTCCGTTGACGATAGAATATGCCTTGATTTGTCTGGTATTATTCAAATCAAACGTAATTGATTGTGTCTGTAGCACTACTTAATTGCTTAATATTTCATTTTATTTTCGAAAATAATATACCCGTGTTAAACGGAAGCTTATTCAAGTTTAATATATTTGTGTAATGCATGCGTTTATATTTTAATAGATTGACTGCATTTATTTATGCATTTGCGCTGTTCTGAGTAACAAAAAAACAAAACGAAATTATAATAAATAATTGATTGATTATGAGTAAATTAACAGTATGTTTGAAAAAAGCAACATTTAAGACAAAACATAGAGCGAGATAATGGACCCACTGCGACCACTTTAGCTCATCATCAAAGTCGTTGATTTGACCTCAGCTCGCTTTAAAAACTTTGCTTAAGTGTGCCAGTTACTTTTTCTGTTACACATACTAGCTTTATATAACCTGTCCTGCGTTGAAAACGACGTTAAACTTTATTTAAAAAACGGGTACATGTATATGTTAATAAAGTTAAATCAGTGTATTTACATTATTTATTTTTCAATAACTACAGTGGTTGCAATTGAGTTATACTCAAGCACTTGAATAGCGAACTGCCAACTGCAAACATAAAATAAATCATCACATTTATGAAATATGAAAAAAACAGACTTGTATGTTTTAAAGATAAGTGACATTTTTCTCGGTTTCAGAACTAAGTAATATTTAAAATATAAAAAAATAAGTATTTAACAATGAAATATATCAAATTCAAAAATCATTTGTAAGTTGATTTTTTATGTTTTAATATATAAGGCCAAGCTCTCAGACGGAAATACAATTTAACATGATTGGCTATAAGGCTTATCTTGACTTTTTGTTTTGCTAATGGGATATGACACAGTCTTATATTTGCTTTTAATCATGTACCAGACTTTCTATTTATCTGTGTACATCGATTTGAAGTCCCGTTGGTCTTTTCTATTAGGAAGCAGAAACTGCCTAAGCGACGATGATATTATATCTAGAGGAGGCAATTATACCCGTCCCGTCGTATTTTCTCAAAGGATATTGTTGTATGGTGTTTCGCGTCGCTTTTAACACGTGCACAGTCATATCGTGACGGTGTCTACTTGAGACAGTATTTCAAACGCTGCCACACTCAAGTAGCATAAGCAGACACATGGTTATGATACCCTACCCAGTCACATAGACTTCTGCATTCTTTTTCAAAGAAAGTCACGGTAAATTCTGAGCTTTTGTTAAATACTATAAATAGCGATAATATATTCCGCATATTGTGTTGTATTAATGTCATTTATTATGAATATGAGTTTGACTGTTGCGCAAAATATCATACATTTTCGCATTGAATATAAATAGAAATAAAAACAAAATTTCCTAACGAAAACTAAGAAAAAATACTACAATATGTTATTATTGTGGATACGTTAGATATATAACGGCCAATTTTAATTAATGAAACTAATTGTTTGCCCAAATAATTGCGAGTCAAATTGTAATTGATTTGGTTTATAAATACCTGTTTGAAATACAGTCAGGAAAAATCACAATACATGTCTAAAACAAAGTTATTCTTCAAAGAGATACAGAGCATCTAATTTTCATAAATGAAACAAATACATTAATATTTCGAAACCTCCATAAGGGGATGAACCTCGAAAAATACATATTTTCCAACTCGTTTAATATATTCAATAATACATAAGCACTCGTGTAAAATTCTCTATTTACGTTGTGATGGTGGATGTGTCCTTTGGAGGTTTTGTCTTCTTTTGGACATATATCTTCCTATATTCGTTTTTATGACTATTGTATGTATATATTGATGACAATAAAGATATTGGAAATTATCATACATTTTAGAATACGCTAAGATGTTTTACGGTAAAATTCAAATGAACTCATATGTATTCAAATGAAAGTGTTTTCTAATGTAAGATGGCAGACAAACATTCGAGGCTTTGGTGAAATCGATGGCCGATAGCTAAACCAAGACCTTGGGCATATTTGAAAACGTAGTTAGCATCATTCTCCAAATAGTTTCTCCCCCCCCCCCCTTTCACTTATTTGCATAAATCATATGAAAGCTGTTTAACATATGACATTTGTTATGATCTATACTTTATAAACGTATAAAGTTGACCTGTATGGCCATATGCTGTCTATATCGAATTATTCGCAGCAGTGGGCTAGGGATAGTATGTTTGCCCTGCATTCGAAAAGGTGTGGGTTTGATCTCTGTCTGGGTCATATCAAAGACTTACTAGAAGTTTATAAGATCTACGTCTGGTCGGTCTGGTGTCAATAAGATGTTACTGGGTGTTGTATCATACCATGTGTTTGCGGCATGATATTCCAGTGTGGCAGAGCTTAGAATACTGACTCAGGTAGACATCTTTGCGATACAGTTTGTTAAACAATTGTAGAAAGTGAAAGTGACGCTTAGCGCAATACCAACAAACAAACTATATTGAATTGTGTACATGCTTGAGCAAAAAAATTATTATGTTTTATTTCTACAGTATTTTAATATCACCAGTACTGAATGAGTCAAAATCAAACTCTATTATAGTGTCATTGTATAGACATATTGCATACTGATCCGAACATAGTACAATTACTCTTGTTATAACATTTATTTTACTTAACATTAAAAATAACTTTAACTTTATCTTTAACTCTACCTTTAATACTAACTTTTACCATAATATTAACATTATCTTTAATTTTAACATTTACATCACAGTTAACTATACATCATCACCAACAATACGTTTAACTTTAACATAAATATTAACATCAACAATACCTTTAAATTTTACATTGATATCAACATAAACAATATTTTAACTTTAACTTTAATATTAATTTTACCATTAACTTTAACACTTACAACACCTTAACATCAACATTAGCATAAACATTATTTTTTAACATTGATATTAACAGCAACATTATCTTTAACTCAGTATCATAGGCCAACACTTTCTGTTGGTGCAGAAAGTTATGCAGGAGTGGCTAATGTAGCTGTTTTCTTTACTTAACCTGTCAGTTATTGTGGTGTTTTTAAAATATACCATTACTCGGCTGCTGAGATGTGTATGAATACAGATCCATGTGTATGTGTTTACAATTTAGAAAACATAGCCTCATATGCTCCTTTCAATAATTTCAAATTTTGCAGTGGTGATTTTAAAATTTGAAAAAGGGTTCTCTGATTTGAACTATGTATATAATTATATAAAACTTGACTAAAAACAATCTTGCCTCTTTTGTATGTCAGTTGGGGCTTTATTATTAACATTTACATTTACCTTAACTTTAACAGTAACATTGATATTAACATTAGCATAAGCATTAAAATTACCTTCAACATTAACATTTATATCAAAATTAGCATTAGCATATGCATTAACATTACCTTTAACTTTAACATTAATATAAACATTAGCATTAGCATAAGTATTAATATTAATATTACCTTTAACTTTACTGTTAACATTAGCAGTAGCATTAAGATTAAGATTAAAATAAACATAAACAATAGTATTAAAATCAGCATTAGCTTTATTATTAACCTAAACATTAACATTAACTTCAAAATTATTATAACTACTTTGGCACAAAAAATCTCCGATGATTTTCCTTCAGCTAATTACGTTATTCAAACTAGGGTATTCCTTAATAATTGTGTATTAATTCGTCCTTGGCAAGTTTCTCGGTTAAACATTTTAAACTCACAAAGAAACAACAAAACAATATTACTTAATTTGTTTTCTCGCATTCCACCCTCGTAAAATTCATATAAATCCCACCCTCGCAAAATTCATTTAATTTTAAATAAGAATGAATTGGAGCAATCTAAATTTCCCATGCGATGTTAATGTTTGTATCTTGTCCAAATACAATTGTTTGCAAATTTTTGACGAGGACTTTGCGGTGTTAACAGCTTGAAGTGATTTCCCTAACGTGTAATGCCAATAATTGTAAAATTATTCTCAAACCTCTTCGATATTTATCGTCATTAGCACGAGTGTCAGTTTGAAACACTTGTATGGCACATGTGAAACAGATACTATGATGCTGAACACGAACCAAGTGTAATTGAGTAATTACTAGCTTTACTAATTAAACAAACCAATACATGACTTAGCCTGCACAACGTTACTACTTCTATATCTGTAATGAAAACTAAAAATAAGATTAGACTTGGTGTTTTTGTTTTGTTTGCAGATAGTTCGAGAAAAAAGGACTTCTTAAAATTTCAATATCTATGTCACATGATTAAATTGTATTTGTATATATGTTTGTTATATAACGATATACTATGTATTTATAAGTCAAATACAATTCAGGTTCTGTTTTGTTCTGTTTCCATCTGATCCATTCAATATTTATCATTTACTCCTACAACAGCCGTCTTGAGTCCCCTGTGACGGCTGTAAACACTTGCTTAGTGTTATTACTATTAATGTTCCTTTGGGATGCTGGAGATATTCCACTGTCAAAACAGCTTAACTCGGTGACAGTTGATGCGAACATTGTTACATATTTAATCAGCCCTCATGAACTGTATTAATAAGACTGAGTAATATTTCCTTTTGTTGCATTCAAGTTTTCCTATGAATACTTTAAATACTTTGTTTTTAACTTTCACGAGTCTTAAATGTCACCTTGATTATTTTTGTTTTTACAGGCAGTGTGAGATCTGGGAGCCAGATGCAGGAGCTAGGGGTGACGCGTGGGTTGTGGCTTAATTTAGAACTTCTCGTGAACCAAATGAATATTTTAAAAGCCAAAAAAAAAAAAAAGGCCAAGAAGAAGAAGTATTAGTAGTATCCAAAAATCATTATCACCAAACATTTGATCTTTGAAGAACATTGCAGATGTAATACAACAGACTTTAATAAACCTGTTTTAAAGCAATCGCAAATATGCAACACATGTAATATGTTATATGTTACATGTACATGTAATATATAAATTCCAAAATACGTTATTCAGAAGGCGCAGAAGAACAAAACACCCCCTTTCTGAAACGAACAACACGCGCGGTTTTATCTGAACGAATACAAACGATAACTAGAATATTGTACGCAATGAAAGCAAATTATAGACAATTTAGCATCGTCAAATCATGGTTAACTGCATGGTAGCGGTTTTGTAATCGTCTGTTTTAAAGCAGTATCACCTGTTAACACCTGTTCTGTATTTTGGTAAAGTATTTTATATAATTGGTTGTATCAATTACAGTGGTTGTGCTCTTGGAACACTGCATCGTCAGTTGAACTTTTTTATTTCATTAAAAACAATGGCGCAGAAAAAAATAAACTTAGACTACATGACCAAACATATTTTTCCAACAGAGTTCAGTTATTAAAACTAATTTACAATTTCAGAACGAAACAACTGAGGCTGTATGAACTAAAAATAGAAAATAAAACAAAATTTTAATAGTGAAAATTTATTAAATTGTTTAAAAATTACAAAAATAATTATTCAAGATTAAAATTGACATTCAACACACAGCCGTCAAAATTGATGATCTAATCCCTTTTCGTATTGATGGAGTTATGTCAGGCGTGTTTTTTTTTTTCAATTTCCGCTCTTGATTAAGACAGAACATTTTTTCTTAATTATATTTCAAGGACAAAATAACAATAAATTCAGTCAATGACTAGGGATTTTGCACGTCGCATCAAATTTTTTTTTTTCAAAAATTAGTTCTTAATGTACGACAGAAACTAAATATCTAAAAACTCATTTTGTCGGCGAAAAGGACTGTGTTTTCCACAAAAAAAAGCATATTTCGAACTTTTCGCAAATACTGAATGCTATACATAATATATAACGTGCAGAAACTGACGGGGTACTCTATTCCTTCTTCTATAACATTATCGGAAAATTTCAAGTCGATGATTACAATAATAATCGTGAATTTAAATTATAGATAAATTATAAATAATTTATTTAATGTCGTTTACAACAATACAATATCTAAGATAAAAATGTGTCAGTAAGTTTCAATTGACGTTTTTACTAAACTTTCGAATGCAGTGTCTCCAGGTGTCACTTCCTATGTATGAATGTACAACGCATTGCGAAATTGGTAAGGCTTCCGGAATCTTACTATGAATCAAACTATGGCGTAGTCAATGCAATTTCAGTCTTGACCTTGGACATGGCAGGTGCCTAGCCAGCGTGTATGTTTCTTTTCAGAGGCAAGGTCCGCCCATGAATTGTGCCTTGCCATGTTTTGTTTGTTTTAATATTATTTTCTGTCCGTTAAGATGGGCGCGTATTTTTTCCATGTAAACACATCGACTGTTCGGTGACTGAATATTGATAATTGAAATGTTATATCATATCGAGTGGGCGTCACAAAAATCGAAGGATGTGACGAGATGAATAGATCAATAAAACGTTACTGGTTGTTTTCACCTCGTCATGGAATCGGAAAACTCTCGTCAATTTCGCTGGTCGATGATCATGTTAGTTGTTTTTGGAACAAATTGGAAAAAAAACGAATAAACGCTAGAGTCAAGTAATTACCAATAAGAACAAATGTTTAATACTCGACACTTAAGTTTGCCCAGCCTATTATCAGACAAAAGACAAAAATAAAGTAATGCGTGAGAGAAACAATACAAAACATCCAGCTAAAACAAATACATTGAAGGAAAGACATTGATCTGAGTTGGTTAAAGTTAGTTACTGCAATACTTTTGTTGCTTTTTTCCATTCTAGCAATTATAGCATATCTAATTAGAATACTAACGACATTTTTGTAAATACCGTTTAAAGTTTGTCAAAACGACGTTTTTTTTACACGACACAGTTAATCGGTGGATTCGTGACAAAGGATATTGACAATAAATTTCTATTTTCACGATGCGTGCTCAACCATTTTGAGAACATTTGAGGTGCAGTCTTAAATTCTGCCATTAGTTGATAATTGTGTTGTTGTTTTATGGTATTAAACGTCGCTTTCAACAATTGTCAGTAAAATCGCAACGGTGCCTACTTGAGACAGTATTCTAAGCGCTGTCACACTAGAATACCATGCCGTAGATACACAGCATGATTCATCATCCAGTTACATTATACTGACACCGGACCGATCAAACCTATAATTATCTTCTAAGTACTTAGCCACAAGCGAGGAAGTTTATAGTATCATTTCTATTTGTTTGGTATGTGCTGGTCGCGGGTCAAACCCACGACTTTCCACATACGAGTTGGACACTTTATCCCTAGACGACCGTTGTGCTATTAATATATTAATATACTATTCTGGACGGATAAAGATTGGTCGATTTATGGGATTTTGCTACTTTTAAAAGTATGTATGGGTAATTTCAACATAATGTTGATTGTTTTTCAGTCAGATAGATTCTATACCATAACTTGACCCTGTATGAAAAGGCGCAATATAACCAAATCTGAAATATATTACAATCATTATACAGATTACTAATTTATCATGTTTTACTAATTTATCAGTTTTTAAACCTAATATTCACCAGTTTTGAGATGGATTGGCCAGGTTGATTGGTACTACTATGACCAGACGGACAATTGGAATAGATACATTATTTACTGAAGAAAACCTATTGATACTATTATCATCATCATCATCATCATCATCATCATCATCATCATCATCATCAAAATCATCATCATCATCGTTATTATCATCTTCATTATAATTTGTACAATAATAATTAACATTACTAATATTATTAGTATTATCATAATTATTATTATTTGTTCCCTTTCAAATCTCTTCTTTCCCCACATATGATTATCTGTAACGGACACTAACAGACAATTATCTGAACCATCACAAAAAAATAAACAATGTCAACTTGAAATTGGAAGTAGACAAGTTATATATCAATTTTCTCCCAACTTTCCACGTGTTAACATAGCTATTATGAGAGCAAGACGATAACTAAGTTATAGCTCCACCGATCAGTGTACAGAAATCGATATGTTTCGCCTTATAGCATAAAACCGAACTTGAATGAAAGGGTAATTCTCCTTCTTGCCATCTTCATTATCTGTTAATTTTATTTTGAAAATGATATTTCTCTTGTATTTTGGTTAATTTTGTCGGTTATAAAATTTCACCAATAGTGAAAAAAAGATTTGAAAAGGAGAAAAGATATGAAAGCTTTTCAAATACAAGTGGTATGGATACACTGTTACATATTTTAGATTGTTTCCTAATATATCTACAGATGCTGGTACTGTATATAAATGCATTAGCTAAATATAAAAAATAAAGTCATGCTTGTTGAAGTAATGCGTAAAATTTCCTTTTACAATATCAAGTTTTAATCAACACTAAATATTCTAGATATAAATTTAATAATTGTCTATAACTAGCAATAAACTTAAATCAGTTCAATTAAACAATGTTTTTAATGTAATTCGAAAATATATCAGTACGTGACATGCTCGTTAATTGTTTAGTTTCTTCAATACATTATTGTAAACTACTAGTTTGAAAAGTACTGACTTCCATCCATATTTTTTTCAAAATTTTGTTTTACGCTACAAAGTTAATACATTTATTCAAATAAACAATGACATAAATTTATGAAGACTTAGCATAATAGTTTTCCTAACCAGAGGTTTTACTAAATAAATTGGGTAATTGTTTTACTTTTTATAGTTAACAGAACTCGACAGACACAAAGCTGTCGGCGTGGAAAATCGACTTAATGTTTAGGTATCGCTGTTGTTCCTTTTCAAACTGATATCTCGAATTCATTAAGTTAAATTTGCTAAGCTTTCCGTGGCATTGACAACTGGCTGCGAAACGTATTAATATACCTTGGACAATCAAGCATGGATACCAATGAAATCCAACAGAAAACATCCCCGTCTATCCCGTGTAAATTATTATTTTGGGCAATAGAGGTGACGTGGTAATTCTCCCCTGTTGTTCTGTAATAATACGCAATTCGATGGAAGCATTCCAATAACGTCTCGTTGTATTTGACAAGATACGGGCTGACATCCAATTGACTAGATGTTTTAGCTGTCCAATCCATCCATGCATTTATTTAAATTAGTTATTGTTTCCCGTATAGAGAAGGAAGATATATTTATGTATTATAAGACCTATTCTGGAGTTTTTTATTTATTTATTTACAAAGATGGCACATGGATATATATATCGAACTTTAATTCATACAAGACCATTTCGTTTACGTCTCGTCGACGGTTGGTGAATAATAACCCGATAACATCTTATATCCAACAACGCCTCTCCCTTTTAATTATGACAATTAACGATGATGACATTATATGAACATGACTTTTTGTGTAAGGTTGTTAAAGTGTATTTCGTTTTCATATTGAGTGTTCGTGTAATTGGAGTATGCGATGGTATTAAACTGTATATTAATTTCTTTGTTAATATGATTACCAGGTCATAGTATAGACTGTTACCTTTACCGTTACCGGTAGAATATAGTCAGAACCGTATATCTAATACATCTTTCAAATGAGCTAGATTAAAACGAACGTAATGAAAATATGGAAATATGTATGTATGTGTTGTAGCTTTATTTACAGTAACTGGTTTTAAACGGGGATGTAGTGTGGTGGATAGGACGCTCCAGCAAGGGATCATGGGTTGGCTTAAACTTATTTATTTTACTTGGATTTTGAAACAAGTTATTACAACTTAGACTAAACACGTTTGAAATCTTACTAGGTAGGTCTTTCTCAAGGACACCACACATAGCCGTGGGGAGGATAAAAACATGACCCTTTAATTTTGGATTCGATGCTCTACCACTGGACCACGCGATCCGCCATACGGGTTCAATCCCATACACCCATGGCCTATCAGAAACAAAACCAAGTATTTGTTATACCCGGAAAACGGATTTGAGAGCGATTCACAGAGGTGCTGAGCTTACATAGCAACCAATGTGTTTGAAACTTTAGTTAATAGTTTGCCTGACAAACAAACCTCCTGTTGTGGATGTTCCTGTCCCGCCTCTACCGCTATCTCCGGTGCGGTCTGTTCGTTGTTATGTTGTCGCTTTATGTGCGCATGTAAACCAGCTGTCTTCAGAATACCTCTCACACTACTTGCGGCGACGTTATATACACACAGTACAGCAAACACCGAAGCAAGGTCATTTCCGTTCATTGTGTTATCCTGAAATAACAGACAAAAAGAGTATGATACCATCAAACACATATACATGCTACGTTCATTATTTTATCTACACTGTTTCGATTTATGATGTGATGATGCGATGATATGATAACTTGATAGTATTCAAATTTTGTTAAATATTGGTCAGATACTACTTAAATATATTTCATAACATATATACTATTGCATAACAACCGATATAATGATGTTCTCAATTTTACTATTGACTGTATTCTCACTTTAAAACACCATTATTTTTTTATAACAAATAGATGAGTTTTATAAAAAAAAACAATGACAAATAAGCATGTTCAGGCTGGGAAAACTTTATATTTCAAATACTATGTTTGATTGTCTATTTTTGTATTATATTGTAATCATGTACGTCTCACAAACAGTTACGCCCTTTCTTTCACCACAGTTATATGATTCTTACGCTTAAAAAAGGCCTTTGTTATTTGATTTCAAAATGGTTCATTGTGGTTGTGATTTCTTGTTGCAGGTAAGTAGAACAAAAGTTGGCATAGCATATACTGCAATAAGACATCACTGGTGTTACACTAGTGACTTTTATAGGAGTTCAACATGTATTTATGAGCATTTGAGGACTTCTTTTTTTCGAAAAATCTCAGGGTGTCACTGCACTCTCATTTGAAAAAAAAAACAACGTGGTGAACCAGTAACTGTGCAATTTTATAGTGGGTATACATTTCTGCTAAGAAAAAGAAATACTTAAAAAGTATTCTATGTTGAATACTTTTTTACCATGGAAATCCTAGACCTTTTTTTATATAGAACAAAAAACAATTTTTTCCTGTGTAGTGAGACATGAAGCGCAAATTTATAAATATAAAAATTCAATGTGATAGTTTTCGCTTCTGATCATTTCAAGGCCACGAACCCTGTTGTCATTTCTGCTTCGTTAGTTTGCGCGTATTATACTAGTGTTGATTATGAGTATGTATGCACAGTTGATATTTCAGTTTCGTTTGTTTGCGCGTATTATACTAGTGTTGATTATGAGTATATATGTACTGTTGATATTTCTGCTTCATTTGTTTACGCGTATTATACTAGTGTTGATTATGAGTATGTATGCACAGTTGATATTTGGGTTTCGTTTGTATGCGCGCATTACGAGTATAAATGTACTAATGATATTACTGCTTTGTCTGTATGCGCGCATTATAATAGTGTTGATCATGAGTATATGTGTACTGTTGATATTTCTGTTTCGTTTGTATGCGCGCATCATACTAGTGTTGATTATGTGTATGTATGTACTGTTGATATATCTGTAATATTGGCTGTGTCCTTTCTCCTGTATGACATGTATTTTCTTATAATTTATGAATATAGTCAATTAAATGTTATGTTCATTTTACATATATTGTTTATAATGTTGTCAAAATACCGCAAGATTCATTTAAGTTAATGTATTTTTCATTGAAACCAAGCAAAGGTATATAACTTCAAAATCATTAAAGATAGCTTCACGAACCTTTGAGCACAAATCTACTTAAACATGTAGCACTAGTCTTTGTGACCAACACTTTAACTATTGCACTACTGTCCCAATTTAAACATTAGTAAACTACACGATCAATGCCCAAATTTATGTTAATGATGTACAAAATGTCGCCCTATAAACAAAGAAATACATCAAAATCTAACGTCTGTTCGTCAAATGTCAAACGTAAATATCTATATAACATATAAGAAAATATATGTAAAACAGGTCATGCAGCATTCCGAGAACACCACCAGCACAATAGTAGAAGCATAATAAACACATTCAATACATTAAGCACAATCAATATAGAAGAAATAACACCAGAAGTTCTTATCAAATTTGAAACCAACTAGCAAAACAGCAGATTGGATATTTGCCAGAAAATCAACATAAACAGTTTCCTACAGTTAATTCGACTGTAAAATTAAAATAAAAAACATTAATGCCTCCAGTATCGGCGAGCAGCATACATTATATCATCTCATTACGAACATAATAAACAAAAAATTGAAAACACATGTCATACAATGGATAGTTAAATATGCACTATGTTTTGAAATATCGCCTCAGACAAAACATTAAACACATTTAACACAATCTGCTGCTACGAATCAAATCTTACGTTCTATTATATGGGTCTCAGCAGACGGTGTATTCAATTGTTCCTAGCGTCTATCAAACGTTAACAATTTAAACCAAACCAAATTACATTGGAGTATATAAATATTGTTTTATTCCTTTTATAAGTTGAGAACGTAAATGTATTGTTTTTTTGTAATAGACTTTAATGCTATTCTTAAAACAGGTTATATATGGCAACCAGTTATATTAGTGGTAAACACCTCTTACTCGTTTAATCTATTAGAAACTATAATATTTCCGTAAGTAGCTGGAAAACTTTCTCACATATTAACCTTACCAATCTTGGCTTGATTCCACGACCTAAGCGGTCAGATGTAAGTGCCTTGAGACAGTGTCTTAAGCCATTCGGTGATCAAACCCTGGGTTTACTTTGAAACATTCATATAAATTATTTTATTATCGACATTTTGATTTTTCTGCATACTGATTACTTGTTTGGCAACTATTTTACTTTGAGAATTGCTTGGTCGTGATCTAAAGCTCAGAGCATATCACTAGTTAGTGTTATTTGGTACGTTTGATATATTTTCGTAGTTTACTTTTACTGATGTATTTAATTATGCAACGAGAATAATCAAGAAAACTTCAGTTCTACCACATATAACTCTGTTAGTTGCTTTTTATTACACTTTTAGGTTAAGATGTCAGGGTATATATCTCCAGATGTTTTACCTTTATTACCTTTTTAGGTTATCGTTCTAAAACATCTGATGAGGTTATTGTTTTTATATGATTTTTATTGTTATGCATAGCCAAACATCTTTGCATCAGTAAATTTCCATTTAGTTTTCGGTTATATTGTCACGGTTTGCATAATCATAATTATATTTTGTGAGACTTATAACACTTTCAAATAATATTGTCAAAATTTTCTGAAAATTTATGAACTGGTTAAAAATGATTATTAAAAAAATTCAAAAGCGTAGACAATACATTAGTCTAAAGTTGATACCTACAAGAAATAACATACGGATGTGACAATTGACACTTGAAATAGCGTTGACCTCTCTTGCCACTTCTATGTATGCATACAAATATCATTATTGTTTTAATTATGCATGTCGATTATGTTTGTGCTGTTTTGATACGTGTGTCTCTTGAATGCTACTCATATATATATATAAATATATATTTTGTATGATCCACTTTATGGTGTCCGTTCCCGGCCAACGAAATCGCTCAGATTTTTCATAATAGAACATTTTATTTTACATAGAACGTTGACCGTATGTGTTTGACCTGCTTCCTCAGCCAATGAAATCGTTCCAGGAAGGAGAACATTTTAATTGTTATATTAATTAGGTGAATAATAGGCCTATGTAATATTACAAATGCTATTCTGTTTATATTCGGGCGAGTTTGGTTCTGACACAGTAATGTAAAATATGTACTTACATTAACAATCTGTAAACGTATTAAGATGACCAAGAATGTGTTCATTGGGACCCATGCTATTTCCAGTATTTTTCACAAAATATCAAATTAAAAATGGGTCCTAACTCCCTAATTATGAGGCAGACTTTCACAAATCTCGAACTTAATTTGTATTTTATAATTATGTGGCTTCACATTAAATATCGATTAGATATAATCATTAATTATGACCCTTTCAAAAGATTTTCATCGGAAACTAATTTGTAGAACAGACTCACAGAGAAACAGTGTTACCACTTAATGATCCATTACCATTTGTCGAACGGTTGTGCCTAAAACACGTTAATATTATTAATACAGAGTATCATAGTATGTAGCTAAATGAACACGTATATACAAAATGTATATTATGTAAAGTTTTGATTGTGTTGTCAAGCGAATATTACAGAAATAGACGCTAATTTCTTACCAAGTATAACATCTTTACATTGTTGTACATAAATGTGAGATTTTGAATCTTAGTCCGATTCTCGATGAATTTTGGCCCTGCATGAAAAACAGCACTGACTGCATATGCACAGTGAGACTAACTGTGCAGCCAGTGTAACTGTGTATTATATCGAGGAATTATATATAATCATTTTCCAACCAAGGTAATATCACATTGGTGAGATCAGTAACCAAAGAAGCCACTTGGTAATGAATATCTGGTAAACAGGTGCGCCAAACCTTGCTTTTCACACATACGGAATATATAAGACCGTTAAAATCAATGTTTCTGAATATTGATAACCACGAAAACACTCAACGCGGAATGAAAATGTCAGTGATAAAATGACAATAGAAAAAGACACCTGCAGGAGGAACCGCTGTTACAGCCAATTTGACTTGGTAATATCCAGGTAATGTATCTGTACTGAACTGATCACTTTTGTATCAATATTTGTTTCGTCAAAATAATGACTTATATTATTAAAAGCTGTATATGAGTAATACGCCACTTACAGACAGCTATCATAACCTAAATGTCCTTTCTTATTAAAGTCTAATTTTCAAGGTAATTGCTTTAATACTTTTTTAGAAAATACATAAAACTTTAGGTTGCAGAGTAGCTGTTCCTTTCAATACAATGATCATATCAGTCACTTAGCACCATTGCATGAGATTTTTACATACTAATATTCCGAGATGTTAGTTTTACCGAAAGCAAACAATTATGCTTCTTTAGATATTATTAAACTTGATCAAAATATTATATTATAAAATATATAAACATGTGCATATAACGTTTTAGCTTTGATTTATCGTCAAACTCTTAAACAAAATGGTTGTCAAAATACTGTGCTTGCGAATAATCAGTTTATTATTTTTTGAGGATTACGAATCCTAACAATGGACTTTAACATCTTCAAATAATGCAATTAACAAACCATGTGTGGTTTCTAAGCTTCCGAAATGATGCTCTTTATTAAGATTACACTAATTGGAACGCGGTATGATTAATTACCCTTCTCTAAACGAAATAACGATTTCAGTGCTTGTGGTAAAATAACAAACTCATACTGTTATGACTTAAGACTTGTTGAAATAATAATAAAATACAATATGAAAGGATTCGTTTTGTTTTGTCTTTTTTATATCATCGCATCGAGGGCGAACAGAAGATCGGTTAACCTAATCACTCTTCCTTAGGATCCTCGAAAGTACACAAGTCCTCAAGCATACCAAGCGTTTCAGGTAGCTGATTACTTTTTCTCATTTGAATCAGAAATAAGAGACGCATCACAATTAGACATATTGTCGTATATTTATCACCGCGGAGACTATGTCCGGGCAGGGATTCGAACACACGACCACTGGATTGTCACACACGCTTTTGACTGGACTAACCGGGCTCGACGTTTATAAAACGATACTCACATATCATTCTAAATGCTTGATATATATTGATACAACCTAAAATGTGAGAAAAAAATCATAAAATATAATACAAAATGTTTGACTAGATTTAAAAAAGCTAGCTTTAAGCTGTTAAACTTTCCACTACGGTAACGGTGTTTGCATTATGTTCACTATAATACTTTAGTGTTGGTATTTTTTTTCTGATTCCGTGGAGTCATGAAACTCATGTCGTGCTGTTTAATTATAATATTAATTGAATTGAATTGTATTGTATTGTATTGTATTGTATTGTATTGTATTGTATTGTATTGTATTGTATTGTTTTGAATGGAATGAAATGGAATGGGTGTTGAGTGGAGTGGAGTGGAGTGGAGTGGAGTGGAATGGAATGAAGTAGAATAGAATAGAATATAATAGAATAGAACAGAATAGAACAGAATAGAATAGAATAGAATAGAATAGAATAGAATAGAATAAAAAAGAATATCACTTTCGGGTTAACTCTTAATCTGAGTCTGCTATTTATTTCTTTTGCTTACGTTCTATGCTTCCTATGGACCATTTTATTAAACATTAAAAAATGTTTATCGGCAATTTCCGTTGATGAAACAAACCATAGGTGAAACAAATATATCGCTAGACACTAGCCAGAAAGAGTTTTGCACTATGTTTGTGTTCAAAATGCTTGTGTTATCTTAATACACATGCAATGTTCAAACATAAAACAAAAATGTAATGCTTAATACATGGTATGCCCAACATAACCTTGCAATGAAGTGAAATATAAGTACTAAATTTGATTTACTAATTAGATATAATGGTGCCGTGCCTCTAGTGCAGCCGTTAACGCGTCTGACTCGTCTGGGCACAGTCTCTGTGGTGATTAGTAATTTAATTTATCTTTTCGAAGTCCATGAATTTCCCACCTCTAAATATGTTGGGAGGTAGTCAGTGATTTGAATCAATAAGATTTGTCATGAATGGTTCGCCACTAAGCGAGTCTCAGGAATTTTGATTGGATAAGCTGAACGCCGTAACATAACTGACGTTTTGTTGATCAAAACATACAGACAGACATTTTCCTTGCAATTATTCTATCGTCGTTTCCCTTCTTCAGAGATTGCAATGTAGGTAGAATACTATATTGATGTGATCTAGTTAAATTTGATATTATATCATTTTATTCAATGGATTGTTCTAACCTACCTTGATAAATTTGGATGTAACGTATATAATCTTAAATTGATGAAAGTATTGCAATATAACAGGCTAGCGGAGATGCTTTATTACGCATTAATATCTTATGATGTGACGATGGGCGAAGAGCGAGGTAAGGTGAATCCTATACAAAGTCGAAGCGCCAAGTAACGTTTTTTGCCAAGTGTATAAATGCATGTACGGTTCTCAACCAATATTTTGGTGAGAGCGATTCTATCGTTTAAATCAAAGTCATATTACGAAATCTAAAAATTATATTTCGTCAAGCAATAGAAGTATATGAATAATGATAATTTAGATAACATATTAAAAATTTGATGAGCGTTATATCATTTGGTGTATGTAGATATTTCAATATCTAGTTACTTTCAGTTTGTATTACCTAGTCGTTTATATGTATCACATTTGATGTTTCGTGCATATAAACGCTTTTGTCAAAACGTTTGTCCAAACATTTGTCCTAATTTTTTTATCAAGGATTTTCGGTTTGTGTATTTTAACAAAACTTAATCATAATTGGTCGTCCTGTAAATATATTGGTATATATTTATTACTTATATGATTGCATGAAGGACAATAAAAGAGCAAATGATAATCGTATTCCTTTTCTTAAAATGTGAACGTTATTCACGTACGGTTTTAATATATGTCGGTGACGTCTGGTTGCAATCAATTAGTGGTGCAACGAAGTCTGATAATTGTGATAGTGATTCTGTTATTGTTTATTTTTCATTAAATAAAATTATATCAACATGGATATTGTCAATTATCGGTCGATCTTGATGGAGACATAGCTTGTACCTTCCGAGAATTACTTTGATCTGCCGTCGAATGTTTGATGCAAATTATGCATGCAATTAGACTACCGTGTTCTCAGTTACAAAACACATGCTGCCATTAATCAAAATTAGACAAATCAAGGCTAACCTAATAGATACTGCGTTATCGTTCCAAACTGTTTATTTTGAACAAAATAAATTTGTATTTAAAGACGAATGCTATAGTTTTTGTCAAATTTTTCCTATGGATAGAATTTAATGAAACTTCCCAGTATTTATGTTTAATGTATGTTCATGCAATATCAGAAATAAAAAACACATGTTACCGTACATATATTTTGGTATTACCTTCTCATAAACATACCCGTCTTTAAAAGTTGGCGAAATAATGTAGATTTAACAAACAATGTGAAAAAATATTTAAAATTGTTTACATTTAGTATTTATTTAAAACTTTATATATATCCATGCATATCATATTATTTTTTTTTTTGGAAATGGTAATTATAAGCTTGAATTTAACTGTTCAGGGGTTTTTAAAACAAACTCATTCCGATAGAATATCAATAGTTTTTCAATCTTGTGATAAAAATATAGCGTTTCTTTTAATATTTTGATATAGTGTATGGATAAATTTTGCTTAAAACTTCACACAATACTCTCTGATACCAATTTTAATGACAATCAAAATAAAAAATACATTTTACCGCGTAATTTGAGAAAACATAGCTCTTAAAGTATGGCATCGTTAAAAAACTGCAGTTGCAAAATTAACGTTTTTATACTAATTGAGCATATTTGTATCCATATAAAGATTTTTATTATATTTCATATTCAGGTTAAATTATTATAAACAATTATTTTATACCAGTATGCATATTTTATATATTGAACATATTATAAGATACCAATTTTAGGATTATCCGTAAATGATTATGTCATCCGAAATAGGGTCAGATTTAGTATAGCGGTAAGTAGTGATTCTGGCAGGTCTCGACAAAATGGTTCCCTTTGTGCGCAGAGTTGATGTGCATGAAAAAATATAGCAATTTTCCTTAACCTTTTTCAACCAGCCAATATCTCACAATATCAAATCATCGTCTCAGATAATATTATATAAAACCCTTTCATTTTACACACTATTCATATTGCAACAGATGATAGGTATATATATGGTTTATAGAGCTGTGTTGTTGGAGAAAGACCTCAGAATGAATCTCAGTAGAGTCACCGTTTTACCGCAAGTAACTGATAAAACTTTCTTACAGAAAATTTCTGGATTAGGCTCGAACATATGACTTCTGCGTAACTTAAATGCATTTAGTTTCAGCTGTGTTATTTCTGATACATACTCGTATCCGTACTTTTTAAAGAATTTAGAGGTCATACGTGGCCTTATATTCTGCGCCAGTGTCAGCTAATGGCCACTTATATTTAAATCAGTGGTTTAATTGCATCGCACATATTTTCGATCACCTCTGCAGGTAAACAGCAACTCACCTCATATACTGTCTTTAGACCGACGTATCTTTCCATGGTGTGGTTGTGCTCTGTGTTACTAAGGGATTTTTTTTATCAGATAGCATTCATTAAAACTAAGTTCGATAAGTTCTAAATTGTTTTATTTGTCTTCAGTATGATCCCCTTTTTAGATATTAATCAGTAAAATCGACTTGAATATTTCAGTCCCGTTGTTGTGTTCCATGTTCCTTCTTGATGGGTTTTTTTATCAGATGTTATTCATATTTGTGATTACAATGACCTTTGCAACATATTTCCTTGTGACCATACGCATACACAATAAGATAATAAAACAAAAAACAGACGATGTGCGTCATCAATGCAATGTATCATGAACAAATTAGATTGAGAAAACAATCTATGGTTTATTTCCATATGTGTTACAATTAAAGTAAGTATAGTAAGAACTTAAAAATAGAATTACATATATTTTTAAAACTGATAAAAGATCATCTCATTGTCATCACTTAATACAATCCGAATGGTTTGGTATATCATATCCACCAAAACGTGATAAACATAATGTTTAAATCGGAGTGGTAAATTTGAAACGGAGCCCATTCTAAAACAAGATAGTGTTTAAACACTGCTTGACAACCTTCGCATCATCAATCTATTTAGTGTAACCTAGGTGCGTAGCTCCCTTTACAATGCAATATATTGATATGTTTAAATAGATATCCTTGTGGCAAAACGGGATCAGCGAGTATATATAGGCATGCTACTTTGGATAAAAATATTTTTATCCAATTTTAAAATTTTGAAAACTACTGATATATTTCAATGATGTTTATCAATATAGATAATAAGATTGACCTAACTGTGTTTCAAATTTCACAAAATGAAATGAAATATATACAAGGGCCATTCAAGAATTATTGAGAATTATAAAATGAGATACAGTTTTATCGTAAATTACACAGATTGATGATACAAAGGGGTAGGAGTTTGTTTTGTAATATTTACGTTTGTGATAGTCTGTCCGAGAACGTGATATCTCCCGAATCAGGTCTATTAACACCCACTATAAAAGCACGGAATTTTATGCCTGTCCCACAATGCATAGGAATAACATAACATGTGTTACATGTAAATTTATATCTGATAAGCTTAAAAAATAAAACTCATCTCTTAAATACTTATAGAAATTGTTTTTCATTCATGTATATCGAAATCTTTGGACAATTCACTGATAAACAAATTGAACAAAAAAATACGTATTTAAGGTAAAACTTTATTTTCTGGAATCTATATCTCCACATTATTCATGTTTGTATACAGAAAAAAACGATGTAAACAAAGTGTTAGAGTCCACAGTTATCCTAGCTTTTATTCGGTTCGCTCGTTAAAGCAACATTTTCATGATCCGTAATAATTCTTAAGAAATATATAACATGACTGTGTGCATTTCAGGACTCACTCCACTATAATCTCCCTTGTATACTCCGACGAAGTAGGTAGAAGTAAAGTTTTAGTTATTTTTTCCTGTTATTTTTGTCAGTTTTGTATATTACAGTGACTATCATATTTCTACCATGTGTTAAATTGTCAGTATTTTATAAATCATCAATGTTAATGTGATGCTGAAAGCAGAATTCTAGGCAATTATGTGTCATTTTTGAGTGTGGTTAGTACCGCATCGTGGGCGAATAACTGACATATTATTACCCCGGAAATTGATAGGTATCACAGACCATTGAATTAAATACAAGAAGTGTCACTGTTAAGTGTCACATGCCCCCCAAATAGTCTGTGAACAATAAAAATATATGATATAATAGGAAGCGATGTATCCATGAATATCAAGAGTAATGGACTAATGTTTCAGACTAGATATGCAATTATATTTTTTTTACATTAAAGCATGATCTTGACCATTGTGTAACCTTGACCTTGACATCTGATGTAATGGTCTGGGTATTTCAACAGTTAAATGCAGGTGAAACATTATCATGACATGCTGATAACTTGTGTCAAGCTATTTTAAAATCCCTAAATGTAAGTTACATATCAATTGTTGATCAATTGATCAATTAAGCAAAATGTTTTTTAAATCCATCCATGTATGATAAAGTTAAAGGACAGACTTGAAATCTTAAACAGATTCAAAGTGTTGTCATATATACTCAAAATGTGACCGAGCCAAGTTAAATACAAAGCCACAGACCAGACACGCAATATCAAACATATTGAAAATATGACCTTGACCTTTGAGAAAAGGTTCTGGATCTTACATGCGACACTTAATTATGTTATGTTTATCAACTGAGCTAAGTGTTTTTAAAATATATTCATAGATGATAAAGTTATAGATCGGACAAGAAATCTCACACAGATTGAAAGTGTTGTCAAACAAACTCAAAGTGTGACCTTGACCTTTGAGTTACGCATGTGGGTCTTATACGTGACATTTTGTAATGTCATGCTGATGAATTGAGCCAAGTGTTCTTGAAATTTATCCTTAGGTGACAAAGTTTCAGACCGGACACGAAATCTCAATCAGACTAAAAGTGTCATCAACCAAAGTTAAATTGTGACCTTGACCTTTGAAGTTGGATTCTTGGTGTAACAACACATCGTCATGTGATTTTGGTCATTTGTAGCTAGTATTAACAAATCCATCTATGCATGACAAAGTTACAGGCCAGACACGAAATATCAAACAGACTGAAAGTGTTGTCAAACAAACTCAAAGTGTGACCTTGACCTATGTGAGGTATGGTAATAGGTCTTACTCGCGACACGTTGTCCTGTTATGTTGATCATTTTGTAGCAAGTATTAAAAAAAAGCAATCTATACGTGACAAAGTCACAGACCGGATACGAAATCTAACGCAAACTCAAAGTGTTGTCAAACAAACTCAAATTGTGACCTTGACCTTTGAGGAACAGGTGTGGGTCATACTAGCAACATGTCTTGATGTTATGTTGATCATTTGTAACAAGTATCATTAAAATTCATCTATGCATGACAAAGTTACAGGCAAGAAACGAAATCTCAAATAAACTCAAAGTGTTGCCAAACAAACTCAAATTGTAACCTTGACCTTTGAGGTACGGGTTTGGGTCTTACTCGCAACACATCGTCATGTTATGTTGATCATTTGTAGCAAATATCAACAAAATCTATCTATGCTTGACAAAGTTACAGGTCGGAAACGAAATCTCACACAAACTCAAAGTGTTGTCAAAAAAACTCAAATTATGACCTTTACCTTTGAGGTACGGGTGTGGGTCTTACTCGCGACACGCCGTCATGTTATGTTGATCATTTGTACCAAGTATCATCAAAATCCATCTATGCTTGACAAAGCTACAGGCCGGAAACGAAATCTCACACAAACTCAAAGTGTTGTCAACTAAGTTCAAATTGTGACTTTGACCTTTGAGGTACGGGTGTGGGTCTTACTCGCGACACGTCGTTATACTATGTTGATCATTTGTAGCAAGTATCAACAAAATCCATTTATGCATGACAAAGTTACAGACCGGACACGAAATACCTCTGGAAGTGATGTTGTGGGGTGCAGTTTTTATAAGTTATATAAACATCTTTAATTTCATAAAACAAAACAAAAACTGTTTTCTTTCTAACCCTTATGTCACAAACCTTGAGATCCAATTCTAATGACAACAAAAAAGAACGAAAAAAGGTGAAAAAAAAAGTATGAGAAAAATTCGTAAAAAATGGAATTACCCCCACATTGCCATTCTGTACGCATATGGCACTTGTGGGGTGCACATTTTAACCCCACAAGTACCAACGCACCCCACAATACCATTCTGTACTGGCAACGCAACCCACAACTCATCCCCGACACGTACGGAAGGACGGACGGACGGACGCTGCGATTACTATATGCCACCAAAAACATTTTTGGGGGGCGTAAAATTGCCAATACATGTATTTGATATTTTTTCCTTATAATTGCAGATCTTGAACCAGTGAAAAAATCCCATTGAGTACAGGCAAATACTTCTTTTTCACTGTGTTTAGGACATAAATGTTACAGTGGAACCTAAAAGGTAAATGTAAAAGTGGCGTGTGACGTTAAGGTTTTGATTACCTGTAAGTCAAGTGAAGGTATTTTGACAAGCATATGTGAAATGATATAAAAAAAAATATTTTATCGTCATTTAATTATTTTCTGTTTTAGTGGTAAAATTGACTGATTGCACAATACCGATTGAACAAACAAATTATAAAAGAGTGCTTGATGTACGTCTGCGCACGTTTTGCATTACTTTATGTAATCAACAAACCTTTGTAGGTCCTGGACCATTGCCACTTTCAATTGATATGATAAAAATCAGAAATGCATATAAGTCGAAAATATTTTTTTTTATAGAATCTTTATAATAATTTAAGAATAGCAATTTATGGTTTTATCTGAATGGCAAAAGCGATTGATTGCACAGTACCACTTGATAGTGAAAACACAAATTAAAAAACAAACATGTTTCATTGGTCATAATCTTCATTTATGTATATATTTTAAACAAATGTGACAAGTTTGTTATTCAAAAAAACTTTTAAAACAGGGTTATTATGTAATCCGCAAACGAAGTTGTATCGTGTGGATCATATCCAATTTCAATTTTTAATTGCTTAATTTGAAAAGGAATGTATAAAGGAAAATATTGTTCATACTGCACGACAGGTGCTAGACTCTTTAACACTAGGCAATTAAATTGTCTAAACTGGCTGTGCGACTGCTGGAATGATTAGTGATTCAATTATGTGTTTCCATACTGAAGGGTGTACAGAACTGAGGCGCTGAATGCTCTTCGTTATCTCCATCTTGTAGTACCTTATATTAATTATTATCTCTTGCTAGCTTCTGCAAAGCCATCGAGTTAACGCAACCTTTTTTCATAATTATATTAAAACTACAGACGGCCTTCTGTTATTTACACACTTTTGTTTTCTGATGTGACATTTTGGCAAGATACTAATTAGCATTATCACTTATGGAAAAGTATACAGTATATACATAATAATACATACGAGGATTGATAGTTAAATTCATGGGCAATGTTGACTAATAAAGAAAAGAATTATCTGAAAATACGCTAAACCATTCCCTTACTATCTAGAAATATACTGTAAAGACGTGACGTTGATACATGAAGCACTGACAGTTTTATAACGATAAACAGTTTGTTCCAATCATATAGCTACGTGCGCCATATACTTACATAAAACTATTTTGAAATATTTCTTTTCCTGAATTTAGAGGGCGAATGTTTACGTTGTGTATGAGATATTATATCCGAGAACCTGATCTCTCCGGAAACTGGTCTATTAAAAGCAGGGAATTATATGCATATCCCACAATTCATAGCAAGTGAACGCATACTAAACTATGACTTCATTCAAACTTTTTCTGAACCAACTGACCTATCACAGACCCTATTAATCATTTTTAAAAAAAATCAAACCAAATAGATAAGAATTGTTTAAGCCCAAGAATATTGATACCGTGATAGAGAAGGGACACAACTGTGTAGTTAAGCCTAGGCAATGATAACACAAGATTTGAAACTAGGAGTATAATACGTAAACTATAAATTGATATTTTCTTACAGATACCCCAGCAATAACAGTAAATTTGATATTTTCTACTTACATGCATTTCCAATTTATTTTTAATCCAATCTCTCTAATCTCTTAACTGTGAATTTTAGCATTTGTCTTAAAACTCAGATAAAATGTATAAAAAACGCTACAATAACGGTAAATATGATATTTTCTACTTACATGCATTTCAAATGTATTTTTAATCCAATCTCTCTAAACTCTAAACTGTGAATTCTAGCATTTGTCTTAAAATCAGATAAATTGTATTAAAAAAACTGCAATAACGGTAAATTTTATATTTTCTACTTACATGCATTTTCAATTTATTTTCAATCCAATCGCTGTAAACTCTTAATCGTGAATTTTAGCATTTGTCTTAAAACTCAGATTAACTGTATAATTAAAACAAACGTTAAAACAAAAAAATACAAAAACTAACGCAAAAAATTCTTAAACGTGTTGTCATAAATAACAATGGACATTGGAAGTATGGTGAATTTCATCAATTTACAAGAGTTATGCTTTTAGAAATTGGAAACGAAATTAAAAGAATGCACAACTACTTGAACAAGCTTATTTCATATTTTGTATCATGCAAACTAATTTTCAGAAATTAAGTTACGTGTCAATTTATCAAACATGCCGGATGACATTTGGCAGATTTCACAACTTAACAGGTACTATGTAAATTTACCTTATTGTAATATCATAGTTTTTTATTTGTATATATCTAGATTTAAGTATATCATTATCAAAATAACATATAACAATTAAAAGTGTTTTGACTGTTCTGCATAAAGCCGTTTATTTACACGTCTGGTATTAATGTAAGCACTGCCTCTATAAATTATTTTAAAAGGTAAAGTATATATATATATATATTAATTGATCTTTAACAATATATTTTTCTGAACATTTATCATACAGTAACTTTAGATACAAATTTGATTAACGTAACGTAAATATACTTACGAAATTTCTACGTCGCTGACTAAAAACCAAAGTGTGGTTTCAAAGTCTACCGGATGTTGTTCAGTCAAATAAGTACAAACTGTACTAGAAACTATCCTTTCTCTGTTGTTTTTTATGTCCGAATGTTCAATAATTACTCGTATATAATTTCTTTTCCCGCGTTCGTTTAAAAGCAGACGGAGCGAGGTTTTGTCGTGTCACTACCAGGTTTTCCGTTAATCTCTGGTGAAAAAGTCCCCCGCACAGAACAAATATTGGCAAAGTCAGCAAACAAAGAATGTATCGATAGAGGTTAACGGGACGTAGAGCGTAATCAAGAACAGTGGAAAAGTTCCTAAAGTACCGGTATGATATTTCCATCGCCTGCACACATCGCACCATCATGGAAAGTTTCGATGGTTTTGACATTTTTAACAGAATTCGTGCGTTATAGCTTAGCCTGTATTTCTTTTATTTAAATAAACTCTATGTTATTTTGTATCTATTTCTGAAATTTGTTTAAAGGTAGGCGACGTCAATGTTATACTGTTTAAACTTTTGTTTAAAAAAAAAATGTAAATGGGATTTAGCGTCAATTTCAACACATTTCATTTATGTGGCATATCCAGTTTTAGTGGTGGAGAAAGACTTCATAATTAATCTGGGTAGAACCACCGTCATGCCGCAAGAAACTGGCAAACGTTCTAACATAAAGTGTAGGAACGAATGGGACTCGAACATACGACCTTAGCGGTGAGAGGTAAGTGATCTTGAGACGGCATCTAAGACTACTCGGCCACGGAGTAGACAAATAATCGATGTTAAAGTTATACTACATGAACTTTAACTTTTGTCTCAAAACTTTGTATGTAGAAACAAAACAGATTATCACACATTTTTATATTTTTGTGAAAATTTAAATCGTTGACGTATGCCATTGGAGATAGCTATTTTGACTTCTAACTATAAGTTTGTGTATGTCCAGGTATGTTGAAAAAAAGTCTATCCCAGTACCAGATATTTCCCAAATCACGTATAACCTCCTTATGAAAAAGCAGGGAATTCTATGTATGTCCCCCAATTCATAACAATTAAACGCTTACTAAACTGTGACGTCATTCAAACTTTCATTTGAAGCAAATGACCAATCAACGTGCTTTCAATGCGGCTTTCTCAACATTGCTTTTTAACGAACCCAATCGTGAAGGGAGGATCTGTACTACATGTACAGACTAGTTAAAATAACTGATGTGTGTATTATGATTTATTGTATTTTCTTGATTTGTTATTTTGTCATGCATCTCGACAAATCATGGTTTATTTTAAAAGTTTAGAGATTGCAAAAACATGTTTTTTTTCAACATATCACGCTTAGAGAGGGATGAATATTAAAACATACGAATGTAATACTAAAAAGGGATATTCTAGCTTAGTCTACGTGCAAAGTGTCACATTACTTCAATTTGAATTCGCCGAATTCGATCTGTGACATTGGTTAGAAAGAGTCCGAATGTCGCGGTGAAAATCGTTCAGTAGCAGGTACTTTATATTTATTTTTATAATTGAAATTTCGTTTCGATTTTACGGTCATGATATTGTATTTATCTCTTATGAAATTATTGGTATTTCAATATTTAATTTAGTAATTTAATTCTGTACATGAACTTTTAAACTGAATTTGTTGCGATTTTCCTGACATATTGTCTTTAAAATAGAATACGCTATTCAATAGTGATTTTAAAATAGAGAAAATAAAATCTTGAAATATAAAACTCTTGATTCAGTTTCGCGGTTTTATTACTTCTGAAAATAATATTGTTTTTATTTCAACTAATTGATGCACATCGCGCACATTTGTTAATATTGTATCGGATATCATATTAAGTATTTCCGGTCTGATACTCTAGTGCGACAGCGCTTAGAATACTGTCTCAAGAAGACACGATAAAGATGTGACTTAAATCGACGCAAATCGCCATACACTAGTGTACATTTTTGTTCATAAAGCATCGCAAGTTTAGCGCGCGTTTACGATTGCTGCTCGTATGGACTATTTTACAATAACATGCCTTATAATGCTTATGTCTACACATCATGGTGTCCTAGTAAACGATTCATCCGATGGTACGTTAACTTGTATGTCTCTTGTCACCTATTCCACACCGCCATCCCCTGTTTGATTAATAAAAGTAGAATTTAATTCGGGGAAAAAAAATTTATTCGATATTTTTTTTGGAATATAATACATCTTAAAGCATGCATTGCTCTTGTTTTATGATATCAACTCGACAGAAAGTTAGTTGGTATAAACTTATTCATTTTACGATTGTGAAACAAGTTCTTATATGCTCGAAGTCTTCCTCGGTAGAACCAGTACTAATCATATGGGGAAAAGGTGTCTTGCTCAAGAATACCGCACATAGTCGTGACGGAGAATCGAACACACGACCCTCCGATCATGGATTGGATACTCTACCACTGAACTACGCACTCCACAAAAATATAGTTTTAATCCATAAAATGTACCAATACATTGTAACTGCAAACAATTGCAAGCGTCTTTTATAAAATGTGTTTTTACACCATACCGTGGAAGTTTGTAAAATATGATGGATCTACTGTAATTATATAAGGTCTCGTATTTATTGTGACGACGGGAAAAGAGTGAGATTGTGTATACCAGTTTTAAGCCATTTGCGTTAAGTCAGGATGTGTTATAATTCCTGCGAGCTATGTCAATCATTTTATTTATTAAATGCATTGCTGGTAAATGTTAAGTTTTCTATATGAATACTACGTTTCCTGTCGAACACATATTTTTATGTTTTAAGTGGAGTATATATGTTCCAGGAAACCATTGACATTTGAATTGTTAGTGCATCTGAAAGCAGATACAGTTCATTTGAGTCCCATTGTGTCCGACTCACTCTTGGCCATATCGCCTCTCAAATACGACACTCAGTGAAGGTTATATCTTGGACATGTACTCAATATGGATTTATATACGCTCTTATATACACCGCAAACAAGCTTAATAATAAAAAAATAATATCAACCACCAAATGGTGGTCCATTTAATCACCCCGTGGTGGACCATCCTTCTATACGTCTTGCAAGTTACATATGATATGAAATAGATATATTTTGAAAGTAATAATAGATCGAAACATTTGTTATCTTTATTTATCTGTTCGTAGATAAACAGGTTTTCATCTTCTTTTCTCTCCATTCTGTGTGTATACTTTTCTTCAGAAGCACTATTTCTAATATTATGAATACTGTTTTTATCTTAGAATTTTAAGGGTTGTTTTCTATTTTTGTTTGTCACCGTGCATATTGAGAGAGAAAGATTATTATTTATTTTATATGTATATAACTATTATCTCTACAAATGATATATGAAACAAAAATAAAAAACAAACAAGGATGTCTTTTTCTCGAATACTATTTTGGTGGAAAAGGCCTATTTGATGAAGGTTTTTTTTATTTCTAAATGCTATTCTTTTAAATGGTTTGAAAATAATGGTTTCGTTTTTTAACAATTGTATTCAACAAATTATTATTGACTTATTGTCGGTATAATAAAGACTATAATAAAAAAAGTCTAAGGATAAAATCAATAATTTGGTATACTCTTAGTTATATTAATTAAATATATTTAGAATAGTGTAAGTGTATATTTAAGGGACAAAAGTCAGTTGTTACAATTAATGTTATATATTTTTCAGGTTGTTTCTTAACCTTTACATCTATGGAAAATTATATCTGAAACATTTCATTTAATAGTTATCAATATTTACAATGTTAAACTATTATTTCAAGGTAGTCTTGAACATATTTATGGAAACAGTTTAGAGTTTGATAAACATCACAGAGCGCTTTTATTTCCCTGTTAAACACTCTCAAGAAACAGTATATGTTAAATCAGAATGAAAATGGCGACTTGTCCCTTCAATTCGTAAAGTAGCTAGATTTTTATGTATTTCATTCCAATACCAGAAAATTAAAACACATTATCCTATCCAACACGCTAAACGAATTAGCACAAATCGACTGTTTAACTTGTACTTAAACGAGTTTAAACACTTTATATAAGAAGAATAATTATTTTCTGAATTATTTATAAAACTAATTATCACAAACCAAGCTGTAAATTAGTAATCTACTAAGCGATTAATAAAAGTTAGAAAATAATCATGACTAAAATTAGTCTTTGCCTCAAGAGAATAGTAAATATAATAACAGGTATCATCTTTGTATATCTATTTATATTATTGACTTAAACTATAAAATTACAGTTTTTCATATTTACAAATGTATGACAAAATAAACACACATACAAACACTTGACATTTCTGAACAAAGTTAAAATATACAGTTTAATTATATTATGTTACTCTCGAATCTTTTGAGTGTTTGTTAAATCGGTTTTATTTCTAAATGAGGATGATCCTTTTTCAAACATGGAAAATAAATTATATAAATTTAGTCTGTAACATCTTAATTTAAACTCTTCGGATAGATATTTACATAATTTGTAAATTTTATTTGTATTTGTTTACTTAATCAACAAATTTAAACATACTCGATCTTTTGAAATAGTAACCTGGAATATATTTATCCGAATTCAACAGTTCACAAATTAAAATGAAACTCGTCTTCTATATCATTTGATTTACACATCTGACGTCTTATTTAAGAATACAGTCTACAGAATATGCTGTTTTCGGTATAATCTGTATATACTTTAGACTACACGGTTGCGCCCTTTATTCCCAAAGGTAACATGATTCTTACAAAAGTGACTGTTATAGGATTTCAACAGATGCATGTATTTATTGGCATTTAAGGACTTCTTATTTTAAAAAATCTTAGGGTGTAACTCCCCGACCCCCTCTTAAAAAATACTAAGCTGGTCAACCTACAAAGAATTGTGCATTTTTATGTTGGGATATATTCTTGCTATGAAAAAAATTCTATGTGGACATTATTTTTACCGTGGTAATCCTTGACCTTATTTTATATAGAACAAAGAACAAATTTTAAATCTGTAGTGAGACCTAGACGCCTAAAACGTTAAATTTACAATATATTATCACTGAAAAACATATGCCGGACGGAACAGCTAACTCGACACCTGACAGTTTCTGTACCTAACATTTTATGTATTTCCTTATAAAGTATCAAGGCAATGTCCTTGACATTTGAACTTAAATAAGAAAAAGAAACATTTATGATATTAACGATTAAAAGCCGAATTTTGAATTTTCATCGGGTGATGAAAAACATTTGATCAGTTTATTGTTCTTGAAGCCAGAAAGGCTTCTCGGCAACATTAAACTAGCCTAATGTTATTCATCACCCGATGAAAACTCAAAATTCGGCTTTTAATCCTTATATTTATATTATATTCTCCAGCTATTTTAGATAAAACTATTACGTTATTTTTGCCATTTTGATATCTAAAAAGCAAATTATAGGCATTAAACCGCAAAGCCAATGTCATAAATGTAACGGCGACGTTGTCAACATACTGAATAAGTGCACGCATTTGTAGGACAACTTACGGCGCTACGTCACGTGAAACTAACGGCAACGTGACGTCTCACAAGCAAAAAAAATCGTGCAACAAATTAAATGCAAACTGGTCCTTTTTAGGTCCGCCCAGCTACAAGTGTTTTTTATTGGGAAATGAAATGCATTAAATCTATAAAGCTCATTCAGGCTGATTACAGTGGGAATGTAAAAGTCCAGTATTATTTGTTAAAAAAACATATTTATATAAAAAAAAATTATTATATTATAACCAATCTTATTTGAATTTGATATTGCTGTAACTGTTTTTATATTATGTTTTAAAAATGATACTTTGTATTATCGATCGGGCCGGGCGCTTCATTCCTTTTTATTGTTTATATGATTTTTATTACTTACCTACCTACCTACCTACCTACCTACCTACTTACTTACTTTATTGCTTTTAGCATGTATATAAGCAAAAGGGTTGGACCATAAGTTTTACAAACAGGGGTAAATCGTTAAATACGTGACAAAATTATAAACATTTTTAAGTTGGTCTTGGTCGCTGCACGAACGTGTTTGAATTACAAACATTTTTAATTTGGTCTTGGTCGCTGCACGAACGTGTTTGAATTACAAACATTTTTAATTTGGTCTTGGTCGCTGCATGAACGTGTTTGAATTACAAACATTTTAATTTCCATTTGTTGTTGATGATGCTAATTGCAGTGTCTAATTGTGTCGTTTGATCTTGTACAACGCGCACTGTCACTTCGTCTGTTATTTGGTTACTTGCTTGTTCTACTTTATGGAATCCTGGAGCCGCTGCTCCTTTGATATATGAGCAGTGCCGAATATCAGTCTTGGTTCGTCAGGGGAAATGACTGTATGCGCGTCTTCGCTATCTCTAAAATCTGATGTGGATAATGTCGTCTGCAACATGCAACGTGTCACTGAATAAGTCTGTTTGATATCGTAGATACAAACGAGAAACGTAACCATGTTTTGCTTTCAGGCAAATAACTCCAGTGTATAATGGATTACTCGTAATGCATGCATTCATGGATATTACTTCATGTGTTATATACGATATTGATACGCGCAATAATTTCTGTCTCGTTTTCAAACTATATTAAACGTAAATACAATACACGTGGGATGCATGCATCGGACGTTTGTCCATATTTGATACATATATTTTACATTAACTCTAAGTTAAACGTTGTTTAACTTTCATTGCCCGAGTTTATGAAACAATCAGATAGAATGTTACAGCTTAAATTAAAAAAACCTTCCGTGCAGCATACCAACCGTATAAATATGATATTTATTTATAACATTGTCTTTCAAAATCAGTATAAATGAGAGTTATTATTAATCCGTTAAATGATAACACGTTCTTGTTTAAAAAGTGTTGTTGAGGACTCCCGGGAAGACTGAACTAAGTTAAATTGTGTTCCCTCGTTGAATACAGTCATTATTATTGTTTTTATTACTACCAATAATTTAGTCCATGTTATCGTAGAAATGTATAAACACCCATGTGTACAGCTGATGCTATTTTTCATTCATTGCAAGTCATCCAATATGGCGAGCAAAATCACAAAGCAATGTTTGAACATTGTTCAGTATTTGTTGTTATTCGGCGAACGTTTTCAAGAAAATTTCGATTTCTTGCACACCGGATAAGGATCTGCATTTTACCAGATTTAGATATTTCTATCTCGCCCTAGAGTCGAGATATAATTCTCGCGCTGTGATGTGACACCAATCATAAGATTCTCGCGCTATGACTTAATCATACATAAGTACTATCCTTGCATAACTATAAAAAATAAAAACACATTGTTAGGGTTGCATTCAAGAAAAAGTATCTTCATGTGTTTTTTGGTGCAGGTTGAAAATTCCATCCATCGAGATAACCGTATTGGCGGTAACTATATACCACTAAAATAGTTATCCATCGGGTTGGAATTTTCCATTCGCACCTCTAGTACATGAAATATACTTATAATGCATACTATTTATGTATATTATGCATCAAAAGATAGCTCATGATGATTGTTTAAATCACAATACTTTATTTCACGGATATAAGCATAAAGCAAACATCATCTGATTATCTTTAAATTCGAATGTGACAAGTGAAACGTTCCTTACGTCGGTGTCTGATTATGTATTGGACTGGAGATGGTCAGGAATTATCTGCCAGTTTGACTGTTGGAACACAGATGTGTTTTTGACAACATTTTGTTATTCTTTCTAACGCAGTCCTCCAATGTTGATTTGATCTACAGTAATGCAAAGAAGAACACGATCACTGCATGACACACACATACATAGCAGCGAGACATTATTCAAAATAAATAAAAATAAAGTCAAAGTTCCAACGAACGAAGCTAATATTTGAATATTTGATTAGATACTCAATTTCAGTAAGAACTTATGTGTATATAACCAACTAATAATATATTACTGAACGAGACGCTCTTTCTAGAGAGACGTCCCCAGGAACGTCATATTTGCACATATCAAAACCAGGACAGCGTTTGGTCGAGTCCACGTCATTAACTGTAAAATATAAACTTTCTCCTTTTGGTCGATTTACATTTTTGGCATTTTGTTACAACTTTAGATAAGAAATGCAACATGATACATAATATATATCGTATAAAACACAATCATACATCTCTCCGATTACCAGAAAAATATGTGTCGCTGGTCAAGAAATGTCAGCAAAACGTAGCGATTACCGTGGTGCCATGAAGGACGAAAACCTAGAGATTGTCATAAGTTCACGATGAAACACGAACTCAGCGATTGTCACGATTTCATGATGAAACACAAAACTCAGCGATTGTCACGATTTCATGATGAAACACAAAACTCAGCGATTGTCATGATTTCTTGATGAAACACAAAACTCAGCGATTGTCATGATTTCATGATGAAACAAACTCAACGATTGTCACAATTTCATGATGAAACACAAAACTCAGCGATTGTCATGATTTCATGATGAAACAAACTTAGCGATTGTCACAATTTCATAATGAAACACAAAACTCAGCGATTGTCATGATTTCATGATGAAACACAAAACTCAGCGATTGTCATGATTTCATGATGAAACAAACTCAGCGATTGTCACAATTTCATGATGAAAGACAAAACTCAGCGACTGTCAAGATTTCATGAGGAAACAAACTTAGCGATTGTCACAATTTCATGATGAAACACAAACTCAGCGATTGTCAAGATTTCATGATGAAACACAAAACTCAGCGATTGACATGATTTCATAATGAAACAAACTCAGCAATTGTCACAATTTCATGATGAAACAAACTCAGCGACTGTCAAGATTTCATGATGAAACACAAACTCAGCGATTGTCACGATTTCATGATGAAACTCGAACTCAGCGATTGTCACGACTGCATGATGAGATTGTCACGATTTCATGTTAAAACACAAACTAAGCTATTGTCACAGTCCTTTGGTGATACCAAAACTTAAAAATTGCCATGATCTCATTATGAAAAAAAGCTAGGCGATTACCATGATTTCATGGTGAAACATAACTTAATGATTGGCACGACTTCATGGTGAAAACACTCACCTTACCTCCCCGTCATATGGTGAACCATTCCCGGCCACACCTTACATGATATATAATAACTGACTTATATATATATATATATTCAATATTGATATTCTTAATGTTAGTAGTGATAATTGCGAGGGATGAAAACAATCTTAGAAATGGTCACGTTTTCATAGTAAAATAAACGTTGCAATCATCACGGCCTCATAATGAAACCAAACTAAACCGATTTGCAACGTCTTATAATAGTGAAACCTAACACATTGTGACACTAAACTACAGAAAACATTACGATCTTAATGTGAAACCTCACATAATCTCATGGTGAAACTAAAAACTAAACAAGTTTCCTGGTTAAATCGAAAATGCGATTGTCAAGATTTCATGATGGAGTAAAACTTAGCGGTTGGCATGGCTTTATACTGAAATCGCTACCTCATGGTGAAACCTTAACTTATCAATTGTCGCGAATTCTATATGAAACAAAACCTAAGCGAGTTTCACTTACGTGTGATGAAACTAAACCTTTACCGAAGTCAGTTTAGACTATGCAACACGATGTACATAAAAAGGCATTATGTATTAACCTTTGACAATCTTTAACTCTGATTCAAGTTTACACAATGTGTTGGATGGACATATTTATTTTATATACAAATGGAAAATATAGGGAATATTATTTTCCTTCCCATACCTTTTAGTAAGTACCATTCATTTCAGTCAGGAATTATAAAAAAAAACTTCCATAGAGGACATTTTTTATTATACGCGTAATCTAATGCTGTACACCATTTTATTCAGCAGGTTTGTATTATATGTAGGTTAACTTGTGTTATAACAAATTATATCTTAAGAATCATTCATTGCTGGTGAGATATCATTCGGTCTAATATAATTATCTCATCATATGTGTTGTTTGTTACGACGATAGTATTCGATCTGCATAACATAAGCATAGCAAGTTACCAAAAGGACCACTTATGCGTAGTGCTAGCTCACAACCAGAACGACACAAACACACACACACACACACACACACACACAGAGAGAGAGAGAGAAGCTATACGATTTACAGACAGTGAAAATCACACCATGAGTAACATCAATGGAATGATTGAGAATCTTTGAAGTACAGGAAGAAGACCATCACGTTGGTGATGATGCATATATGGAGTTGTGTATCACATCATTAGCATTCAAGCTATCACAATGGAATAGTTTCGTAGCCACTTCCGCGACCTTGAAAACCTTCAACAGGATACCATTCAATGTACGATACCTATAACCATGATCTATATAAATAACCAGTATTTGAGTAACATAATAATTGTCTTCACGTTATTGAACACTCCGCAACAGTACTTACACAAATGTATTATTTGTAATTCAAAAGGATGAACAGTCAAATGGACTTCTACAAAATAGTTAAACAGTTAAAGTGATACATTTGTTGTACATGTACATAAAACTTTCACCACCGTGTTATTAAACTTGTTAAAACACAATGTACATTTAGTAAAGTCATGACTTTTCACACACTATGTCAACGCTTTTCAGGTTTTATCATGCTGTAAATGTAGCGTAATTATTTTTTCACACACACAAAAGTGCACACTGTGTAATATTATTGAATTTTATTTTATGCTCATTGATGGATTTTACAGAATTATTAGTGAAATATTAGTCTTTCTAGAATCTGATATCTCCCGAATTAGGTATTTTAACCATCATTGAAAAAGCAGGGAATGTTATGCCTGTTTCACAATTCATTACCATTGAACGCTTACTAAACTGCGATTCAAATTTTCAGTTTAGTAATTTTCAAAGTAACTGATCATCAACGGACTCAAATGGGCCTTTCTCAACATTGTTATTAAACGAACCCAATCGGGAGAGCTTATAGACTAGTGAAACATTTTAAATAATGATATAATTGGTCAGTTGCTTCAAAAGAAAGTTTGAATGACGACAAAGTTTATAAGCGTTTAATTGCTACAAATTGTAGGACAGGCATATAATTCCCTGCTTTTCCATTGGTGGTTAACAGACTTGATTCGGGAGACATCAGGTTTTGGAATAGACTAATATAATGGAGAATTAATACAACAGGTCTAAAATAATAGAAAACAGTGATATTATGTTCTAAACAGTATTGACATAGTGTGTATATGTAAATAGCATGTTCCATTAGTAAACACTACACGATCATGTTTCGATGTTAAATTGAGTATTCACTGTAGCGTAATGTCCTCGTGATGTTATACACATTACTTAAAGGAACACACGACAATTTCAATAAATGTTCATTTTTACTTTGTTTATATCATATATATACATGATGCAAATATGCAATAAAAACACATCGGTATGTATGCAGACCCTAAGTTTTCTTTATATATATTCGAAAGGGATATAACTCTGGTATTGAACATGTGTGATTATCAATAACAAAATTGTATTCTTTTCAAAACTTGTGTAACGTTACTTTTTTAAACATCTAAATATTCAGTTTAGTTATACTAATTTATTTAAGCTAGACTGCAATGACAACCCAGAGCTTATATGAACCGCTCTCGGGTCCGCTTCCTGGGTAAAACCCGTTCTCAGTATTTTTTTCATGAGAGGCTTCGGGTCGAGCGTGGTTTTGTACCCGCAACATCTGGCGTTAGCGGCTAACATTCTATCCATTACACTACCGACGTACTTTTAATTATTTAAAGGTGCATGATGAGTATCCGAAGATATTTCTTTTATAAAGGAAGAAAATCTTGTTTACGAATGACAAACATTTTCGTGATTTCGCATGACCATCGATGCATTTCAAACAGTCGATATCTCTCTGAAATGTGTATAAATTGTGTTTTAAATCAATAATACTAATGTGCAAATTAGCTGCTAAGTTTTTTATATTAGAAACTTTGACAGAGAACTTTATGAAACAATATTGTTGCTAGGAAAATAAGTAAAATCTGTTATTCTTGTTACGGGATTCGAACTCGAATCGACCGAGCGACAATCCGCAGACATAACCACTACTCTGTATAGGAATATTTAAAGAACGGCGGTAAAACTTTACCGCCTTCCCAGATTAATCGATGATGCCCGAATATTTCCGGACGTTTACGGGTAAAACTACTAAATATTTATGTTATTCCACAGGTCAGACTTAATTCAAATATGTGCGATAACATTTGCATTGATCTGTTTGTTTTATTTAAATAAGGAAATGGTAATTGTCTATAAAGTATCCAAATAAATTGTACTTAATAGATAATATAATGTAATATACTGATTTTAAACAATAACCATATCAACAGTAAGCTTTACATGCAGTGAAGCCATGACTTATTGTCCACTTTCCTAACACTGTCCGGATTTTGGGAAAGATAAAAGTAATACAATGCACGCATTACGTCACTCATATTTTATTATTATTTCAAATTTTCGAAAAACAAAATTGCTTTGCTTCCTCCCTCATGAATTATATAAATAATATTAATCTGCATCCGGACAGTATTAAGGCAAGTGTAATGTAATACATCAAACAACATGCTCATGCGGGTTTGGTAATAATAAATCACTCACAGTAGCGGAATTCCAACAAACTCTAGAAATTACAGAATACATCCAAAACGTAAATCCAAAACACAAAGTATATGCACAAAAACTATATATATTCACAGTTTGTAAGTCTAAAATACAATGTCTAAGCACACTAGATATATTCATAGTTTAGTAAATCCAAAACACAATGTCTAAGCAAACTTAATATATTCACAGTAGTAAATCCAAAACACAGTGTCTGAGCACACTATTTAAGGTCACACTATTGTAAATCCAAAATACAATGTTTACGCACACTAAACAGGTTCACACTTCAATAAATACAAAACACAATCTCTAAGCACACTTAATATGTTCACACTTTAGTCTTTGAGGAATTACCACCTAAGTGGCACAATATAACATAAAGCAAACCTTTACAACACAACTACAATACATCACAGGTAATCAACATGTCACGTGTAAAACAGGCCTACCCACTTGTTTAACGAAACCAAGTGTTATCTTTATATAAGTCACCCTGAAGCACGTGTATCTAGTTGCATTGACATAATTCACAGTAAACTGGGTTGCATCTTAATTCCGTTTATGATGAAATGCGTATTACATGATAATTGTTTCTTCAAGTAAGTGAATCGAAATATTACACAGTCAAATCTGTCCTATACACAATTCTCGTCCATGCTTGAATATAAATTATATTGTCATGTTAATTAGACTTGCATGATTTTTATTGAATATTCAGAAGTCAGACTAACAATTTGTAGTATAATAATCCAGTTTATTTTTCACTAGTTACATATGATGTTTCTATTTATTTATTTTAACAATTCGGAGTGTATTATTACTATTGTTTTCTAAGCCAAATAAACAATTACATCACACGTGCATGCTGACTGTTACTAATAAGTACACCATGCACGGTAAATGGCAACCATCGTGTAAGTCGTCTTGTGTGTACGTCGAAAATAAAGTAAGTGTTGGTTAAATATCTTGAGACAACTTACAATACATTGACTTGGGTATTAAATAATTGTGCACTATCACAAACGCCGCAATTTGCACGGGTTAATTGTGTTGAGTATTTTCGAAATAGTCCTAGGAAAATGATACAGTCAAATGTTGCTTTATTAGACTTAGCATGTAATCTCAATCGGTTTTGAGTAGAAAAATGTTTTGCACTGAAGATATTAACTTTGACCGGATATATTTGAATAAAAAAGGAGAAATGTGAGCTCTCAATAAACAAGCCATTGAAACTAAATCGATAAGGCAGACAAATATTCTATCGAAGAAATTATGAAAGGGGAATCTGTAATTTTGTTCATTATTCTTATATAAGAGTGTTTTTAAAACAACACACAGTAAAACACAATAACAAATAAAAAAATAGCCTTCTGCCACTTCCGTGTGTAATGTGTTGTTCAACGCATCGAATTGCATCATATCGGTTATATGGTAAATAAAATTAATATAAAGTTGTCCATGAAGATAAATATAGACTAACTTTTGATTTCAACGAATCCTTTTTTTATTTCACCCAGTGAGCTGGCTTGCCAATCGAATTATTTGCGTGTGAAATTGAATTGGTATTTTACTGACCTTAACACTATTTAATTTATGTTTGAAAATAGCCGAAATACATTCATAAATTCAGTAGAGTATTCAACAGTAAAATTCTCAAAATAAACTATATAATTCATCAACAAAATACAACCTAAACAGAATTGCAGGGAGATATGACTAACTTCTTGATAAGCAGTTTTTGTGCTTGCATAATGCAGCTTTAAATATTCCAACCACATCATTATTCAGTTTGTTTCGTGAATGTGAATCAAAAGATACAGACTTAATATAGTGTTAAGCGGAACTTGTCATTTTATTTTATCATAAAATGACAATAATGTAATATATCTTTGATTACATTATATTGTAATGTGAGTAGAATGTTATATACATGACTAGTTAGCTAACACTCTTACATAGCATGAATATTTCAATACTACCCTTTTGTAATTATATCAAATATTCCAAAAGCAACAATCCGTCACTCTATAGGTATCACTACACAGTTGAATTGTGTTCAGATGACCAGCTTGTTTTTTTTTAATAGAGGGTGCAGTGACACCCTGAGATTTTTTGAAAAAGAAGTCCTCAAATACTCATAAATACAGTCACTTTTTAACACCAGTGATGTCGTATTGCAGTATACGCTATGCCAAATTTTGCTCTTAGACTACTTATATGCAGCAGGAAACTATGAACCATTTTGAAAATATTTAAAAACCAAATTACATAGGCCTTTTCTTAGGCGTAAGAATCATGAAAAGAAGATGTAGTTGGATATCCCGCATTTGAAAAGCAATGTACATATCTCACAACAGTGATTCAACTTGTTGTCGAACAATAATATAAATATCCCGCATCTGAAAAGCAATGTAGATATCTCACAACAGTGATTCAACTTATTGTCGAACAATAATATAAATATCCCGCATCTGAAAAGCAATGTAGATATCTCACAACAGTGATTCAACTTATTGTCGAACAATAATATAAATGCACATCTGCAGGATTTAAAGTAACAATAATACCTTAAAAATATATAGCGTAAACTGTTTAAATCAATATTGATTCTGCATTTTGCATTCAAACACACATTAATACATCTATAATTCATGACAAACACAATATGCATAAGAACAGACCTTAACACTACGAATTATATTATTACTACTTTACGTCGCAATTTTCATTAAATTGAAAGGACGACTCTTAACATGGATCCCTTTCCAGACAAACATGGTACTAGTTTATCAAATATAGATATCCTAAATAAAGAAATCAAAGACTCGTCTTGTTTCAGTTCACTCGAGCATTCATCCGTTAAATATAATTTATTACTGAGTGGAAGCGAAACTCTATCTATAGAAGACAGTTTAACTATTGTGGATACAGTCCATAATTTTTGGGTACATTTTGATTTAACTACATGTACGAATAAAAGTAATAATAATAATAATAATAATAATAAATAGTTATAATTTGGTTGGTCAAGTTGAACAATAGATATAAAAGTATCACGCATATACGCGTGCGTGCGCTCCACATGCAGAAGTAGACATTCGGAGAGATAAGAACCTTACAAATAAAAAATTGCTCTTTGTTCATTTCAGTATATCTTATTCAGTCTAGTATCACATATAGCAAATAATACAATGATACAAACAGATATCCACTCACATAAACACAACACACATATATTAACTTCTATATACATCCGTTTTTGTCTTAAAAATATGAAATGTAAGAAAACATATATAGCCATTATCTTTCATTCATTTTGATACATTATATGAAATATAAAAGTTTGTGAAATATGACGATGTGAGAGAGAGAACAACAGAAGTGATGGCAGACATAAAAGTTTAGTGTTCTAACTATTGAAGTGTCTTAATTTTGTATGAGTTGCTGAAACTATAGGCAGCCAGTACATTGCATAAAACTTATGAAAGTGGTTTTCAAACAAACATTTAACGTCAGACGAATAAGAAATGTATTGTAATGTATTGTACTTTTTTTTATCCCTCTTCCCTTACCTAAAAGGAAGGTAATGGCAGTGGGGGTGTTTTCCCTTATTTTTCAAAACACAGTCAGATCAGGGAGAGTAATTTTTAAATCTAAATTAAAATCATGTATTGAAAAATTTGAAATTTGTCATGCAACATAGTCTTAACATTACTCACAGTTTCTGAAATGTTCAGAATAAAATCTGCAATAATTTATTACTTATTGCTTTCAACAGACAATCAGTTACAGAGAAATTTGAATTTTTGGGGAGGAGCAAACTAGTCAATATTTGTCATGTGACCAAGGTTTGTAAATAAACTGGCATGCCGTATGTAGCTCACATGGCTATATTTAAGATATAATAGTTAAATACAAACTACAAACCATGCAAGACTTCCCAAACTTTTTAGTGATTCCTTCTATTATCTTTTTTTAAGCACCGAAAGTATAATATCACCATATTTAATTGAATTATATAATTTTCCTCTTCTTTATTAAAAAAATGTTCAATTTATGCTGCCATGTAAATGAATCATTTTACATGTGTATTATATCACATCAAACAAAAATGATAGTTTTAGATTTAACTAAACATAGTGTTTTCACTAGGAATATCATGAATATGTATATAAGACTTTTGTCAAATGAAGGTTTTTGAAAGTGACTTAAAATTACCAAATCAAAAACAAATTTCTTTTTCTTAATTAATAATCCGTTTATTCTCAATTACAACAGATTTATTCATTATGATTGCTGTTTTAATGAAGTTGAAGTGTTTTATCTCCCTCCATTTATTACATTGTTATGACATGACCAATTTTTTACGATAGTTTTACTTTCTATTTTGTTTTTGATATTCACGGTCTTGACATTGTTCATAATCACCACAATTTATAATTTACAGTTGATACACATGCGTGATAAAACAACAACATCAGTTAAAGTTTATTATATGCACGGTCTCTATCACAAAACTTTGTAACCGAGGTATGTTTTGAGGTATTGTGTTGAAAAAAGACACCTTTTGTAATTTTTAATCACATCAACCTTAGTTCAAGTCTAAATTCTAAAATATACTAAATGATTCATACTCGGCTAAACCAACTTAAATATATATAGGGATTTGAAGCATGTCTGTTAGATTGATTATAATGCTTGAATTGTGTTTTAAAATAAATAGACATATATGTTCATTTACATTATTACTTTGATATCAATCAACAACATTATCTAATCACTTAATAGCGTTGATAAAACAGTAATTACCTGATAATGATTAATTAAAGACCCTGTAGTCCCTAATGCTAAAGTGGGATATGATATTGACCCCAGTGTCAACATTCCTGTATCAGTTACAATGTAAACCTTCTGCATTGTTTTACAAATATTGTGTTGTCTGCTATTATAACTGTTCTTTTGTTAGACCATATCATACACTCCCAGTTGATAAAACTCGCCCTTTAGAGTAACTAATTTACATCCGATAGTCTGATCGGATGTTGGGGCTTGAGCGCCACCATAGCGTAAAGACGGCATACATATACAAGAGCATGCAGTTGACAGGAACCTAAAACGATATCACTTTCCAGCAGTCATGCGCGTAATGTCGACATCAGTGCTTGACAGGAACGCCACTGGATATCTGACCTTAGAAATCTGGATCAGTGACATTTGCCACGGATATTCCTTCTAACTTGTCACGTACACCGGTAGTGGGATATCCAATGCTAATTAAAGGACACATTCAAAATCATACTGTACAGCATACCTTACAGTTTACGTGGACATATATCAATATTTTATAACTGAGATTACTTTCGATCAAACGAGTGAATCTAGTCAAGCAGGTTTATTTGCAACTAAGACAAATCACGCTCGGATTTTTCTGGGTAAAGCGAGAACCGAACATATGCAGATAAGGTGTCTTGCTCGAGGACTGTTTTTTGATTGAATATTTAGCGTCATTTTTATGCCATCGAGGGCTAACAGACGATCAGTTAACCTAACCACTGATTCCTGGGATTAAGCAGTACTTAAGCACACCCCATCTCTGCAAGTAACTGATAACTTTCCCATTTGAATCAGTGGTGAGAGACGAATGATAATGATACACAATGTCGTATATCAATAATCACGGAGACTGTTGCCGGGGGGGGGGGGGTCGAACTCGCGACCCCTGGATTGATAATCAGACGCGTAACCGACTGAGCTAATCGGGCCCGGCTCGAGGACTGCCGTTGTTGCAATATAAACCATGTTGATTTAAACTGAGAGGCAAACCATGTATATGTAGTCAAACCACGTATAAGTAGACTGAGAGCCAAACCACATATGAGTATACTGAGAGCCAAACCACGTAAAAGTAGACTGAGAGCCAAACAACGTAGATGTAGCCAAACCACGTATAAGTAGACTGAGAGCCAAACCATGTATATGTAGACTGAGAGCCAAACCACGTATAAGTAGACTGAAAGCCAAACCATGTAGATGTAGACTGAGAGCCAAACCATGTAGATGTAGACTGAGAGCCAAACCACGTATAAGTAGACGGAGAGCCAAGCCATGTAGATGTAGACTGAGAGCCAAACCATGTAGATGTTGACTGAGTGCCAAACCATGTAGATGTAAACTGAGAGTCAAACGGCGTTTCAGTAGACTGAGAGCCAAACCATGTAGATGTAAAATGATAGTCAAACCGCATTTCAGTAGATTGAGAGCCAAACCATGTAGATATAGAATTAGAACCAATGTATACTAAGAGCCAAACCATGTTAGATGTAAACTGAGAGCCAAACAATCTACAGGTATACTGAAAGTCAAACAATTTATAGGTAGACTGAGAGCCAAACAATATATAGGTAGACAAAGAGCCAAACAATATATAGGTAGACTGAGAGCCAAACAATATATAGGTAGACTGAGAGCCAAACAGTGTATATGAAGACGTTCATTCAATGTGTCTTGAAAAGTTAGTAGACTACTGGTTAAGGCGGTGTTGGGCTGTTTAATTAACATACCCCCTCATGAACTGTTCAATAACCCCCCGTGCTTGCTATGTCTTCTTTAATATTACCGTACACCTCACCACTCTGTGTTTATATGTATGACTCGGTGTTGCTCATCCTTTGAAATCAGTAAGCTTTTTTTGGACTGTCTCTTACTTTGAAAATATAAATAAAACTCTTTAAGCTTACACATTGATATTTCATGGAATTTGTAATATGCTAACTATAACAAATGACGCATGGTCAGGAGTATTCAACAGAATCGTATATCAATGTATGACAGTGATTAATAAGAGAAAGATAAGGATTTAAAATTGCACTTTTGTTGACAAGAAATCTGAAAGTCCGTCTGTACAGACTTGGCGTTGCCATAGTAACTATATTTTCGATCATTCTATTGCAATGTTTCACGATAGTTTGGCCCAGCCATCCAAAGACACGTATCTCTTCCTGGTCGTAACTTCTTTTTTTTTTTGTTTATTAAACAAGTTGTTATCATTTTCACGTTGATGCTGGCTCAACTCTCGTGTAGTTGACAGTTTGTTGCATATAATGACGACTAATGCGCGAGATAAGATCAACATTTCTTGGTCATAAGTGAACCGTTAGTACATGTAGATAATGTATTATAAATCTCATGTTTAATGACATTTTCAGTCGAGTGTTGTGCTTTATCTCTGGATAAGAGTTGCCAATATACATTAACGAAAGGTGTTGAGTTTTTCAATTCGCCAGAGTGAATATTTTAAGAGTTTTCAGAAATCATCTGTAATAGATATTCGTTGATAATAGTTTAAACTTATTTATTTTACTTCAATTGTGAAACAAGTTCATATAACTTAGGCAAGTCACGCTCGAAGTTTTCCTGGTTAGAACCAGTACTAAGCATATTGGTAATAAGTTCATATGTGATAAATTTGTATTTGCTTCCTAGTCTATCCCAGAACCTGATATCTCCCGAATCAGGTCTATTAACCACCAATGAAAAAGCAGGGAATTATATGCCTGTCCCACAAGTCTTAGCAATTGAACGCCTACTAAACTATGACGTCATTTAATCTTTGAACTTATCAATCAACGTGCTCAAATGTGGCTTTCCCAACATCGCTATTTAACGGACCAAATCGGGAGAGCTAGGCCCATTCGACATACTAGTTTACTTTCTGTGAATATGATTATTACATGTATTGATTATTTATAGTGACTATGTCGTTCGAACACTACGTTTGGTTATTTTTTCTCAATTTTAGATAAAAATATAATCATCTAACGACCTCCTTTGCTACAGATAGTCGTATTGCCTACTGAGCGGAAAGTCAAGCATTCAAACTCTCTTCTATTAAAAAATGTCAATACTAGCAGGCCGGAAGTAATGCTAACGAACTACTTTAACGTGGTATTAAATACTCGCATCAACATGGATCAGTAAAATGGTAACAATCTTGAAGTATTTGTGCTAGATTCTGCAGATCCTTGAGAAATTGTCATTTTCTAAATTCTAGTTAATCTGATGAGGCAATTAGGAAGTCCCTGTAGATCGTACTGTGATGTAATTAGCTCATGGTGGATTTAGGTCAATCTTGTTATTATAATCGTTAATTAATAAAGATGTTCGGAATGGAAGAAAAAACACATAAAAGCAATAGAGGCACTCATTTAACACAATATAGTTCAGTACAGGGAATGTGATGCACCACCGAGCTAGATTATTGACACATGCATTTGACAGTAATGCAAATCTTTATTTTGATTTGATGTTGACATTAAGTCATTTATATTAATTTACATTAGTTCGATCGTGAAGAAATATCTTATATAAACTGCTAATGAGTCCGCTTTCTGGTTAAAACTAGTACTTATTGGTTTTTTTTTGACAGCTGGAGATCCAACCTTCAACCACCTCCGGTGTGAGTAGCCAACACTCTATCCTTTACACTACCGCCCGGCTTGAGTTATTTCGAATATCATCATCGGAATGTCTTCTCATTTAAGGTTATATGGTTTAGTTTTTTACCAACTATCCATCGTTTGAAAAATTGCTGGAGGCATATGATCAAAGATTTTAAAGAATATGTTTATCCACTGGCAGACGTATTGTTCAAGATACAGTAACCACAACTGTATAAATATAATCAGTACATAGAATATTGTTAATAAGCATATGGAAGGATTGACAATGGAAGTCGCCGCCTTGGAACGGTCAATAGCGAAGCCGATTTTTGTACTTACTTTACAATTAAAATGTTCAGAAGTTAACCGCTTAGATGTTGATCTACTTTCCTGGGGCGATTTCATTGGCCGAAGAAGTTTGTTGACCTATCAACATCGACGGAAATCCTTAGTGATAATATTTCAAATCATTTTAATATTTTTGTTGTCATTTCTGTCTGACATATATTTTAATGTAATATGTAAAAACTAAAAAAGGTGTATTTCTTTGTAACTCTTTATTTTATGATTGACATGTTTACGTTTAAACTCAATACTTTGACATCTTGTCTGACAAATATGGATATCTGCTTAATGTTAACCACATTAGTTAATCCATCGTTGGAACAGTCTAGCTAATCCTTTGTATGACTTCGTGGTTTAACATCACAGTTCATTTCCTATATAATACGTTACGCATTTGGTGGTTTGTGTATTTTAGGCCAAGTATTTCGAATCAGTTTCAGAATATCCTTCAGTGTACCTAGGTTAAATTGCTATTGCTTCAGGCGCTTGTTTTAGTCGAATATTTCGTTGGATTTCATGAAATCAGTTTCAGTGTCTTAATTCTAGATTATTTATCCGGTCAATTATTTATAGAGTTAAATATAACTGTTTTATTATTTCTCAAAATCTGCAATATAAATTCCACAAAAAAACGTATTTTAAATATGGAACTTTCTGTTTGCAAATTTAGTGTTGCCAAAACAACACATATTTAGATAATTTATTGTAACTTTTGAATTTTTGTAAATTATTGTGTTAAATTTTTCAGCATTTCTTAATATATCTGACACATTTAAAAACATGGGTTTATAAAAAAATCCAAATTTTTTATCTATCGAAATTTTGGAATTGAACTGAATATATTTAGTTACCACTAAACTAGACTATCCGACTGATGAATTAAAACTGTGTCTTTAAATAATAAAAACAGATTTCATATGTAATTTGCAGATAAAGTGTTACGTATTTAAAACGGATTAAGCTTTTGTTGACGTGAGTAAGAAGTCATTCGGTGACATTTGGAGTATTTTAAACTGAATATTTATTAAATATTTATTTAAGTCTCATGTATGCATAACATAAAGCTAAGGTCATTAATATGATACAATATTTGTACAAAGCCATTATATATGAATAACAAGAGAAGCTTACACGATGCAAAATGCAATTACCTATTTACATAATAATGATATACATCCTTTCAAATGTCATTAAACTCGATTTAACGGTTTTGCTGTTGACCTTTCCAAGGCGATGACCCATAATGTTACTTCTTAAACTTAAACTTACTGTGAGTACTGCTATATGTTCTGTATTTATTATGGCTATTTGATAGACAGACAGATAGACATACAAAATAGTTTATTTAGTCACTTAACGATATGTACAAACAATTTTATTTATAAACTGCATATAAAACATATTAATATCCAGCCGAATCCGACCTAAAAGACACTTTTAAAAACGTTTAAGACATTTTAAAACATTCATGATTCGATATGAAAGTATAAATGTATACTAAAACATACATGAAACTTTTAAACATTTGTGATAAAACGTTCCAATGATGAACTGTACCAATTTGCGTTGCTTGATAAATATCAACATTCGATTACAATACATATTGTCAAAATCATTGTTTATATATTTTTGTAATAATTTGTTTTTTTTTCTCCATTATTTACTCATACGACCACATTATGTATTTTACAGCACAGAACATATACACAATATTATTTTAAATGCATACAATACATCATGGCAATCACAATTTTACTACGGAGACTAGTAAATGCCTGAAATGAATTGTTTTAACAAATATAGAATAGTAGTATTGTCCATATATTTTTCCATTCCAAGCCTCAAACATTTTTCTTTTATGTATGTCTTCTGTTCGATGATTTAAAAAGGAAAATGGAAAGTGACAAACTGATATGGAAAGAAGAAAGGAAAATGATTCTGGTAGAAGAAGGATACAAAAGGAAGAGAACATTTTTTTAATATATGTCCTGTCACTTTTTCTTTGCTTTGCCTCCCCTCGTGTAAGAAGTACATAACCATTTTTAATTATAATTGGCATTAACATATTCGCTCTTAAGTTAGAAAAATTTTGCCGGTTGATTTTATCTAATTTATTGTGGTTCATTGCAAATAATGTTTAAAGTTCTATTTGTCTATATTTGTAGTCCTTATGTATACGATACATTGTTGTATTGATTTATTACATTTGTTTTTGAGAATAAAATATTTCGCACTTAAAATAATAAATCAATATTACTATCTGAAACTTATTTCAGCAGATCGTCTCATAAATCTGCGTATGTTCTACGGTTTAAGATAAAATGTCTTTCATCCACAATCGAGTATATTTATGATGCTGTTATTGATTTTCCTTTGATGTCTTGCATAATAACTAATGTTTAACTAATCTACATATAGATAAATACACTTCTGGGACAATGAACACATTTTGTTTCCATGGATAAGCCTATATTGGTCCAAATATTCAAGAGAAAAAGAACATGAGTATGATCAGATTGATTTTCTACAAGTTCCATGACTTGTTGACACCCCTTTTTTCCAATTTGCCCATTTATTGCACTGTATCACTACGCATTTATATATTCACTCAACAGTATCCAATGTCATCCAAACTTAAAGGGAACCCAAAAATTGTTTAATGTTATCATATGTCCAAAGAAATATGACCATTTAAAGCATTTTTCAACAAAATAAATGCGCATTCGATTCACAAAGTTCTAATTTCTTGTGCAGAAGTTTCTTGCTACCGTCAATAACGGGAGATAATTTTTAAGTTATACCTTTGAATGCTACGTCTACTATTGAACATGTATTTTCTTATTTTTTATAGATTAAAATACGTTATTTGATGTAGACAGAGGTTGGTCTATTGCAACTACACAATAAAATATATAAGGTTTAAATGGTTCCTTTGGGTACCGTCGTTGATATATATCTAGGATATACTGCCAGATATGCTCACGTATGTTGACCCTTCCATAACTACTATTGTTTCTGTATATAGATAGAAAATACGAGGAAATATCAGTTTGTAGTTTGAAGAAGTGTTACCCATATTTAATACTAGCGTGACTTGAATAGTTTTATTAAAAAGTATGGAACATGACGTTTCAGACATTGGTACTTGGAGATTAATATCTTCATGTTGTAACACATTAATAGTGTAAAGATTTATTTGAACGGTAAACATTAAACAGTCACGTGTACCGTTAAACATATCATATATAAGGTATATGTCATAAACGATGTGCTACTGTAGTTGTCAAAATTGATTTTAAAGATAAATTGATATAAACAAATGGATTGTTTTGTATTTTTTGTATTTGAGAATAAAAGTCAGTTTTACACTTTAGTTTAATTTAAATCATCGTAGGAGTTTTCTTTGTGTCTATTACCGAAAGGTCCTTTACCAACACTTTTAAACGATAATACTTTTATCATCCCGTCAAGTCGGGTCCGATTAGCTCAGTCGGTTACGCGTCTGACTATCAATCCAGGGGTCGTGAGTTCGAATCTCCGCCCGGCAACAGTCTCTGTGATGATTGATATTCGACATTGTGTCACATTATCATTTGTCTTTCACCACTGATTCAAGTGGAAAAGTTATCAGCTACTTGCGGAGATGGGGTGTGCTCGAGTTCTGCTTTATACCAAGAAACAGTACTTAGGTTAACTGATCGTCTGTTAGCCCTCGATGGCATAAACATGACGCTAAATATTCAATCAATTAATCACCATCTCGTCAAATGTATACGTTGTATAAACGATTTGTTCGACGTATAATCGGCGATCACTACGCGCAATAAATCTCAATTTCCTGTTATTAATCAACACACGGTTGGAGAATGAGGTATACAACTATTTTATTTACATATCAGTTTTACGTTTTTAAATAAAACATATGGCCGATACGAGCGGACTTGTATTTGATTTTCATGCTGGCATGTGTTTTGGAATGAGAGATCAATGGTCAATTAACAACAGCGTCATAGAACACTCTGCTCCTCTATTATAAGTAGACCGAATGAAAGTATAACGCTATATAGACAGTATACAGAAAATATTCCCTTCGTAAATAAAGATTCCTATCGCTCTCTCAACAACAAAGTAGTCTATCCCAAAACTTGATATCTCCTAAGTCAGATTTATTAACACCAAATAAAAAAGAAGGGAATTGTATGCCTGAACAACAATGCATACACATTGAACGCATACTAAACCGTGACGTCATTCGACCTTTCAGTTGATCCAGCTGACTGATCAACGTGCTCAAATGCGGCTTTCTCAACATTGCTATTTAACGGACCCAATCGGGGAGCTGGATTCATTCTACAGACTAGCAACACATTCTATAAAAGTAGACGTTTTATTGACACTTTCATCATAGTAACATTTGAACGAACTGACACAGCATAAGCAAGTTATGTTGTTTACCTGGTTTCCTGCTTAATTTAGTGATGGGTCCAAGTGACGGATCAAACTTAGCTTACTGCAATGATGGTATGTTGGTATGTAAATGCAATGAAAACGAAAATTGAACAATAAAGTACTCGTCTATAGCGAATTACAAACATATTTTTAAAAAGTAAAACTAAACAAAAGAATTACTTAGATGTTATTATTACAACATTCATATATTATGAAAGTTTTAAAAACATAATAATTCGAAACTTATATTGAATGTTCCTCACAACTGATAAAATGTTCTCTGTATAGTTTCAGACAAACTGAGTTCTGTGAGTATTAGAAAAGTTGATATTTGCAACATCTCACTCATTAAAAGAATCTCATATATTTAGTGTGTCAAAATAATGTCGTTGTTTTATAGCATAAATGTCTGTTTATATCAATTATTATAAGAAGAGGTAATAAACTCTATTTTATTCAATGTTATACCAGATATAAGTTTTAAAAGATAATTCATCATGAAAAGATGAATGATACAATTATAATCAATGATTGAAATATTTATCATTAATCATGAATTGAACCCCATTTTAAAATTGGTGTTTTCCTGAATATAAAAGTAAGAGTTTTTATATTTCAGCCAAGGACGGTTTACTGCTTCGTAATAAAGCTATACCATATTCAGCTAGTTTCTGTCGACGCAAGTTGCAAGAAGTCTGCTTGAGATTTTCTGCATCAAAGTGAACTTGAAACCTCGGAGGAGCTTAATTGCGTTGGGGGGAAAGTGCACTGCGACAAAGATTCTTTCTAGCGATAGGCTTCGGGAAGGCTTGTGTTAATTGTTGTGCTGGAACTGGGGATTGTTTCATGCACATTAATTTATTCTGATGCTTTTAGTTTGAAACCGTTCTCAAACAAAACAGGTTAGTTTTGTGCTGGAACTGGATTTTTATCTTAGTTCGAAGACTTAGGTTTGGAACAGTCTCCAAACGTTGAAGTGTATATTTATGATGGAACTGAGCATTGGTCCAGGCATACAGTTTTGTTATTAATTTGAAACCTTTCTCAAACAATAACTTTATTTTCGTGCTGAAACTTGGTTTTGTTTCATGTACATTAGGTTATTTGAAGACTTTGGTTTGAAACAGTCTTCAAACATATGGGTGTATTTTTATGCTGGAACTCAGTAGTGTTCAAGACATAAGCTTTGGTTTGAGTTTGAAACAAGTCTCGAACGTATGCTGTCCAGACACGTTGTCTGAACAGCTGGTCTCAGTATCAAAATAGTGTTGAACAACAGTTAGTTCAACTATACAGTATTTGAAACATTATACTGTATAAAGTTGATTGGTATGATCATTTGTGTGCATGATTTCTAAATATAAGAATCATTTTATTATTTTTATTTTGTTTGAAGTTTACTAATCATGAGGCAAGAAGACTGAGGAAAATTTATATATTATATAGTTTTAACAAAATTGTTTAGCATAGTTTCAAGCTAGGCTGTTTCACAGCTTAATCCATTGAAGACACAGTTGCCTTACAGAAGATCCCGTTTTTAGTTAAAGATACTCACCCAACATCTTGACACAGTGAATGTTACGTGTTGTCAGGGTTAAATCATATTTGAAGTGTTCAGTTTGTTATTTGGTAAGAGTTTTTTTCACTTGATTAAGTAAGTTGGTCAGATAACTGGAAAAGCTTGTGTGAAGTTTCAGTAAAATACATTGAGTGATTAGTGAGATATGGACATGATGGTAATTGCACACACAACTTTAACCATAATTTCTAAGTCAAACAAGGGCTGTACTTTGCAATAAATGGATTAAAGAGTTATATAACTTAGTTGTTTAAGTAGGTTTTATGACTGAAAATCGTGTGTTAAGTTTCAATCTAATATATGCATGCTATGGCTACTGAGATATCGTCTTGCACGCAAAACTTTAACCAATGTGTAACGCAGACGCCGTCGTCTGACGCCCGACGCCGACACCCGGGTGAGTAGATTAATTCTCCCTTATTCTTCGAATAGTCGAGCTAAAAACGAAGAATAAAAGATATATTGGTATATCAGAGTACATAATGAGTGTCATTCCAGTGTGTCATAGTCACTCAGTAATTATTGTATTTTTATCAAATTAATTGAATAAGTTTAATATTGGAACAACGATTGGATATCTATAACTTTTACAAAACGCTAGATGGAGGTGTATGAAAAATGTGACTGTATATAGATTGGCCGTCATTTTTATGTCATTGAATAGCGCAGGTTAAAAGTGCTAGTTTTGGGGGAGGGCGAGTGGAGAAGGTTGGGTAATGATGATGTAGAGAATGGGTGTGTGCTATGAACAATTAGACTAAGATGGGGGGGTGGGGGGGGGGGGGGGTTGAACTATGTTTAGAAGCGTGCACATGTGTTAATAGAATTCATTAAAGTTTAAACGAAATGTAAAAATGTAAGAATACAATATATATAGAAAGTCATGTGCGTTTTGAAGTTTGTGTGTGATGTTGGAACACCAGGCACAAAAAGTGATATAAATATTGGTGAATTAGTTTTGAACCATTTGTTTACTATAGGCGAGATTAAACGTTGCCTGTCCGATCCAAATAATATAATGATAAAACAATATATATCAAATTCTGTTACAATGGCAAATCGAAGAGGGTCCCATTATTAATTCTGATAAAGAATGGTGATGTACAACACAATCCGGGACCAGACTCTCGAGTTACAAATGATAAAGAATAAGACAAATCATTACCAATATACAATACATGAAGGGGGTGTTACCTTTAACATTAAGGCTATCAAATGTGATTCATGCAATTAATGGACCACACTAAGTGCACAGGCTGTGTCAGCAATAAGGCATCATTATAATGAACTAATATCACCACCAAGCTCATTTTACTGTAAAAAGTCGTATTTCAAACACCTACCAAAACAGTGATGACTCATTGAAAGATTAAATGCATATACTTATGGAAACACTATAACATAGCCTCTGCAAACCGACCAACTAAAATCAATTTCATTGCTTCAGAAAGAAAGGGTTACACAATATACACTCAAATGTGAACTATAAGACAATTATCAGAACAAATTAATGCTGTGTAACAGGTACATTAAACCGGGCCAGATCACTCAATTACAGATTGCGAAATAGCAATTAACAATTACTGTGTTGTTAAAAGACAGAAAGCTGAGGTGGGTAATACTCCTTCATACGTTATGACCTAGCTGTCGCAGTCAGACATAACCTCACTCAGAAGGAATACAAAATGCTGATAGCAAAACTTTATTTACAAAAAGTCCAAACCAAATTTTATCGGGATTTGTAATAAATCTCAAAAACCAACGAAACTGCACGAATAGTCATCGAAGAAACTAGTTTCTAGCAACGCCCCATGTCCTTTACAAGGCTTTAGGATGGAAATCATTCGAAGTTCGTAGAGGTTATTATAAACATAGTGTTTTACAAAAATGGACCGTCGAATACACACGGGTAATCCATTCCAATACTCTCCATTCATAACCCGTTGGATATTACACTTGCTTTGTGTCGTTGTTGCCAATCCGAATTGCAACCATATGATTGTTTCTTTCACGTCTTCATAAAGTAAAGTTTATCCAATCGCATCGTTTCTTTAATACAGAGTTTTGACTTACGGTCATCTGGTAAAAACTTGCGCGGTTGTTGAATTTATGTGATGTGTTCTCTTGAATTTAAAGCTAAATGGATGGAGAGTATCAGATTTGACACCCGGGGTGTCCAACGATGTATAAAATGTACATAATGCAACTCTCCCGTATCATGACCCCTTAGTGCCCCCTTTAGAAAGTGAAACATAAATCTGTTATTTAGAAGTGCTTCTGGTTACCAAATTATATTCGTCATCCTTTCTCCAATCATACACGAGAATGAAAAAAAGTTAAAGCTTCTAAACGAAATGCAAGCTATTCAGCTATTTTTAAACAGTGAATATTGGGGATGTAGTAAGTGTATGTCAGTATTTTTTATTGTCACTTCTACGATTAAACATATATCAGAGTCGAATCAATACATATTAAATTGAACCCAATATGATCTTTGTCCATGAATAACTGGTACCGCTAGTTTTATTTCAAATAGGTTATTCTTTCTGGAATATGAAATTTCAGAAAATAATCATTAAATGTTGACTAACTTTCTCAGCCAATCAAATCGCTCTGATTTTGTCAAATAGAACATTCCATTTTACATGAAATCGCTCCAGGAGCGAGAAAGTAGATTAACGTCTAAGCCGGTTAGAAGGTACTTGGGGTTATGATTTCCTTATGATTATACGTCCATAATGTACGAAAGTTAAGCGTACATGTGTACATAAACAAACTCTTTTTCAACATTGTCGTCAATCCCTTTAAATTTTTTAACTGTACTAAAAAGGTGTGCATTGCAATGAAATCAAAATAAGCTGGTCATTAATCCAGTGGATAGAATGTTGACCGCTCATGACAGAGTTCGATAGTTCGAATCTAGATTCGGCGAGGTGGCCTCTTAGATTCCACACTCATATCCGGTTGTTCTCAAACAAAAGACAAAATGACGATGCATATACTCTATCGGTTTACCTCACAACCAAGCTAAAATAAATCAGTATGAACCTAGTCAATTGACTGAGGTTCACCGCAGTCACATTGTAACAGAGAATAATGCGTCTATTGATACCGCACGTCATTCATTTACGTTCAATACATATATAGTTACGCACAATAAACGAGTGTTTTTCTTATTGTTAACATACATATTCGTCCGTTACAAGTCCTGTATTTATGAAAAATAGTTAGGATTGTCAGTTAGTATGTAAGCAAATAATTTCTTTATTTGTACTCATTTTTTAAATTCTATCTTCCTTGATGTCCTCACATAAACAAGTACTCGTATACATATTTTCAGAAAGATGAGAATTAACTTCTTCGTATTCTTCACACATCACAAATTATAGATTATCAAAATTCATGCAACATGCACATGATACCAATTCACATCTTCACGCATAGGGGGGTGGGGGGACGGGGGGGGAAGGGGGTGCACAGCTCTATTACAATCAATGAAAAATAAAAAAATTATTTAACAAAATATAATTACGTTATAGTATTGATTAAACATAAAGCTGTTTGGGATATTTTTAATTGTCTTTTATCCAAATTAAACACTTACTTGCAAAAACATTTAATATTTAACGAACACGCATTTCGTTTTCTAAGTGGAATACTATTCCATATAGTTGTACCCGAATATAGAAGGATACCTAAACAGTTTTATTCTAAATTTTGGAATAAAGATACTTTTATTTGAGTTTGAATGCAACACGATGTGTGTACTATTAATTATGTCCACGAATTGAAAATATCACACAAATATCGCGAAGCTGTACAATTTGCTATGCTATACATAAATGTTGCCGTTTGTCGAAAAAACAGTTTGATTGATAGACAAAAATATTCAGTCTTTTAAACTTTCATCTTCATTTTCTAAAATATATTTGTATACTCGTCTCTGCAGTTTAATTAATTTGTTTATATTTTTATTTGAAGTATTTCCCAAAATTGTACAAACAATAATTGGAATGTGGCTGTATATAAGCTTTGTAGTATCACTCCCGATGATTGATAGTGTCATACGTTAACGCACACATACATATAATTGCAGTTAATCGTCATTCATATGGAGAGAACTGTGACCAATGTTGTTACAAATTTGTAAATACGTATAATCATATGTTTATTCACTGTAACATGAGTAATGATATAAATCATGTAATAACTGAAGCAGTTCATAATTGCGAACCGGTGTAAACATCGCTGATTAATTTCTTATCGCCCCTCAGTTAATAGATATGAAGGGCTATTTAAGTAGTTCACATATATGTATTTCTTGTAGTAAGCGAACTGTATATACTGGTCCTTGACGAGCCGTATACTTATAGCGAATAGTTAGGAGCGTGGGTTAGTGACGTATACTGACGCACACAGACGTTTAATTATGGATATCGTCATTAAGACACTACCAAAACGGTGTAAACAACGCAGATTATGTTCTTTCCGTCCCTCATGTGATGGATTTGAACGATTGTTTGTGTTCACATGTGATTTATTTCAGTAACCGAAAAAGTCGTATTCTTACGGAAAAGTTTTAGTATTGTGATTAACTAATATACATCAACACACTCAGACATCAAATTGTGATTATTGTCATTTTGTTAGTTTATACTTATTTATTTTAACTCGATTGCGATGAAAGCTCAGAGCTTATATGAACCACTTTCGAGTCCGCTTTCTGGGTAGAACCAATACTGAGTGTTGTTTTATGACAGGCATTGGGTCGATCGGGGAATCGAACCCGCAACCTCTAGCATAAGTGGCCAACACTCTATACATTTCTCTACCGTCCCGCCTGTCGTCATTTTGTAACTAACAAAACAGTGTAAACGTCATTCATTACTTTCTTATCGCCACTCAGTTAATTTATACGATTGTCTAAGTTCATAAATTATATGACTGCATTTCTTGTAGCAAGCAAACAAAGCATCTGTTGGTCATTGCCAAGTCGTATACTTGTGAAAAATAATTAGGAGTATGATTTAATGACAAACATTAACGCACACATATGTCAAACGGTGGTTAATCGTCATTATGTTACTACCAAAACGATGTAAGCATCGCTAAATACTTTCTTTCCGCCCCTTATTTGGTGGATTTTAACAAGTGTTTAAGTTAACTTGTGACTGCATTTTAAAAAGTTTACAAACATAGCAAATATTGGTACTTGACGAGTCGTATACTAATGAAAAATGATTAGGAGTGTGAGTTAATGACATACATTAACGCACTAAAGTTAATCGTCATTATAATACTACCAGGTAAAACAATTTATAATTGCAAGGAAAAACTTTCTAATCGCCCCTCATTTGATGGGTTTGACTATTTAAGTTCATACAGTGACATGTTATGGTTTCAGTTCACCAAAGTGACAGAAGTATTGTGTTAAGTACTGTGTTAAGATATATTTGTGTGATCATTCTACATATCAAACATAAAGGTGAGTCGTGTTGTTGTACTTTATGATGTTCTTTTTTATAGCTTGAATTATTATGTTCTTTTAACGTATTCGCAAGTGTCTATATATTGGGTTGTTTTTTGTATAACAAAAAAGAAACGATGTGTAAATGATTATGTCTCCATTTTTTAGATGGTGACGAAGTGCGTTGCGTTACTAGCTATGGTCATGCTTGTCGTACTGGGAGTAGTATACGGCACTCCAATTAACTGTGCTGCTGTAAAATGTTTCGCGGTACCCGAATCCTGCGAAAAAATAATAGGCGGAGGAAAGTGCTGTCAAATATGCAAAGGTTTGTCCGTTGTTTTTTCCTCTTTTTAGAATGGGGTTTAACAACACTTCCAGCACATTTCAACCTATATATAGCATATCCGATTTTATTGGTGAAATAAATGAATTCGACCTTCCAAAGTAAGTGGCCAACTTCAGCGTTGACAGACACGGAAATGGCGCATTGGACCACACGGCCAAGGAGGTTTTTGTTATGTTCATTTTTTTCAATCATGACGGACACAACCTATTTAACTCTATTGTTGCGTTCTTTGTTATAATTCTTCTTTGAATTTTAACAATTCAGGTAGCATCACATATTAAACAACCTAAAGTGTAAAAAAATGACTTATTATAATGATAGAATGGGTAGTCTATAGGGCTGGTCATAAGTATCGAGTTTGCATTAAAGAAAGCGGGTAAATGTGTCTTATGTCATGGAAGTGTTTTACATTCATATGTGTATGGGATAGATACAGAGACAAAAAGTTACATGAATAAGAGATTATTATGTCTGAGGATCTTTACATTTGTTTTGGTTTTCTGATTACTTTTTTTGTAAATATTTAACTGAGCATATTTATGTTTTACACTATATAAGTCTACCTTTACTTATTATAATATGCTTATATAATCTGAATGTTTATGAGAGGAAAAAAAGAGTACATCAAAAACCCATTTAACTGACATTATCGATTATGTAAATCTGCAAAAAAGTGCTCTATGTCCGAATCAACGCGTGTTCGATGATATGAAGGGTTGGTGGCGTTCTTAGTGTACTGCTGTACTAAAGTAACAGGGGCTCAGGGCGGCCGCATCCGATATTGACAACAAAATGAAAACTTTACACTTGATATATTTGTATAGTTCTTTTATTAAGATACATATTCCAAAACGTGTAATACATGGCTATCAGAATTTAATTGCAGATAATCATTATGCAATTACTTTTTTCAAAATCTACGAAGTATTCATGCGTCCAAGCAAAAAAAACGTTTTCCTTACTTTGCACGTGCGCAACAGCCGGTTTTTCACTTACAGGTTTTACACCGACAAGTAATTATTCGTTGGTTAGCACAGATAAAACAAACTTAAATTTGTTTTAAAAAAACATTTTTATTTTGCGATGCCACGTTTTTCTAAAACTGAGATAAATCAGACTCTTTGTATGCTCCTGGCTGGGTTAATGGTAACAACTTACTACTGTTGTACCTCATTTTTGCTGTTCCAGATAGACTATTTATATTCTTGCGAGCCGGTACAATACCACTGGATATGTCAGAGTTCGTGTCAGACCCGGTCGCGTACGTGCCACAACATTACGTATCCATCGCGCTATTACGTTGACACACCTACTTAATCGTTTCTTACCTGCAACACGTACTTCTTGGCGTGTCGATGTTCATGCACAGATGATCTTAAACCGTTTGAGATAAGAACGTGTTCAAATTAGTGTTCGTCGGCCATACACTGTTCAGATTCCGACAGCTCGCTACCGAGCTGTAATGGGCACGACGTCATTTACAATACACGTGAAACCAGTGGCAATGCCTCTATAACCCAAAGCCTGAACCCCACAGAACATGTATGAAATGAACTGGACCGGTGGGTCAGGTCCAAACATCAAATTAATACCATACACGATCTCCGAAATGCACTGCTGCTGGAATGGCAACGTTTTCCAAATACGTTCATTTAGCGTTACGTAAGTTCACAGAGATGACGATTTCAGGAATGCATTTGTGAAAAACGGAGTCCACACTGGTTACTGATGTTTTTAAAACAAATCAATTATTACACGTAGCCAGCACTTTATATCCTTTTTCAGATGTTCCATGATCTTTTTCAGTGTTCTGGAACTTCATCTTCACTTAATTGATCCAGTTTATTATTTATTATATTAATATAGCCATAAAGTTTCAATGAAAACATTTTTAGCCTTGAATATATATTTATCAGCAAATGAGACCCTTTTTTTTCAATGCAAAGTTTTCATTTTGGGTCAGTGTATAAAAAATTATATTGCTTATTCCATGTTTTAGAAATAAGTCGGCATTGTATGACTAATGGTAGGGGGAATAAAAACTGGTTAAAAGACATAAAATTGTGAAAATGTATGTTGAATTAAAGATGCTTAATATTGAATTTGTTTCAGGATGCGATCCAACGAAGTTTTGTGATGACGAACGTGTTTGCAAAAACAAGAAGGATGAATGTAGAATCACTAACGAGTGCCCCATGAAAACCTGTGTCAAACATGGGAACTAAGGTATTTACAGTTACTCACGTGACCAAAGTCGCTCCGCACCTTGACTAATCTATCTCCTGGATAAGATCTATTACCCCGCCCCACCAGTGAAAAAGCAGGAAATTATATACCTGTCCAACAATTCATAGCGAGTGAACGCTAACTAAACTGTGACGTCATTCAAACTTTCAGTTGAAGCAGCTGACCGATCAACGTGCTCAAATGTGGCTTTTTATCATTGATATTAAACGGACGTAATCGGGAGAGCTGTGCCCGTTCTGCAGACAAGAACTTTGGCTCTTTATTATTATTATTGTTGCACATTGAAAATATGGAGCTTATGCAATGCTTTCTTAGGGGGAAAAGGAAACATTTAAGCTGAAGTTGGGATGTTGTGTCTTCCATTCGTCCTCATTGATAATCTTTAATACCTTAAAAACGAATAAGCTGATCCCGTGTGTTTTTATGTTTTAAGACAAACTGATCATATTATCAAAATTAAATGTTTTTTTTTCATAATTACAGTCATACATTTACATATCAATCGGCACATATTCAAATATAAGAATTAAAACATTTTTATTGTTGTTGTATGGTGATTAACGTCTTTTTCAGACATATCGCGACGGTGTCTACTTTAGATAGTATTCTAATCGCTGCTACACTAGATTATAATGCTGCAGAAACACGGTATGATACCCCACCCAGTCACGTTATACTGTCACTGGGCCCAACTATCCTTTGAACGCTGAGCACCAAACGAGAAAGCTTCTGGCATCATTTGTTAAAGTCTTTGGTATGATCCGGCCTGAGATCGAACCAATGACCTTTCCTAGGCGAGGTGGATACTCTACCACTGAACCAATTGAGGTTCGAACATACGAGATATTAAAAAGGGAGATGTAATAATCTAAGACCCTTCATCTCAAATAAGTGGTTTCAATACAAATAAATATGAATGTATATATGAATGGTACAGTTGATTATTCGTATAAATCATATACCACTTTACATTATTGCAGAAGCCTGAAAACCTAATGTCGAACCATACAAAAGAGAGGCAGTCCCTACCAAAGAATCATGTGCACAACATCGCGTGTATTGCTGACAACTACATGGGAGATGAGCATTATTGCCAAACTCAAACCTATTTATAACGATTACAGAAACATAAGCGTCACTTTATTTGTTGGAATATACTTTCAGTTAATTGTTAGTTATATTGAATAAATGTGTGTTTTTGTCATTGTCGTTATTCTTCATTGTGGGTGGCAAAATCAATAAAAACGAATTATTTATACACATGTATATCAAAAAGATACATGGCAAATCTGTAATGTTTTACTTTATATTGTTCCCTGAAATAAATGTACGATGCAAAATGAAGGAGACTACTCCAATTGACCTGCCGCTCCACCCACTGGCCACATGACGTTGTTTGTCTAAGTAAATACAATTTAATAAAATGTAGTATTAGCTTGTTTTAGGAAAATGGTGGCCCTGGAAACAATATCGATCGCTAGTTAGATATGAGACCTGACAATGACCACGTGGCGTTGTTTGTCCAAGCAAATACAATGAAATACAATGTACTGTTTACTTAGAGTCTGTTCGCTTCTTAGGAAAATGGTGGACATAAAAAACTAACGATCGCTGATTGGATTGCTGACGTGTTCGATTGACAACCCGCTTCAGGTCAATATGCAGATCTTTGATTTGAAAAGGGCATAATTATTGTTGAAATAGTAGAAAGGCAATTATATTTCGAATATTCCTAGTCATACATGTCAAACATTATTGCGGATCATATTCTGTTTAGAATCTGTAGGCATATTTTAACAAATGGCGTGACACATCCAGTTTTACGACAAAAAATAATTGAATATGTAATAAAAATTGTAAATTAATATGCATATGGTTAAACGTAAACAAGAGGATTTTATGTGAGAAAGTGTGCCTGTTACTTGCGGAAGATATGCCATATATGACCTATAATGTGTTAAAAATGGCGTTCAACCCCAATCAAAAAATAGTAACAAGTGGGAAGATTGATTCGTGAGCATTAGTAACATTTTAACTATAATGGCAATTATATTATCCTCCGTAGGGAAGTACGTAAAATATATCTTTTTCAAGGATAAAACACAATTAGAAATTACATCTTGTCGATTATAATAGTCCTGACACAAAAGAAAGTTATGAAAGTTATGAAGTGTTTACTTAAAGATTGTTCTGTCTAGTTGTTGGAATATATTTTTCAAATAATGGTGTCACGCAATTTCTTAAAATGTGCGTACAATTTCTAAAAAGAATTTGTATTAATTTGTGACATGTACTTTCATGACATGAATTTGCTAATTGTGTTTCATCCTTGGAAATTGAGTGTAAACAAATATATATATTAATAACTTTAGATTCAACATTGCCGGGTGGCCCTTTCCTGAAACAGAACAAGAACTATAAATAGATATTATAGTATATTGATATAGACTTTTGTCATATGTAAAGAAGTATAAAAGCTGTATTTCAGGACAAAATGCTATTGATGTTTGACAATTAAATGTTCAGCATTTTAAAAGGACAAATTTTGAATGTAATGATATTCTGAAAGTCAATGTATCATTTTCAACAATATTTCAATACATCATTTGACAAATAAAATTATGAAATAATGTTCTACAACTTTAAAAGAACAAATTATGAATATGGTGAAACATGATATGAAGAATACTTAAATAGCCATGGTATCATTTTCGACAATATTTAAGTCATATCAATTAATATTTGTCAGTATTATATGGCAATTAAGGCAAATGTTTCTAAAATAAATGAAGCATGCTGCAGAGACATAATATCAACTACCGTTAGCGTCTTACAGACATAATACTGAATGTATTGTAGTTTTATTGGTAACAGATTCATGAATTAGATTTTTTTTCTATAAAGGAGATAGGGTCAATGACATTTTACAACACTATAATAAAACATAATTATTTATCCTCGATAAGCTAAGGTATGCTGTGTTTTAAGAGTATGGTAATCGTGTAACGAAACATTTATTTATATTTAGCAACGTGCCACATATCATAAAAGTGCCGTGCACACACAAGTTGTCTCGAACCTACTTTCAGATCTGCAGGTGTCTTTCCGTTATGATGCTTACGCAGAAACGTTACTGTCCGGACCAGTCCTTTTTTCTCCATGTTGCTGCTGCCATTTGCTTCATTGCCCTGAAGTATACAAGTTTCTAAAATTAAGCGAACATAAATTAACAACCGTTTACAGTTACTGGTATTTGGTACTTTGTAACTTTCAATTAATACCTTGAAATATATACATTGTATTTTTATTAATAGATCATTATGTTGAAAATGATGATACCTGATTACTATGAAGTTGTTACCCGCTAACTTCTGGATATTGATTTACCAATTAAAACGTCATTCTTCACACAAACCAACTAAGCGGAAAACTGAACACATTGCCTATGGTTGTAACAGTTTCTTCTTTCTATAGATAGTCCTCTGTTGGTCCACGTATACAAAACAAAACATGGGGTTGGCCAGATTGCTTTTTCTCAATTTTGATTGTTTAATGACACCTTGTCATTTTTTAATTCTCCTCTTTAGTTCCAGCTGGCATATCTTTTACAAAAGATATCATAGTAGAACGCTATATTGCACAAATACGAACAAATGCACGCAATCGTACGTGATTAGATACAAACAGACACGCAGACAGTTTGGAAACCATGTGCGTGCATATATTCATTCACCTCTTTACTAACACATGAACAAGCGCGAATAGGTACATACAGACACAGAATTTTGTAAATTTGTAAAATAAAACCTTGCCATGTTAATATTTAATTATAAATTTATCGGCAAATTCTTAGTACTGGTTTTATCGAGGAAAACTTGAGTGATTTGCCTAAGTTGTAAGATCATGTTTCACAATCAATGTAAAATTAATAATACAAACACAATTTAATATATAAAGCTGTATTTAACTCAATGTGGCAATGTATATAATTTTCAGGGTTTTACCGCACTTTTTCATCAAATGCCCTTTTTAATTCTCCAATCTACCTAGTATAAAGTCGTATTATATTGACCAATTCCAAAGTGTTAAGAATGAGCAAAAACGTTGTTTATGTGATATGCAATTTTTTTTTTTTTTTTTTTTTAAAATAAGTCAAAGAATAATGAGGAAAAAAAATAAGATAAACATAATACACATGTTCATCGCCCTCTGTATCGTGTATACAGAGTTTCGAGTATATGTTTAATTAAAGTCCTTATAAATCAGATACTAAAAAATTTATTATTATTTTATAAGTTTGACTTAGTGTTCTTCCATATCTACATATTATATTTATTACTATTTCTAACATCTTATAGATAAATATATACAATCGATACTGTAGTGATGAAACCTATATATTAGTAAGTAAAGTACAGTGTTTACGAGATAAACATGTATATATATACTGATTAACTGGACGAATTTGAATGTCGGTAATAAAATAACGCACGTTTAATGTTTAGCATTAGTCAAATTGCAATATAATACATTAATCACGTCACTTTTATAAACAAAATATATGCACATGGGTATCGCACAGTCACAGTTAATAAATCGTCCCACCGCCTAATTAATTAATTCTTAAAAGAGAGTTTGAGAAAAGAAGAAGCTGTGCTATATAGAATCTATGGATATTTTATCTGCTTATATTATAGGTATTGTTAATGGTAATTTAAATTCCGGACACTTTCCGATCACGTGGTCTGAGGATATAGTGATTCCACTATAAAATAATCCGAATGATGTTAACAATTATAGGGGCATAACCTTGGTTAGCTGCTTTTCAAAGATTTTCACTGGGGTTTTGAATAACAGAATAAATTATTGGTCCTAAAATAACTATATAGTGAGTGACGCGCAATTTGGATTCAGAAAAGGCCGTTCTACAACAGATGGAATATTTATATTAAATGCTATTATTCAAAAGATATTAAACGTAGAGGGGGTGGGGGTATTTTGTGCGTGTGTTGATCTAAAAAAAGCCATCGATAGCATATATCTCAACGGACTTTGGTACAAATTATATAATTTGGGAATTAATGGCAAAATGTAAAGAATAATAAAAGATATGTACAGCAACATGTGTTAAGGGATGTAACTCATATTCTGACTTGTTTGAGTGCGGAGGGGGTTAAAACAAGGGGAGATTATGTCACCGGTTTTATTTTCTCTTTTTTTTTGCAAGGTGATCAACGTTGCGGGCTCACTCTTGATGATTGATGCTTTTTGCAGACGACATGGTAATTCTGGGTAAGAGTGTGAGTGAGTTACATAATAGCATTGATCTTTTGAAACCTTATTGTGACACGTGGGGTCTAGAAGTCAATACTGAAAAAAATAATAATAGTCTTCAGAAAACGTGGCAATATGCGTCCTGATGAAAAATGGACATATGGTAATGTTTCTTTAGAGACGGTTTATGATTTCAATTATCTCGGAACAGTTTTAAACCACATTGGAAATTTCACCAAGAAACGCTAGTGGGTAAAGGTCTTAAAGCATTAAATTATCTGTTATATAATACAAAGAGATATACAATAAAACAAAAATTACATGTTAACTGTTTATTGCTTTTGTAGGCTCAATTCTTAACTACTCAAGCAAAATATGGGGTTTCGGTAAACTGAAGGCTATAGAGAGAATTTATTTTAATTTTTGCAAATCATTATTAACTGTTAAATCTTCTACTTGTAATGTTGGTATTTATGGGGAACTTTGAAGATATCCTTTATTTGTTACACGATATAAACGGATCATAAAGTTATGGAGTAAATTATTTGTTCTAATAATATATTAATTGTTCGCTTATATAATTCCTCGTTAGAGGATTGCAAATCAGGTATTCAAAATTGGGCTAACGGTGTCAAATCACTCTTAGATAGCGGTTGAATTAAAACGTTTTCACTTAATGTTTAAGCAAAGAGTTATTGATGTATTCAAGCAAAGCCGGCGTAATGACATATCTACCAGGGGTAAACTTATTTTATACAAACATTTTAAACAGTCGTTTGAATTCGAAATTTACCTAACGTATTACCTTCTGAATTTAGAATACCTTTAATGAGATTAAGACTGTCCTCACATCAGCTGCGCATCTAAACGGGATGCTTCATGCCAAATAGGGTCGACAGAGATATGAGATATTGTACTTTATGTAACTGTTCAGATATTGAGGATGAGTATCATTTTGTACTTGTTTGTCCTGTATATAGGCAAATCAGTAAAAAAATACGTTAGTTCATTTTTCTTTAAGAAACCAAGTGTTTATAAATATATATCATATTGATGCAAACAAATAAAGTCAAAGTATTCAGAAACTTAGGTAACTATGTTTACGAATTTTTTGCCCTACGCAAAAAATTACTTAATCAACAAATAATACAAATATAGACTAGCATAAAAATATTGTCGTCAAGTTTAAACTCATTAGAAAGTTTACATTTATAGTTCGAATTGGCTACATTTTTGATAAAATACAATGTAACTTTTATAAATGCTAAAACAAATTATGATTTGTATGTTTGATCTAGAAATGCTACGAATTGTATGTATATTCCATTCCATGTTTTATATAATGTATCTTTCATGTGACATTTTGAATGTTAATAACATGTGTTAGACAAAATAAATCTATAGTTTACGTCTCAATAAAATCTGTTATCTCTATGAATTAAATTGCACTATTCAAATAAATCTAGCTTGTCATCGTCAATCAGACGTTGAGTCGAAATATAGAAATAACACTTACACCTAACACTAAAGTCTTACTTTCATTGATTGTATCATCAAATATAAAAAGTTAAAATAAGTATTTACAGGAGATAAATTGCTTTTAAATGAATACAATATGCAATATTTAAACAATTTTACTTTGTCACTTCGACGTTGGATCAAAATAAACATAATAAATGTTCAGATACATGAAAAAAGAAATTACTTAAATTCATTTAAAATAATTTTATGACTGTGTATGCAATTTCATTTATAAGTGATGTTGAAATAACTCCTAGATATATGTAAATTTAAAAGAATTAAAATATTTTATTATTGTAATATTTTTGTGTGATTATTTTGTGTGTCAATTTAAAGCATATAAAACTAAATAAAATTAATATTCTAAAAAATATATATGTTTACCTCCTTGACTTTATTTCTTATTTTTTTATGTTAATTTATTATTCTTATAATCCATAGTTAAAACGGTATTACACTATTTGAGGATCGGCGCCGGTAAGCTCAATCGGTAGTGCATCTAACTATCAATTCAGGCTTCACGAATTCGAGTATCCATACGGCAACAGTCTCCGTGATGTTTGATACACGACATTGTGTTTCATTATCATTCGTCTCTCACCGCTGATTCAAGTGGGACAATTATCAGTTACTTGGCGAGATAGGTATACTTGAGTACTGGTTTACCTTTCAGGATCCTAGGAAAGAGTGATTAAGTTAACTTATCATCTGTGAGCTCTTGATGGCATTAAAATGACATGAACCATTCAATCAATCAATCAAACACTACCGTAGTCATATTTGTTATAAAATTTATTCTTGATTTGGTAATAAAATAAAACTTGTTTTCTTTTTTGATTCGTTATAGTTTAACCTCAGAACAAAAATTACTGGTAATATGAAATGATATTGATAATATAAAATAATCAACAATTTTAATACCACTCTTATTAAATCCTAAATGCAAGCATTGATTTGAAGAGCCGGGCCTGATTAGCTCAGTCGGTTACGCGTCTGGTTAGCACTCCAGGGGTCGTGAGTTCGAATCCCCGCCCGGCAATAGCCTCCGTGATGATTGATTTTCGAAATTTTGTCTCATTATCATTCGTCTCTCACCGCTGATTCAAGTGGGTAAGTCATCAGTTATTTACGAAGATGAGTTGTGCTCGAGGACTGGTTAACCTTCCAGGATCCAAGGAAACAGTGGTTAGTTAACTGATCGTCTGTTAGCCTTCGATGGCATGAAATTGACGCTAAATATTCAATCAATCAATTTAATTGATTTAAAGAAAATACTATGGTGACATCCGTTATTAGCCTGCCGGAAGTTACTGCGTTAAAGTTAATCCGTAGCCGCGTGTGTCGGCGGTGGAACAGAGGCTTATAACACTACTGTAAAAGTACTTATAAGACCGTATTTTTGCGTATTATAATACTTTTTACGGTCTTATAAGATGGGCTTGTAATACCTGTGTCAGCGTCTTTCAGTTCCCCAGTCAGTATGTAGTCAGTACGTAGTAAGACCGTGTCACTATGGAGTAAAAAACATTTAAGGCAAGTATGTCGATATTTTGTCACTTTCAGCTGTTTTCAAAGTTCCTAGTGATATATTGTATCAATAACTTGCATCTAAACACAGTAGTTAATATGGGAATAAGAACAGAACATTGAGTAAATAGTGATATCACCATCAAAGGTACATTATTGATAAATAGTAATCAGCAACTTGTAAACAGAGATGCAGCCTGCTTTCTGTTATGAGACACCTACAATGCTCTATTGCTTTAATTCAATTTCCTCGTTCCAAACGAATATCTTTACCTGTATCAAGGACTTTATAAGCCATTGCCTATATCAGGCAACCAACTATTTTGATTAACAGAGGATTTATAGTAAATTCTATAACTCTCTATTTGTGTAACAAATTGTAAAGTATTGCTTATATTCTTACTTCAACTGAGGTTTTATGTCTAGTTTGATCCTAAACAACATTTGGGGACCTAGTGGCTACTGAATAAGTAAATGTTGTTATGCACGTGGTTAATGAATGGGAGACTGTCACTGGATATGTCATTGTTGTTTCCTGGGTATATGCTGTTGGTTTCGTCGCCAGAGGACAACTATCTGAAAACTGCGTGTGTACATAGTTCATCGGCTCACACGGCGCTTGTTATAATATAAATAATTATGAGAAATTAGTCATTTGATGAGGATACCCTTTAAAAATAATTGTTTGTCACTTCTGATGCATAATATTTAGCAGAAGTTAGCGTAGGTATTATATTATTTTTTTGTAATCAATCGGAGAATATTTTCAAATGACAATTTGTATTGTAAGAACAAGACTAAGTATGACTTTAATACATTCATAGTGCTTTGAAATGTAAACATCGGTATAGTTCTATTTTAATATTGCCACGTGTCCCTTTTAACGTGGGATACATATACATACTTAACGCCTTTTAAAACGCAAGTAGGAATATCGTATCAAAGCAAGATAGGTCACGAATGATAACACAATATAAATTTTCTAGTCTTGTTTTACAATTTATTCCAACCATTGCATCACTTTTAAACACAAATTTAAACAAATCATTTAGTTCATCAGTTTATGGGAATTCCATTTAGCTCACTAACGATGACAGCTCAGAGCTTCTTGAATGAACCGCTCTCGGGCCAATTTCCTGGCTGGAACCAGTACTGAATGTTAATTTATGAAAGGCACCAGGTCGAGCTGGGAAAAGAACCCGCAACGTCTGGTGTGAGCTGCAAACACTTAAAGGGATTATATTGGCATATTACCGTCAATTCCCTGTCCTAAGTACACACGCCCAGCATGAAGATACACTTATACGCGTCTAAAGTGTTTAATTGCATATTCTCTTTATTACAAACACCGGGTTTCTGAAGCCACGTTTTTGTTTTTGTTTACATTTGCCATTTTAACGAACCGCTTTCGGGTTTCCGATTAGTCATCGGATAGCATCGTGAAGACTCGTTCCCGATCTCATTTTCGAAGCCTTGTTCGGGAAGTTCATGGAGTTCAATGTAAACATTGCGCAATACTTTATTGCGGGACGTATTAAAGTTTTGGCCAATATTCAATTACTGTTAATTTGATAACTTTCAAGTAAATAAAGGTTATACGTCAATACATAAGCATTATTTTGTGTACACTGCATACAGGAAAAGTCTGGATTAACAGCGTGTTTGTGTTACTTGCCAATATAATCCCTTTAACCCTTTACTCCATAGATACGTGTTTTCCCGCATCAATCAAAAGGCCTTTGAAAACAGTGCAGGAAGACAGTGCTCGTTACGAGCAATCTGAACAGTTCCGAGACAATCAGTCAGTTAATATAAACATAATTCACCCATTGCTGATACGTGGTGAATTAATGCTTTCAATATTAGAGGTGTACAAAGGTGTCTATATGAAGTAAAGGGTACCGCCCCCGCATAAAACAAATCAATTGAGGTCGACATACATGAATCGATAAAAATTATAGCAGATCTTGGACACAATAAATGTAATATTTGAATAGCGTTTTTTAAGGTGTTAAGTATTAAATATAATTATAAGGAATAATATGCTGCACTGTCTATAGAGCAGTATATAAACAAGTGAAATTGAGAGTGAGAGTCAAAATATTCTCATAAATTTAAATGTTATCTAACGTAGTGAATCGATTTTCCTTATGTTCATAATCCTTGGGGATTTTATCAAAAATTTTAAATGGAATATTTTGGTACAAGAAACAATTTTATTATGAAGAATTGACGTGTAGACGTGAACACATATACTTTCATTAAGGGAGACATTATAGACGATTTCTATAGTTTTTCATGTGCAGCAACTCTGTGCACAAAGGGAAGTAATTTTACGAGACCTGCCAGAGTCACTACATACTACTATACAACAACTGACCCTGTTTCGGATAGCATTATAATTTACGGATACGCCTATAATTGGTATCTTATACTGCATTGCTTGTTAAATCTACACTAATTCGCCAACTTTCAAGGACGGCTATGTTTTTGAGGAGGAACTACCAAAAAAATTGTATGGTAATATGTGTTCTTTATTTCTAATATTGCATGCTTATAACTTAAGTGGAATAACTTAAAAAAATCACAAAAATATCATATTAGTTTTACATGTAATACATTCAGAATAGATACATTTTATTGCAAATTTAATTCTACAATTGTAACAAATATTTAAAAGGTAAAAACGTTTGTATTTTACATAATAGTTTGTTTAGTAAACTTACTCATTTAGAACTAACCAGTCATATCTATTTGCGCATCCTCATAATTCTTCTGTGAGTTTAATATTATATTTGATATTTTGATACCAGGAAATGCTTCACGGTATGTATAGCTATGCATGTTATAACAAGAAACATGATTAAAGTAAATATAAAAAAGTCTTCTTCTTCTTCTTCTTCTTCTTTTTCTTCTTCTTCTTCTTCTCTTCTTTTTTCTTTTTCTCTTCTGTTTTTTTTTTGTTGTTTTTTGTTCTTCTTCTTTTCCTTTTCTTCTACTTTTACGTTTTATTTTACTTAATAGTTTGGCCGTTACGATTGGTGCATTACCGATCTTTCGTCCAAAAGTATTTACCTGCGGAAAGCGAAAGCGTTCGGAACAAAGGCACGTTTGTCAATACTTTTTAAATTGTAAAGTCATATTACATTGAAATTATTTTGTTCTTATATTTTAAGCAATACAAAAGAAATCCACAAAATAATAAAACACTAACTGTCTGATGACATCGGAAAATATTCAATTATATATGGGCTTTTGACCTCCCTGAATATCAGATCGATACATGATTGAATCATATCCTCATTACCAGGCAATAACTGTATGATATTACATTGGTATTCAATGCATATCATTTCAAACAAGAGCTATAGGAAGGAAAGCGCACTCGACTAATTCAAATACTTAAAGCTGGAGTGCACAACATTTCATATTTAAAAAAGAAATGTTTAAGTTATTAGGCGAACATTTTAATGGAAACATAATTTTGCTAACAACGGTAACACTGATGAAAAATCAAACCATGGGTACACTGCTGTAATTATATGTCCTTATCTAGCCGCCTATAAGCATTATATATAAAGTTACTAAATGGAATAAAAATCTTTTGAGTTGGGCATTTGTTAAAGGAAACATAAATTATTGGGTTGTTTTATTTCTAGCATTATCTTACTAATCACCCTTAAAAACAATCTCAAGATTCATTTTCATGTTTGGAACATGTAACCAACAATCTCAATAAATTAATCTTAAAATTAAACATTTGAGTGGAAACATGTCTTTCTATTTTCAGTAACAATGCCTGGTGGAACAGATCGACCTCAAAGCCAATTCCAAACTTTCACGCTAGGAATCTATACATTCAATTTAATCTTATCGTTGCGATGCGTTGTGTTTTGCTGTGTTGTATTGAGTTCTGAATAGGTTTTTAGTTTACATTATATAACAAGATGGATTTTATTTAAGAGGAATCACGACAATTTTGTTTAAGTTTACCCAGAACAATATATGTCTAAATGATATGAATATTTAATTAATATATCTCAGTTTGCAGATTTTATTTCTTTAAGGGGCATAAACTCTGGTAAACGGTATCCTATTTCAATCGTTTGTAATCTATGACAAAAATAATTGTAAATGTATATTAATTTCATCAATTTTTGAAGACAATTAAAAAATGAGCATCAATCACTTACATTCTTAAAAGATATAACAATTATATTTTCATACCTAACGTGATAGCGCACAATTTTTCAGTAATATCGCGATGGTTTCTAATTGAGACAGTATTCTTCAGAGCGTTGCCATATTAAAGTATCATGCGGCTGATAGTTGGCATGATACCATGATACCCGACCAGTCACATTATAATGACATCGGGTCGACCTGACCTAGAACTATCATCTAAATGCTGAACCTCAAGCGAGGAAGCTTCTAGTACCATTTTTAAGCCATTGCTGTAACAAGACCGGAAATCGAACTTACGACCTTCTGCATGTAATTGGACGTTTTATTCCTAGACCAGCGCAGCGGTCCTTTACTATGAAGTTTCAAAGAGTAATACATCTAATTGGAGATTAATATTTTCACACGTTCACAGTTTCAAGGGTGTTTATATTTATAAGATTTGTGTACATGATTTACATCCATTTCAACATTACTATGTGCCCCTTTAAGATAAATAATAGCATTGCAACATTAGATAAATAAAAGTCAATGATCTTATGTTGCAATACTATTATTTGTCTTAAAGGGGCACAAAGTACCCAGACCGAGTCACATTAAAGAAAATATATCAGGACTTTTCAAAATTTTAAAATTGTCATAAGGATATAATTATATTTCCACATGTCATAATAATATATCAAAAATTGATTTGACGTACGCGATAAGATAAGACAAAAAAGATTTCCCGCTTAAAATTGCAACGTATTTTGTAACGTATTAAATGAGTCATATATTGTCAGATATAGACCGAATTATGACGCTAGAGATGTCAAGCAAAATATGCATGCTATCTAGTTTTAGACTTTAGGCGGGGGTAATTGATTTTCTAAAATCTTCACCGATTAAAATATCGCTTTTATGACAATACATATCATTTAGTGTGGCGAATTGGAAACACAAAAATCATACGACGACGTTTTCTATTTCTTTATGATAATGCGATGGGTTTTATCCACTTTAAGAAACACAGACTTTTAGATTTTCTGATATGCTATATTTAAACAAGTCCAGGGACTAAATTCATCAATTATTTAAGTCAGAGAATCGGACTCTGACTATAAATCTTATATTTTTGAAAACCCTATTAACATACAATTATTGTTGAAAATGTGATTATCTAATATATTCTGTTAAATAATCATTAAAACTGCTTGTTTCTAAATAAGTATAGTAATTTTCTTGTTTAATGTAATGTTATTGAAAGTTTTATTTTATTTTTGTAAGTTTTAGTCCGAGTATAAATCTCAGACTCAAAATATTGACGAATTTAGGTGCAGGTCACAAACTTTCTTAGCATCACGTTTGGATGCTTCTATAAACAGTGTTCAAGTCTATGATATGGTCATGCTGCCAATCCTCATAATAAATGAGGGCTACCAACTACTGCTAAAGTAACGCGTAATGAATGAGGGCTATCAACTACTGCTAAAGTAACGCATATTTAAACGACACTAAAATTGTTTCCATTCCACTTAAATCATTATATTTGCTGTGTTGCCTTGGACTACTTTCAGACTCGTGCGAAACAGTAATAGAACATTTACAATGAAATATAGAGACAAACAACAGAAATATAATCACATACATACAAAACATTGTATTCGCATTTTTGTCTTATTTTTTGTATAACTTTCCAGCACGTACCGACATTAATACGAAATTCAGAACTAAATATGGAGACAATTCTAGGAAATACAACCTTATAAATGCAAAAATGATGATTAAACATTCACATGTAATTAAAACCGAAGAAGAAAAAACGTCTTCCGTGTTATTAGCGTCAATATTGATACGTGATATCATATCACACTTGCACGCTACTAAACTTAAGAAATCGAGATTCAAATGCACTTAAGACAGTCACTTTACAGCCATTTGATTGTTCGTTTGTTTTCCATATGGAAACAAATAAGTAACCGAATAATGAAATCCCATTAATTCGTAATATTATAACTGTATAGTTGCCCGTCAAACGACTGATGAATCAATTGATCTAACGATGTTTTATTATATTTTAATTAACTGAAACAAAGACATAAACAATTATGTTCCATTAATAAAAACACATTTTATTCCTAACCGCAATAATATTATTTATCATTTTAACACACCCCTACTTACAAAAACACGACCAAATATCTATCGAAAAACATTTAGAATAAATAAACTTCCTGAACTCTAGTTATATGTAAATGTTTTCTTTTTTTTATAAAAAGTCAGTTCTAAATTGTGTATAATTATTCATATTATCGTATAAATATTATACAAATGAGTATATACATTTTACAGATTTTCTCTAAGCATTTTCCAGATTTTTCAATCATGCGTTTTTAATTTAAATTGTTTCAGTTTTGCGATGCAATCTAAAGGGGTCATTCAAAGTTTGCTCATTGCATGTAAGGTCATACCTCCTAAATGTTCTAAAATTGAATAGTATCTGATGAAATAAAGAGCACAACTAATAGACTATACTAGCAGACTCGGTTAGATTAAATCGGTGCTCAAAGCATAACAGGTTATACATAGCCTATCCAAATGTATGGATAAAGAACGCGTCAACTTTAATCTAAGGAAACCCACCGTTCTTCTTTACGCACATGCAATTGGCCAAATGTTCACATAATGCTATTGAACCGAGCTTTGGTAGAGCCTACGACCCAAGCGGTGTGAGATCAGTGGTCGTTAGACTGCATATGCCACTCGGCCACGAAGAACCCCAAGTCGATTGAATCTGTTCATCGAGGGTAAAATAACACGAAACACCCCACGTCCCACTAACATAGGTTTAAGTGGTATTCTATTCCTGAACATCACCGGTGTTTTCAAAAATAATAACAACACTGAAAACTATTTCATGATTTTTATATTATTAATGAATCCAATATATCAACATTTCCCGTTAATTAATTTTCCAGCTCGTTGAATTTTTAAAAAAAATCAATGATTGTATATGTTTAATTCAGTCTGTTGATGGAACAGAAAAGTACATGCCTTCTTTGTGTTGCCACATCTATCACAGTTTAACCGAAATGCTACTGTAGAAAAAGGCAACCGGATTCATTTAAACCTATCGCAATATCTCGGTACTAGTGTTTTTATCTTAAAAGGCGATTGAAGCTTAGGATTACCATTCATAGTCTTCAATGGAAGGATAAACAAACGCCGGATGAATTTTAGAGCTACAGCATAAAACTACTGTAATCGATATTTAAAGTTTAAGAATATGTCTCCAGGTATTTCATTTATGATTTTGTTAAACATAGTGGTCATATTGAAGAAACCATTGATGCAATATATTTATTTATATATTCTAAAACTGTAAATTTTCTTAAATTCAAATGGCGTTTCCTTATTCATTTAGGATATATAGTTGTATATGAAAGTGTAATTGAAAAAAGATGTATTTGTTTTATTGTAATCAGCAAGCCCACATGAAAACATATTTTGTCTATTCTTATGCCATATATCAGGCTAAACTTAAGTATATATATATAATTACAAATGACGTCAAGCGTTTTTTTAAATGGCTCAACAAAGGTTACCGATTGAAAAGCTTTTAGCCCGCGTAAGCATTTGGTATCCTATGTAACCTACATCAAAATATGGATTTAATTCACAGATCATTAAATGCTTTTAACATTTTGATTGTAATACGAGTTTGTGTTATCTTTATTTCAAGCGCCGTTTTGAGTGGAAGGTATTGTATCTTTATTTATAGTGTGCATTCTCTATCAAATCTTGCTGTTTTCACTGCAGTAGTCATGCGTATGTTGATATGTCAGCGATTTCAACAAAGCGCCCAACTACAGTGCGCTATACAAGATGTTGAACAGACATGGTATTAACTTTGATTGTGTTTTTTCCCATTAAATTTATCGACTGATATTTGTGTGGTACACATGAAAGTTTGTCGGGAAAAAACATTATTTTAGCCGGATCTGTTCACGTAAACATGAAATTTTACTGTCCTAAATTTGAATCATACTAATCTGATGGCAATTTGATGAAATATTGCACCATTCACCATTTTACCAAAAATGTCAACCATATTTAACTAGCTTACTGATCTCTCCAGTAGATCATATTTTAAAAAGTCAGCTTGTTTTCACCTTCCATATGTACCAGTCAACAAATACGCCATTTGCTATCAAACCTGTACAGCAACGTATTGCACAATATCGCGCTTTGTAAATGGTAAATGTCAAGCATTTTCCTTTAAAACAAGCGACATTGGAAACGTCTTTGATTAATGCATTCCGAGATATCTAGGACAGGCAATTAACGTAACGCTGAGATTGCATAGTTCTCCCCAAGCTTAGGAATTATATGATATCTTTTGTATTAAATAAAACCTGGAGTAGTATTTTATTGGACCCGACTATACCGATTGATTAGAAACTGAACTCAACGTGTTCTGGACGCATCTGAGGTAGAAAATTGACAATTTACGAATGAGTGGGAGAGACTGTAAGCGGTAGCATAGACAGAAAATAATTGCCTCGATTTATACTAATGTATTTTAGTGTTTAAATATTCATCTGTAATTCCACAATTGTGTATTATATGATAAAGGGACAAACAGTCAGGACATGTTTGTAGACAGTTTAGAAGAAAACTAAAAAAAACAGAGTACGTGTTTTTAAATTACGCTTAATTGCATTACAACTTATTTGAAAGAAAAAAAATGTGATTTCAACTTGATGAAAAAAAAACAACTAGTTTTAATGTTTGATTTATCCGTCGCGGCCGAGTTGTCTGTGGTGCCGTCTTAAGATCACTTACCTCTCACCACTAAGTTTCGAGTCCCGTTCAATTAACTCTATGTGAGAACGTTTGATAGTAGTTTGAGGAAGGAAGGTTATTTTACTCCGATTCATTCAGAAGTCTTCCTCAACCAATAAAGCTGGGTATGCCATATACCTGATATGTGTAGATAACGGCGTTAGTCCCTTTACTCGTATAAGCAATGTTAATCCATCATTGATTTTTAATAAAATACACATGCTATTTCTTCGATAATCGCAAACAATTTATGATTTAGACTCAATTAAGACAGCAAATAGTATGAACATGTGACAAAAATATGCCATGCTCTGCGTTTAGAATATGGGGAATTGTGTGCTTACTTAAATATGCTTTATATCGAAGTTCATCGATTTGAATATACGTAACACTTTTACAAACGTACTTTTTTTACATTCCTGATCTGGTTTTACCGGTTTATTTGTTACAAAATTAATTAACTTGTTAAGTTTCTGTTTTAAAGAATGAAATTGTTAAATAAAATTTGAAAAACAAGGTAATATCATTTTATTATGCTTTATTATTCATGCCATATCTAGATTTGATCCAGTTAATTATATATCGTTTTAAGATCCATTCATGAATTTGCCTGTGTTGTTTGAGATAGCTGTTTCTTGCTAACCGGACAAGGATTTATTTGTATTTTACCGAGAACGGAATTCTCATCCCCCACCCCCTTGTCCTCCCTCACCACGCCCATCATACCCTTCTGTGACATTATAACAATCTATGACGTGACGTATTAAAACATCGTGGTAAAATTTAATGATAATTTATTTTAAGATAATTAATATTTAATGTGCCTTGTCTGCAAGAAATATAATCTTACATGACTGTTTCGGTTCAGATAGAAAGTTCCGTCCCTTTGGATAATCTGAAACTCAAACCCATTCAAGATTCCTATAGCACAATACGGAAAAGATAGTCTAAACAATTGTCAACATAAGGCAGTTATAGTAGAATATGAAGGAAAATATAAAAGAACTATAAATAGCTTTTAATTCTAAAACTGAATTTACATCCGAATATATATCAGATATTTATCCTGAAACTGCTGCCATAACAATATCTTATAATTTAGGACATACCAATGATTTTTCACCAATCAACACGATAACGCAAATATTCAAAACATAATTAATTACAAAACTATACTTTTAAATTTTCCGCAGTACCTAGCTATTATTTAACCGAAACTATGCGTTTAACATTACAATATGCTCAAATACGAAACATAAATAGTTAGATAACTTATTATAAACTTTTACATAAATCACTTGTCCACTTAATCCAGCGTGTGGGTTGTGGGGTATGAACAGGGAGATGCAATGCATTGACCTTATTCTTTATTGAAACACCTTTCTTGTTTCTAACTTTCATTTCATATACTTAGTGTCACTGAAGTTTTATTTGACAAAAATACGCTTACTAAACAAGATAATATCACTTAAATAAATCATGTTCAAAATGTCATTATTTACCACATCAAACGATTTGATAATGAATGTGTAGCTGGTTATACATACAAACACTTAAGATATACTGATGCCATTTTTATAACTACCTCATCATTACTTTCATCAAATAGTTCTTACAGATCTATTTGAATATGTTAGATGTGTTACATTACCTCTTGATCAAAATTTGTATATACAAACTTTAACGGGAAGGACCTTAATTAACTTTGGTACAAATTCTGGTCCAACCCATTAGCTAACTTGAAATATATAAAGCAATCAAACATGTTTAAATTATATTATTAAATATTTTCCGAAACTACAGTGTCGATAATTTGTAGGTATTGTTAGTATGAACGTCTCACATCACTATAACGTTTACCACATGGTTTCATTGTAATTAAGGGTCCTCCATGGTGGAGTGGTATAAGGCGCTGTCTCAAGGTCATTTACCTCTCACCACTAATGTCTTATGTTCGAGCCCCACTCACTTCAAAAACTAATGTAAGACTGTTTTCCAGCTACTTGCGAAATACGGGGTACTACTCAAATTTATTCTCTTTTGCTTCGCCAATAAGACTGAATATTCCATATATGACGTGAAATGTGTTGAAAATGGCGTGAAACCCCATTAAAAAAATGTAATTTTCGAATGACAGACAACATCAAAATGTGCAGTAGGTTTCTGGACCCATTGGTCCAGTATCTGCAATTATTAACGAACATGGCATATGATGAGTTTTAGTTTTGTTTTGATTCCATAGTCTATGACACCTATTAATTTTCAGGATTACTGTAGTAACATGCAAATATTTTGAAGATGTCATTCGCTTACAATGTCAGTATTGGGCTATTCTTTTATCAGCATGAGATTTTCAGTGGTAACTTCCTAGACTACTGGTAAACTATAATTGGTAGAAGCAAATACATCACTTCAATGTAGTTCTCAGAACAGAATTATTAAAAGAAGGTTATTTCTACCTGTACAGTCAGGGCCGATTAGCTCAGTCGGTAGCACGTCTGTCTACACATCCAGTAGTCGTAAGTTCGAATCCCTGCCCGGCCAAATCTCCGTGATGATTGACATACGACACTGCTTCTCGTCTCTCACCGCCAATTCAAGTGGAAAAGTTATCAATTTCTTGCAAAGATGGATTGTGCTCGAGTACTGATTAACCTTCCGGGATCCAAGAAAACAATGGTAAGGTTAACCGATCGTCTGTAGGCCCTCAATGGCATAAAAATGATGCTAAAGATTCAATAAATATTCTATCTGTACGAATATCATCTGTGGTTATTGAAGTGCGATAATAGTACAGTGAGACCAGAAGTGTAGTTATGTATTAACGTCGCTACGTTCCGTTTCATTGATTGGCGGTGAAATAATTGCCTTTTAATGGGTGATTAGAAAATGACTCAGTATTGTCAAAATTACCCTCCCGTATCTTTGAACAGATTGCTAGGAATTTAGTATGTACAAGTATGAAATGTATTTATTAACTTTTAGATAGACAATTCGGAACGAAAATCAAGATACGAATGTATGAAGGGGCGATTTTTTTTTCAAAATAGTTATTGATAATGATTTGTTTGAACTTTGTTTCAAAATGAATAATTAGTTTTTACAATTTATTGAAAGAAAATTATAAAAGCCCTTTTAATTTTTGCAAACCACAATAAGGCTTAAATTATTGCTACTTTAGATTATTGCATAATGAACATGGTTAATCATCAAATTCAGCGCTGTCAAATAATGATTTTTAATGGTGTTTAGCGCCGTTTTTAACACATTTAATGTTATTTATGGCATATGGAAGAAAACCTAAGAATGATACGATTTCACAGTCCCCATTGTTTAGATTATTTCTTATTTGGTTTCTCACATATAATATTTACAAATACATTGTATTTATGTGATAAAAATTCGGCAAATTATTTAATACAAATGAACTGTTGTATGTAAGTGAAATCATACTGTATTTAAATTATACATACGTGGAAAGTTTGCATATTCCATTACCCTGCATGAGCCAAATCAACGAAAAACGCTTTTTTTGCATTTTTTTAGACGCGTTTTGTGCTCCAAATTGATCCTTTATCAGATATTACTCAATCAATTGTTTTTAGATTTTTTTTATTTTCAAATATAAAAACTTATTACGCATTCAATTCCCAAACATTTATATAAACTAATGACTAACATTATACAAACATTAGATTTATGGTAAAACACACTTAACGTATCCAACTTCCATGTAAAATTGTTGTGTTGTCAAATATTCAGCATTGATCCGTGGCAGTTACATCGTAACTGCGTAGATATATTATGATATGAAATGCATTATATAAATAGGTATCTAATAAGTATTTTTGTTTGTTTTATAATGTTTGAATGAGATCGGCAATATTAAAAACATTTTATTTACTTTAATGTTTAACAGATACAGCTTTAATATCAAAACTGCCGAGCCTGTATTCACAGAACATACACAAAACATCTAAACTTGAGTAAGCACTCGAGTTAAAAGTAATTTTTAAATAAGTATTAGTGATTTTTTAATAATCAGCATCACTGTCTATAAAGGCACTGCCATACACGAGGTTAATTCTTTAAATAGTTTAAGTACAAATTAAGTTCACAGTATATAACCCGTGTGTTTCCGGGTACGAAAAATATCATTGTCAATCTCTGAAGAGAGACAGAAATCCCCCATATAGATATCATGTTCATTTAACTCATCTTATCCATAGGCTCCTCGTCAGTCGTCCGTCGTTTTTTTTCTTCATACAACTTCTTAACATAAATCGACAGAGTTTCACGAAATTTGGTGGGGGACATTCTTACATTACGTTGTCTCTAAATTGTTAAAGTCATGAGTCTAAGTTTATTTAAACACCGACACAGGTGTGTATAAGTTGTTATATATTGTTGTTGTTTTTGTTGTTGTTTAACTTGAAAATAGGTCTTCTTATAATACTTACTGCATTGATGTTCGCTCTTTTGCAAGAAGCATTGTCTAGTCCTTTTCTCTCATGTATGTTTAAACGATGACCCTAGAATCAAAATTGGTTCTGAGTGATGTGGGTACATTCCTATAAGAAATAAGTAATATTAAGACGAAATTCTTCTTCTCATGTACAAGAACCAATCTGATATCTATATTAATATTTGGTATAAACCACCATAAAGTAGGGTTGCAATTCTACTTTTCAAGAACAAGAACCGAACTGCTCTCTATATTCATATTTGGTATAAAGCACCATAAAGTAGGGTCGATATTCTTCTTCTTAAGCACAAAAACCGAGCTGCTATCTATATTCATATTTGATATAAAACACCATAAAATAGGGTCGAAATTCTTCTCAAGCACAAGAACCGATCTGCTATCTATATTCATATTTGACATAAAACACCATAAAATAGGGTCGAAATTCTTCTTTTCAAGCACAAGAACCGATCTGTTATCTATATTCATATTTGATATAAAACACCATAAAATAGACAAGCACATAAGCCGATCTGTTATCTATATTCATATTTGATATAAAACACCATAAAATAGGGTCGAAAGTCTTCTTTTCAAGCACAAGAACCGATCTGCTATCTAAATTCACATTTGGTATAAAACATCATAAAGAAGGGTCAATTTTTTTCTTCTCAAGCACAAGAACCGAGCTGCTATCTATATTTATATTTGGTATTAAGCACCATAAAGTAGGGTTGAAATTCTTCTTCTCAAAGATTAGAACCGATCTGCTATCATTACTCATATTTGGTACAAAACACCATAAAGTAGGGTCGAAATTCTTCCTCTCACGCATTAGAACCGATCTGCTATTTATATTCATATTTGGTTTAAAACACCATAAAATAGGTTCGAAATTCTTCTTCTCATGCACAAGAACCAATCGGCTATCTATATTCATATTTGGTATAAAGCACCATACGTAGTGCCTAAACCATTCTCCACAAGCACAAGAACCGAGCTGCTATCTATATTCATATTTGGTATAAAGAATTCATATGAGTAGGAGTTTTCAGCTTATTTTAATAAGATAACTATGGGAAAACAAGGAATTATTTTTCCTCATTTATTTAATAAATTATTTAATCAACTTGGGATCTGGAGTATTTTTAGTAATACGGTTAAGATTATGTCCTTTCAATGGGAATTAATATCAATAATGGATCAACTTTAAGCATGTATCTCAACAACATTTAAAGGAGATTATTCATATATGGGATTCTTATGGTCTCACTTAAGAGTTACCTCCCTTACATGACATTAAAAAGATGCTTGCGCCAAAGAAATTAGAGGTGTGTTTAGCGGTTGGGCTTTTTTTTTGTTAAAAATGCATAAAATGTCATATTTCTTTATGCATTTGGAAACATTGAAACATTTTCATGACTCCTGCCAAGTTTGGATGACATTGGGATCTGTTTGATGAAGATATAAGAGTTTAAAGATGCAACAAATGGGCAGAATTGTCAAAAATGAAGGAGTGCCATCAAATCATCGAAATTGTGAAAAAGTAACCTTATCAACCCCATGTTTTTGTCTGCATAACTGGACCATAAGAGGACTATCTATGGTAACAAGGTACGTTTAGAACCATTGGCAAGTCAACCAGTGTTCCAGATGTGCATTTCTCTATATGCAGAACACTACAACAGAAATTGATGTGATAGATATTATGAATATATGGACTGTAGTAAAAGTCAAAGAGCTCATTTTTATATAAAGCCTAGAAATAGGTGCACGTAGCACCGTCTGTACAGAAAATGGTTTGACTTCATAATCTGTGAGATAGATGCCCAAGGGATGTTGCAAGACCTTCTGTTCTAAAGAGTTGTGCTATACTTTTATGTTTTAGGGCTAAATACATCGAAATATATAACGAAACTGGTGATTTTGGGAATAATGGAATAAAGCCTAAAATTACACTTATACTCCTGTTTTTTTTGTGATTTGCACTATTTCAGATTGTAAGCAAATAAAATGTCACATGATTTGTACATAATAGCTCTATAAGAGCCGGATCTAAAATTTTAGATTTCATGGATTTGGTGGGGGCAAATTCTCATTTTCGGACCATTTTTTGTTTACTTATTACAAAATCTGATTTTCTAGTCGATATGGATCCATTAATGTCTTTATCTTACATCAGTATGTTAACTCATGCAAATCTGTACCTTTTCATATTGCTTATAAATAGAAATGTATATACTAGCTCTATAAGTAGCGAATCTAAAATTTTATATTTCATGGAATTGGTGGGGGCAGATTCGGACTATTACAAAATTCTGAAATTTTAGTCGATATGAATCAGTAAATGTATCCATCTCACTGGACACATTGTTGTTATTATGTTATTCTTTCTCAATCACTGTTACATAAAATACAATACTTAGGCATATGCATAGAGCATGATGGTTGTTGTATATCATTGACCCCTCATGAACAGATCAGATTTTATATAACAGAATCTCCTGTTTTCAGACTATGTTTAGTTTTTTTTATCAGAAATAATACCCAATGTGTAAGAAGATAATAAGAAAGTATATGTAAATACAATATAAAGATATTTATTGATACATTACAGTAATTATGATAAACTAGCAGATGCATGTAAGCATCATCTGACCCAGTGTCTGATTCACCTACATAAACATTTTTCACGTGCCACACATATACAAGCATCTGTGCAAACTAGATTATTTGCTTTACATTGTTACAAATCAACCATTAAAAGTGTTGATCTTTTACATTTTAATGATGTAAACTCAACCAATACACCAAGAGCAGGTTCCTTGAGCACCAGAAGAATTTTCAAAGTACCAGCTTTAGATACCAACCTCGTCCGACAAGAGATAGCAGTTTTGCATTGCTTGTAAATATTGCGTCAAAAAACAGTGATTGGAAGTCAACTAAGTGATACTTTAAAGGGTAACTTTAATGCAAAAATAATTTATGCTTTATCATTTCAAATTGTTTTTTTTAAATATAATCCGCCAGTACACATCAACATCGGTTGCCAAATAGCACAGTTACACAGGTAAAATCTTATCAGCGCATCTGAAATAAATTCGTCAATCTATTATGGGCGTAATACGTCATCGGGGGGTCATAATAACCGACAAAATACCGCGCCGACCTGTCATCGTGTCATTCGCTGTAAACAAACATGGCTGATCGCATCAGCCTGCTTGTTTATGATTATTAGAAATCCGTAATTAAGCGCTTACACACGCCAATATGGAAAAACAGTGTCCGATCAGAAATTGAAGGAAATCAAAATGTAAAGACAGTGCAAGTTTGCATAAATTTCCTAACAGTAACATGTTGAAAAGTGCATGGATTAAAATTGTGGCCATTTGATACATGGGAATAACACAAATCTCTACATTTCCAATCGCTAAAACAATACATTTCAATTTATCAGTGATCACGCGAAGTCATTGAATTGTCCAGATTTACGCGGGAATAATAAAAATCTCCCCACTTTCAATCCCAAAAACAATATATTTATACATTTATTTTTCAAGGACTGGCTGTTTATATTTGCGAAGCATAGCAGTCCGCGCAGTAATATTATGCATAACACCATAGGTAACATTTAAAAATAGCGTCCAAACGTAAATACCCATGCCAGTGATCACACGTGGTCATGGAATTTTCCAGAAAGATCTAGGTCAACTCTATATTCCGAAAATGTACAGCGGTATATTTTCATATTTTTGACAAAAGAAGAGAATATTGCAAAATATGTATTTGACGCTGTTAGTTTGGCAAACAGTACCTAGGGTAACCATTGCAAAAAACAAAAAAAAAACAAAAAAAAAAACAACATAACTATTATTTTGAATTATATTTGGAAAAAGGATATTTCTATTCAGGTTTTATTTTTGATAAGATAAGCTTTAGAGTTTCTTCTTATCTTAAAATGACAATAACAAAACAAAGAATAGTTTATATAAATCTTTATAATTTGTACACATTGTACATATACTTGTACATATACCTACATATTTGTTAAAAAAATCACATACATGTTTATATAGGCATAATGTGTATAAACAATGTACATACATTACGTGTATTAAGGCCATCTTGTTTGGAAAGTTCAGCAAAAGCACAATTATAATTTTTAATGTACATATTGCGTACTATATATCAAATTGTTAATTACATTGTTTGACAGGACACATGGCCGTACAGCTATATTAGATTATGTTTTGACTACCCTACTAGCCTATTTCACTACCCGATCAGTAATCATCTCCTCGTCTCATGTTATAACATGTGTTACGTAAGATGTTAAGATAAAAGAACTGTTTTGTTCTTACTGTAAACACATTAGTGAAAAATAATTAATCACGAATATATTTATTTCACTTACAAATGCGCCTTGATATAGCATCTATATTGCTACGATACATATAAACGGCAAGCACGTTTCTGCCACAGATGGACGTTACGGTCGAATATTATTCAAAAGCAGTTATGTTTTTTACAGTTTTCCATTAATTCAATTAACGAGCTTGCATGACTGCATTATGTAATATGTGACAGCTGACGTGGCAATCATCAAGTCCTTTGAAAGTTGGCTTAGTTGCTTTAAATCCCGCTATATATAGTACAGTTTTAACATAAATGGAAGGTCGATTAGGTTTATTATTATGTATAAACATTTGACATTACAATATTACCGCGAAACTCACTTTGTTTAAACACGTTACAAATATTTTAATCACACTTATTTATGCAAATTATAGGATTTTTGGCTAAACCTCTTGCCCAAACTATGTTGATTTTTTTCATGTGTTATTGATTGTTTTTGTAACAATCGGCATGCACACACAAATTCTAAGTAGGTTTTCTATATATACGAGCATGCATCATGCTGTGAGGTTCCGTTCTTGTGTCAATAATTTATTTAAATCGATAAAAAGATAAGTTTAGTTCAAATTATAATTAAATGGGTTAAACACAAATACGGATACTTTTATCCATAATTATGTTTATTATGACTCATAGTTTTAAGGATTTGTTTTAGACCTTAGCTACATCATTGTAACCATATGATGTGGAGATTCGTATGTGATTTTAACCTGTGTCACTTTTATTGGCGTCCTGCATTTTTGTGATTTTTATTGGTATTCTTAATCCTAACTATTTTTATCATTATTATCTTTATTTTTATTATTATTATGATTATTATTATTATTATCAATAAAGTTATTATATATTCTTTTTATTATTATTCTGGCACAAGGGTCTTTAGTGGCGTAGTGGTCAAAGGCGCTGTAATCTAATGACAGTTCTCCTATGTATATATGTATAATATTCTCCAGCTGCTGTTAATGGGCCTATATAGTCCAAGAGCAAACAAAATGTCAAACATCTCATGTAGCACCCCCCTTGGACAGAAAAGGTATGTCACTTGGAAACGTTTGGTAGATACATATAGATAATTATCTGACCTTCAGTACTAAAGAGATGTGGTATCACTTTCAAGATATTTTGGGTAGAAAATATGAAAAAATCGAAAAAATCGCCATTTTCTGGAATAATTAAACATAATACATTTGCATGTATACTGCATTTATTAAAGCTCTGCATTATAATGATATATATATACATATATGTTATACTTGTCATTTTCTACTGAGTTATTGGCACAGTGTGACTTTTTTTTTTGGTTAAAAATAGGACAATTCGAAAATAAATCGCCATTTTTTGGAATTATTAAACATTTAATTGAGATATATTTATGTATGCTGGGTTTATTGAAGCTCTGCAATACATTGATATGTATACATATATGCTATACAAGTCATTTTCTACTGAGTTATTGGCACAGTGTGACTTTTTTTGGTTAAAAATTGGAAAAATCGAAAATAAATCACCATTTTCTGAAATAATAAAAGTTGAGATATATTTATTGTGTTTATTGAAGCTCTGCAATACATTGATATCAATAAATATATGTTTCACAAATCAATTTCTACTGAGTTATTGTCACTGTGTGACACATTTTTGTTAAAAATAGGAGTAAATTACCATTTTCTAGAATAATTAAAAATAAACTATTTGTATGTATGCTGTGTTTATTGAAGCTCTGGCATACTTGCTATATATACGTATATGCTTTACAAGTAAATTTCTACCGAGTCATTGCCACTGTATAACACTTAAAGGTATAGATGTAGATGTAGAATAAGATCTTGAAGAGTATGCTAAAGAAACCATAGTTTGCCGATTAAATCACCCGTTAAATCCAGTTTCGACGGACATTGCTCTTGAACAGTCAGTGAATCCGGATTCTAAGAAAAGTGTTAGAATCATTGGCATAAGTAAGAAAGTAAGTAAGTTAGTAATTTTTATATTTAAAAAAGGTAACTTTATCGGTAAACCAATCTTCATTGAGGCCCTCGTATAAACAAACAAGTACATATACACTTTCAAAAAGATAGAAAATAACTTTCATTCATCTGCTGCATATATATCACACATTATAGATTAACAAAATTCTCACACTATGCTCCTGGTTACAACTCTCGTTGACGCACACGTATACACATACACATACTCTCGTTTTTTATATTCGTATAAAGAACATATTTCAATTAAGATACACATGCAAGTGTACATGTGTATTTGAATATAATAGAGGAAAAACAACACAACAATAATAAAATCGATAGAAACAAAACAAAAATATTTTTTTTACAAAAACTAATAACGGTATAGTATTTATTAGGCATATGGCCATTAGAGGTACATGTATTTCTAATTTCAATTTCCTTTTATCCAAATCAAACAATTACTTGCAAAAAAATTTAACGAACACGCGTTTCTTATACTAAGTGGAAAACTATTCCAAATAATTGCACCCGAATATGATAGACTACCTTTAAACAGTTCTATTCTAGATTTCGGAATAAAGATATTTTTATTTGAGTGTGAACGCAACATGATGGATGTATTATTGATTGACGCACCGAAGTTGAATAGTTCACATAAATATGGCGGAGCTGTACCATATGCTATGTTATACATGAGTTTTGCCGTTTGTAGAAAAACAGTTTGATCAATAGATTAAATATTCAATCTTTCAAATGAAATATAAAGACTTTCATATTCATTTCCTAAAATATAGTTGCATGCTCGCCTCTGCAGTTTAATTAACTTATTTATATTTTTATTTGAAGTTGTAGTTAATTCTGTGCTGTTGTACGTAAGTTGTAAATTGATTTGATTTAAATGCTGTCGTTTCTGACGAGAGGTGATTAACATTACTTTTGTTTTGTCAGTATTCAATACCATACCATTTTGAATGCACCACATATTAAGACGATTAATTGAAGTTTGCAAGTTACCTTTTAAAATATCTGTATTTGTTTGTATGTCATATAACGTTGTGGCATCTGCATATAAGTCAGTTGTTGAAACGTTATTTATAAACAATGGTAAATCATTTATGAAAAGTATAAATAACAATGGATCTAAAATAGAACCTTGTGGAACCCCTGATGTAATACAATTGTTTTTTTAAGTTGCTGAATTTATAGACACAACTTGACCTCTGTTTGTCAGGTAAGGTATTTCACCCACATCAAAAAACGATCACTACATTTATAGCACTTTAGTTTTGCTAGTAAAATAGTATGACTTACGAGATCAAAGGCCTTCCGAAAATCGACCATGACAGCCCCAACTAACTTGCCATCATTAATTGCCGTTAACCATTTATCAATCATACTAATTAATGCAGATTCAGTTGAATGACTTTCCCTAAAACCACTTTGTGTTTTATGCAATATATATTCATTAAATTAATATGAATAAATTTTTCTATAAGTTTTGATAATGTTGGCAAAATAGATATAGGCGATAATTATTTACGTCATCCTTTCGGCTGCTTTTATAGAATGGTTTTATCTTTGCCTGTTTCCATATATGTGGAAATACTCAATCTCGCAGATTTTTATTCACAATAAACATAATACTTTCAGATATAACAGGGGATGCTAGTTTTAGCAACCTTGGACCAATGCTGTCTAATCCTGTGGCTTTGGATATATCTAAATTAGATAAATATTTTGAAACAAAAGTTAATTTTATATCTTGGACGTCAAAAATATGTTTTGCGGCATATTAGAGCTGACAAAAGTGTTAAGTAAATCAAAATTCGAATGCTCTATCGGACCCTTTATGTTTACAAAATATTCATTAAACACATTAGCCATATCTAAATCATTAGATATACAATTTTCATCTGTTTTTATCCCAGGAATTTGATTATTATCAGAGCTTTTAGCCGTGCCGAATTCTTTAAGCAACTTCCATATTGACCGTGGATCACCTTTCCCTGTTTTTTTTTGTATTATACTATATTTTCTTTGCATCGTGTATCATTTGTGAAACCTTATTTCGTTCTGTTTTGTATTTATCTATATCCCCGTTGATTTTATATTTATTTCTAACTTTCATGCTATCTAAAATGCTAGTACTTATCCAGTCTGGTTGTTTGTTATGCTTTGTTATATCATTTATTTCTAAATCTTTTCTACGATTAACTTGAATTCCTTTTTTACATACAATATAATACCTCAACGAGCATTAACATATTATCTTTGCTAAATGGCATTTGATATCCTTCAATTTTTAATACATTTGAATTTCTGACCTTGTTAATAATATTTTAATTTCTGAAAATTTTGTTAGGTTTTTCCCACATAGAGCTTTAACATTCATATATCCTATATTAAATCCTTTTTTTATTAAGGCACAAATTTAAATTTTTTTTCATAAGTATGGCGCCATTTATTTCGGCAGTATTGCCGAATTCCTATCTATACCAGCAATCTCTTTCATTATGGCCAGTAATTCCACAGTAGTAACATCGTATTGCTCGAGATTTCTGACCTCTGTGTGCTTGGCTAAAACGCCTATTATCTACATAATCATTATGGCATGCTACACAATTTGGTGATGCACTACCACGTGCGTAACTAATAACTTGATTTTCCGCGTAGTCGTTTTCTCTTGAAGGCTGGGCCTGGGTTGTAAAATCATTGAAATGTGGCCGATTGTCCGTGAAATTCACCTGTCTTGATCTGCGCGATGTTAATATGTTTGTATGGTACCGCTCCGGTCGTTTGTTCTGTTGGCCATTTCTTATAAAATATGATTTATTTTGCAAGCCAAATGTATATGATTGTTTTGAAATTGACTGAAATATCTGTTTTTTCTACTCAAACCGTCTAGTAGCCGTTTTGATCCAGACTGAGACATATGTTTTCCATCTTTAGCAAAATACCCTTGTTCTGGATAATGATCTTTGTCGTAAAACATATCACTTGTTTCTGAGATGCATTGTACCCCGAAGCGTTCCCAGTAAGCATCCAGTCGCTTATTGGACGTGTTCAGATATTGAACATCAACGTCCTTTCGTGGTGCTATGAAACATAAATACACTTCGCAGTCCTGATTTCCTGTTTTTATGAGAGACTCATCAAGCGTTCATAGTCTTCTTCAAATGTGTCCTGGTCCGTGCCTTTTGATGCATCATTTCATCCAGCCATTATTATAACCTTACTAAATACTTTCATATCATACAGCCGTATATCTTTGTATAGTGACTGAATTATTGCCCCGCTTGATGCATGTTTCCGAACATAATTATCGAGACCTTTTGGATTTATTCCGCTCAGGATTGAATCGCAAATAATTAATATGTGTTTTGGCGCTTCTGTAGACATTTTGCGCTGCTTTTCAAAATTTATTCATATTAATTTAATGAATATATATTGCATAAAACACAAAGTGGTTTTAGGGAAAGTCATTCAACTGAATCTGCATTAATTAGTATGATTGATAAATGGCTAACGGCAATTAATGATGGCAAGTTAGTTGAGGCTGTCATGGTCGATTTTCGGAAGGCCTTTGATCTCGTAAGTCATACTATTTTACTAGCAAAACTAAAGTGCTATAAATGTAGTGATCGTTTTTTGATGTGGGTGAAATACCTTACCTGACAAACAGAGGTCAAGTTGTGTCTATAAATTCAGCAACTTAAAAAAACAATTGTATTACATCAGGAGTTCCACAAGGTTCTATTTTAGATCCATTGTTATTTATACTTTTCATAAATGATTTACCATTGTTTATAAATAACGTTTCAACAACTGACTTATATGCAGATGCCACAACGTTATATGACATACAAACAAATACAGATATTTTAAAAGGTAACTTACAAACTTCAATTAATCGTCTTAATATGTGGTGCATTCAAAATGGTATGGTATTGAATACTGACAAAACAAAAGTAATGTTAATCACCTCTCGTCAGAAACGACAGCATTTAAATCAAATCAATTTACAACTTACGTACAACAGCACAGAATTAACTACAACTTCAAATAAAAATATAAATAAGTTAATTAAACTGCAGAGGCAAGCATGCAACTATATTTTAGGAAATGAATATGAAAGTCTTTATATTTCATTTGAAACATTGAATATTTAATCTATTGATCAAACTGTTTTTTCTACAAACGGCAAAACTCATGTATAACATAGCATATGGTACAGCTCCGCCATATTTATGTGAACTATTTAACTTCGGTGCGTCAATCAATAATACATCCATCATGTTGCGTTCACACTCAAATAAAAATATCTTTATTCCGAAACCTAGAATAGAACTGTTTAAAGGTAGTCTATCATATTCGGGTGCAATTATTTGGAATAGTTTTCCACTAAGTATAAGAAACGCGTGTTCGTTAAATTTTTTTGCAAGTAATTGTTTGATTTGGATAAAAGGAAATTGAAATTAGAAATACATGTACCTCTAATAGCCATATGCCTAATAAATACTATACCGTTATTAGTTTTTGTAAAAAAAATATTTTTGTTTTGTTTCTATCGATTTTATTATTGTTGTGTTGTTTTTCCTCTATTATATTCAAATACACATGTACAATTGCATGTGTATCTTAATTGAAATACGTTCTTTATACGAATATAAAAAACGAGAGTATGTGTATGTGTATACGTGTGCGTCAACGAGAGTTGTAACCAGGAGCATAGTGTGAGAATTTTGTTAATCTATAATGTGTGATATATATGCAGCAGATGAATGAAAGTTAGTTTCTATCTTTTTGAAAGTGTATATGTACTTGTTTGTTTATACGAGGGCCTCAATGAAGATTGGTTTACCGATAAAGTTACCTTTTTTAAATATAAAAATTACTAACTTACTTACTTTCTTACTTATGCCAATGATTCTAACACTTTTCTTAGAATCCGGATTCACTGACTGTTCAAGAGCAATGTCCGTCGAAACTGGATTTAACGGGTGATTTAATCGGCAAACTATGGTTTCTTTAGCATACTCTTCAAGATCTTATTCTACATCTACATCTATACATTTAAGTGTTATACAGTGGCAATGACTTGGTAGAAATTTACTTGTAAAGCAATACGTATATATAGCAAGTATGCCAGAGCTTCAATAAACACAGCATACATACAAATATCTTATTTTTAATTATTCTAGAAAATGGCAATTTACTCCTAATTTTAACAAAAATGTGTCACACAGTGACAATAACTCGGTAGAAATTGATTTGTGAAACATATATTTATTGATATCAATGTATTGTAGAGCTTCAATAAACACAATAAATATATCTCAACTTTTATTATTTCAGAAAATGGTGATTTATTTTCGATTTTTCCAATTTTTAACCAAAAAAAGTCACACTGTGCCAATAGCTCAGTAGAAAATGACTTGTATAGCATATATGTATACATATCAATGTATTGCAGAGCTTCAATAAACCCAGCATACATAAATATATCTCAATTAAATGTTTAATAATTCCAAAAAATGGCGATTTATTTTCGAATTGTCCTATTTTTAACCAAAAAAAAGTCACACTGTGCCAATAACTCAGTAGAAATTGACAAGTATAACATATATGTATATATATATCATTATAATGCAGAGCTTTAATAAATGCAGTATACATGCAAATGTATTATGTTTAATTATTCCAGAAAATGGCGATTTTTTCGATTTTTTCATATTTTCTACCCAAAATATCTTGAAAGTGATACCACATCTCTTTAGTACTGAAGGTCAGATAATTATCTATATGTATCTACCAAACGTTATCAAGTGACATACCTTTTCTGTCCAAGGGGGGTGCTACATGAGATTTTTGACATTTTGTTTGCTCTTGGACTATATAGGCCCATTAACAGCAGCTGGAGAATATTATACATATATACATAGGAGAACTGTCATTAGATTACAGCGCCTTTGACCACTACGCCACTAAAGACCCTTGTGCCAGAATAATAATAAAAAGAATATATAATTACTATTATTGATAATAATAATAATAATCATAATAATAATAAAAATAAAGATAATAATGATAAAAATAGTTAGGATTAAGAATACCCATAAAAATCACAAAAATGCAGGACGCCAATAAAAGTGACACAGGTTAAAATCACATACGAATCTCCACATCATATGGTTACAATGATGTAGCTAAGGTCTAAAACAAATCCTTAAAACTATGAAGTCATAATAAACATAATTATGGATAAAAGTATCCGTAGTTTGTGTTTAACCCATTTAATTATAATTTGAACTAAACTTATCTTTTTATCGATTGAAATAAATTATTGACACAATAACGGAACCTCACAGCATGATGCATGCTCGTATATATAGAAAACCTACTTAGAATTTGTGTGTGCATGCCGATTGTTACAAAAACAATCAATAACACATGAAAAAAATCAACATAGTTTGGGCAAGAGGTTTAGCCAAAAATCCTATAATTTGCATAAATAAGTGTGATTAAAATATTTGTAACGTGTTTAAACAAAGTGAGTTTCGCGGTAATATTGTAATGTCAAATGTTTATACATAATAATAAACCTAATCGACCTTCCATTTATGTTAAAACTGTACTATATATAGCGGGATTTAAAGCAACTAAGCCAACTTTCAAAGGACTTGATGATTGCCACGTCAGCTGTCACATATTACATAATGCAGTCATGCAAGCTCGTTAATTGAATTAATGGAAAACTGTAAAAAAACATAACTGCTTTTGAATAATATTCGACCGTAACGTCCATCTGTGGCAGAAAACGTGCTTGCCGTTTATATGTATCGTAGCAATATAGATGCTATATCAAGGCGCATTTGTAAGTGAAATAAATATATTCGTGATTAATTATTTTTCACTAATGTGTTTACAGTAAGAACAAAACAGTTCTTTTATCTTAACATCTTACGTAACACATGTTATAACATGAGACGAGGAGATGATTACTGATCGGGTAGTGAAATAGGCTAGTAGGGTAGTCAAAACATAATCTAATATAGCTGTACGGCCATGTGTCCTGTCAAACAATGTAATTAACAATTTGATATATAGTACGCAATATGTACATTAAAAATTATATATGTGCTTTTGCTGAACTTTCCAAACAAGATGGCCTTAATACACGTGATGTATGTACATTGTTTATACACATTATGCCTATATAAACATGTATGTGATTTTTTTAACAAATATGTAGGTATATGTACAAGTATATGTACAATGTGTACAAATTGTAAAGATTTATATAAACTATTCTTTGTTTTGTTATTGTCATTTTAAGATAAGAAGAAACTCTAAAGCTTATCTTATCAAAAATAAAACCTGAATAGAAATATCCTTTTTCCAAATATAATTCAAAATAATAGTTATGTTGTTTGTTTTTTTTTATTTTTTTGTGTTTTTTTTGTAATGGTTACCCTAGGTACTGTTTGCCAAAATAACAGCGTCAGGATTTTGTACGTCATATTTAACCTATGTATATAATAGAGTATTTATGAATTGTGTATATAATTACTTTCTTGATTATCCTTGTGACATATAGGCCCAATGGGCCGGGTGCCAAATAATTTTGTCAATTGTATATATGTATAACTTAATGAATGTATGCACATGTCACAATAATAAACAATATCTTATCTTATCTTACATATTTTGCAATATTCTCTTCTTTTGTAAGTGTGTTCATTTTAGCTCTTGATATTTTTATTTGACTATAACACCCGTTTCAGGCTGGTGGGCATATACATAGTTCTCTACGCATGTTCCGTTCCAAACCATATAATTTAAGAGGACATTTTAGCATAGTCCTTGAATATTTTGCCACGCTGTTTTCCTTCTAAACCAAGTTAAATGAATCTTTACATCATATCACCCCGCACACTATAATAAATCAATCGCAGCTTGTAATAATGTATTTTCTCCTACTGGGTTAGCAATGAATGAATGTATTTGATATATTCTCCGACAAAAAATGCGTTATGTTATATTATGATATATTGTCAACTATTATATATTCAATATACCTTTTGTGGAATAAATTCCAGGGCTGCATGATATGGAATAACGACAAATATCTGCAAGGTCCCCCTAATTTTGCAATCTGACCTAGGAAATATTTTCAAGGATATATTGCTATAATTGTCACACTATTCTGCTACGTCTTTAACTTGCGTAGGACATCCCAGATTGACACTCTTAGATTAAAAAAACAAATGGCCATGGTGCTGCGGACCACTAAATATAGAACAAGTCAAACCCAGCAGTAACCTTTTTATCGAAATATCAGCATAACCATAGAATGACATTTTGGATTTTCCATAAAGCTTGAAGTTAAATAAAGTGACTTGATTTATAAAAAAAATATTTACCTGTTACTGTGCATGATTAACTAAAATCAGACTTTTTATCTAACATCTTTTGCAGAAAAAAATAGATTGAACATTCTAGGACATTTTGTTATGTTTTACATGATAGAATATGATGTTTATAACACAGTATGTCATTTCAAACTCTTTTTGTAGTTATTCTGAATTTATTAGGTACGTAAGACAATTTAGAATTGCAGTATTTAGGTTTGCCTGGCTTTCTATCAATCTATTAATTGATTATTAATACCATTGTACCATTGCGGTTACCATCTCTCTAATAAGTTCATAGCTATAATTACAATCGTTATATAACCATTTCAATGAATTCTTTGGCTCAGTCGGTAGCGCTTCTAATTGTCAATCAAAGGATCGCAAATTTGAATCCCCGCCCGGCAACAGTCTCCGTGAAGATTGTTATACGACATTTTTTCTTATTATCATTCGTCTCTCACCTTTCCTTCAAGTGGGAAAAGTATCAGTTAATTGCGGATGGGTGTGCTTGAAAATTGGTGAGTTAACACTATAGGGTCCCAGGAAACAATGGTTGCGTTAACTGATCGTCTGTTTATCTTCGATGGCATCCAATTCTTTAATATGTGGCATATCGTGTAATTCATTATCTTAAATTAATTGGATGTATTTTATATAGTTTGACAATTTAAAGACGTTCTTGATGCATTTTATTATCGAAACCATGGCTACAATGATTCTTTCATATTTAAATCACTCCGTGTGACTACATAGGTGGATATATGTAAGAAAGTTTGCTGTAAATATTTTACTACATATTTATAAATGAGTGGTTTATAAGCATTGGACATCGACATTATTAAAGTATACTTAAGGACTGATATACTCTATATAAGTCATTGATATAATGAAATAGTGATTTTCATACGTTTTGTTTCGTTGCGATTCATTTATCCTACAATTAGCACGCTAATGAGTTTTAAATAGTAGCGAAAATGTATTCCGGTCTGTTGCATATATTTTCGTTTATTAGAGTCGTCTCATCATAACATATACTATAATGAACATAATACTTAAAATACAATATACACAGTCATTATATAATATGTCATTCTATACAGAACTGTAAAAGACATCTCTGCAATATTTTAATATCACAGTAATTATACAGTATACAACATATAAACTCACACTATAATATGCTTACTAGTTAAACTGTACAGAGTCAATCTGGACAAACGAAAAACATGTATCTTCATTTTATTCATTGGTCTAAAAATGTATTAAAATGAGATCTATTTATTCACTTCTTTTATAAACTTAAGCACAGATAACATGTACAGTGTTTCGCATGTATACCGTTTAAAAAACATACACCAAACGGTTTTACTTTAACTTGGTAAAGTCATGTAAAGCAGAATATACAACACATAGTTTTTAATATCAGTTTAGAAAGATAGTATATAAATATACATGTATAACAAACAAATACAGGTACATTTGGTCCATCATAAAGTGACTGTTATGATGTGGCCCATTCATTAAAGATCATAGCACTTGTCACGACCATCCGAAAAGTGGCCTGTGCATTGGGGTGAATCCCGGATGTTCGATGGAAGATATTTTAAAGTATCTCTATTGAAATTTTAATAGAGTCTTTGTTGCAAATAAATGAATTGATTTATAAGGGACATCGATTGATACTAAACAGTTTTAATCTCTATTGTTGCATAATCTAACCGAACAGAGATTTCTAATCTAGCATATTTTGAAGGAATTGACTGAGAGTCAGAACGGCTAGGCTATCCTTTCAAATGATATGATTTTATTTTATGTTACATGGAAATATTGGCAAGTTTATGTCTTAGCCCCAGCGTGTTAATCCAAACATTAACATTTAGCAGTTATTCGGAGTATATTAGGTTTTTTAGATAATTAATTAGTATTTAAAATTGTCTTGCTTTGTGCCATCGCTACATTGTAGCTCAAATGCTCTTTAATGTGTAGCTCATTAGGTAAGTTGTTATCTTAAATTAACTGGATTCATTGTGTACAGCTTGATTTTACTATTATTTTAACGAGATTATGGTCGCGGATTTAAATCAAGGTTCAACCAGAAGACCTAATAGAGTCAGTACTGGTTGTTGTATACAAGAAACGAATTAATATAAGCTCTAAGCTTACTTCGCAATCGAGCTAAAATAAATTAGAATAAACAATGTTAGTTCGCAGCAGCAAAGTAACGGAGATTAACACGTATATTGTACCGTACGTCATTTATTTACGTCCAGTAAAGATATAGTTACGTAAAATATATGACTGTTTCTCTTGAATTTAATAAAAATCGTAGGTATTAAGTCCTCAACGAGTCGTATACGTGTATTTACGTAAAATAGATTGTTGTGTGAGTTAATGCCAAACATCAAGGCACACAAACGTCTTACTGTGGTTTATCGTCATAATTTTACCCAGTAAATCAGTTCATAAACGCGGAAACATCGGTGATTACTTTCTTATTGACCCTCATTTGACAGTTTTAGTTCACATATGATTGAAGTTCCTGTAGTATGCATATATATTATATAGTTGTCCTTTTACTAATGAAAACTATTTAGGAATGTGAGTTAGTGATATACATTGTTGTATATTACCATGTCTGCAGGACAAGATTGCTTGAAATCTCTGGAATTAAAAATAAACAAAGAAAGCATGGCTTCCACTGGAGAACTACTTTTCCATTCAACATTGTATAACTACACAAATGAATACACTTTATGATTGGAACTATTTAACTGGTGTATGATAACCAATTACTATAAAGAATATTAGGTACTACTACAACCTAGAACTATATATATAACATACATCAACGCGTAATAACGTTAAAATTGTGGTTATCATAATTATGTTTCTAGCAGATCGGTGTTAACAACGCAGATTACTTTCTTATTGCCCCTCATTTGCTGGATGTGAACCAATACTTTAGTTCATTACATAAGTATAAATTATCAGTGACGGGAGTTCTGTGATACAAATACGTGGTTGAGATCATTCTATAAATCAGACATAAAGTTGACAGACGTGTTGTTGAACTATCTTTTATAACTCGAACTATAAGGTAATGTTTTTTCTCAAATAAATTCTGAACATATTTAGTAATGTATATATATATATATATATATATATATATATTTAATCTTATATCAAACATATAACGATATGTAAATATATTTTTCGTTGTGTTTTAGATGGGGAATAAATGTCTTACGTTACTAGCTCTGTGCATGTTGGTCGTGCTGGGAGTAGTTTATGGGGGTAAAATTGACTGTACCACTGTAAGATGTGCATCACGAGGCAAATGCAACGAAAAAGATCAAATCAGCATTGGAGGGAACAAATGCTGAAAAGTATGCAAAAGATTGTCAGTTTGTTGATTTTAAATTTCACTAAAGACGCGCGAGTTAATCGACTGTGTGTGTTGTTGTTTTTAATTTCACTAAAGACGCGCGAGATAATCGATTGTTTGTGTTGTTGTTTTTAATTTCACTATAGATGCGCGAGATAATCGATTGTTTGTGTTGTTGTTTATAATTTCACTATAGACGCGCAAGATAATCGATTAAACACTATTGTTGCTTTTTTGTTATTCTTATTTATTTGTTCACTCGGGTAACATAACATATTCAACGACGTGAGGATTAATTCTAAAATCACCTTAAGAATTTGTTGTTGTTTAAATCATCTTCCAAAAAACAATAAATGTTTGATTGGAATATCAAGCAATATTTTATGTCACCAATGTCTTCAACGAATACTCGAAGGTTAAACAATACTCGAGCACACTCATTTCTACAGTTAACTCATAACTTTCCCACTTCAATTTGCGGCGGAAGTCAAATAGCAATGAGACTCATCATGTTAAACAATACATTCATTTTATATACAAATGTATCTGATAATGATATAGTGCTGGACACAAACGTATTGCTTAAGAGGCACGTTGATGGTTAGCGGTAGAGGCTTAAGAACTGGAATTAATTTAGTTTATATTTTCATTGAAATTCTTCCTCAGGGAAGTAAATATATGAGATATGTTCAAAATAATTTACTCATCATTAATTTTTGGCTACCTGGCCTTAATCAAAATTTGAAAGTTATTATTGACAACGACAATTATAATTCTTTATAAAGCAATGTAGGCCTCCGGCCCATAATACAAAATATTCAAGTTATTAGTACAGCTATGTAACATCTATAGGTCCAATCATTATTACATTGTATGCATGCTTGTCAGTTATTTCACAAAGATGTACACTAAGGAAATAAATATGTTTAATCTAGGCGTTGATGGTGCGGTAAGGAAATGTTTTGCACGTATGTTTGTGTTGAATAGATATTTTGTTTTTTGAAAATATTTACCTAAGAAAATTCATGTTTTACCTCTGTGCATGCTCAAGGTATTTGCAAGACCATTCAGTCAGGCGGGCCTTCTTTTATATAAACTGACTTGTTTTATAATGAGGTAATTGTGGTGCACATGTAACTGTTTCAGCTCCCAAGTGTCAATTTGTCCGGTTTTAAGCTGTTTTGTTGAATCTAAGAGATACTGCTGTCTCTTTTATGATAACTGCCGTGACTTGCATGTATACTTATCAATAATAAGAATATATCATATACTGTTATCAAACTAGCAATAGTGTATGAATATTTGTGAGGGAAAAGATAGTGTATATATTATTATGATGTTGTATTGTCAGTGGTAGGTGGAACATTAAAAAAGAATATAATGTTGTGATAATGTGTGTTGCTTTCAATACACTTAATATTTAATACGATTGTTTCAGAATGTAAGAATGAGGACAACTTTTGTTCACCAAAGGACTCAACCCCTTGTAAAGGTAACAAAATCTGTATCTTCAGTGACACATGCAACAGGAACATGTGTACTAAGAAAAAAGGTATATTTACAGTTACTTACGTGACAAAAGTCACTCCGTATATCGATTCCGTGTTAGATATTTTTGGTTCCTTGGACTCACGGTGTTTATCCAATTTAGTTCTCTTTAGTAAAAAAATATTGTTGACGTCGACGCTAGGGGAAATGTTGGCGTTATACTCTTTCATAGCCCCTCATGGGCAAGCTTAATAAAACCGAGTTATACTTTCATGTGTCATGTGCTTCCAAAATATGTTTTGTCAAATACTCAATGGATATTTCCAAAATAATAGTTATATACATCAACAAGTGCACATGATTGACTAAAATGGAAGATATGGTATTCTAAGACGTTCTTTTCAAAGGATACAAATATTTATATTTATATGGCGTGTGAGTAGTAATGAATCCTTAACAGGGTCCTACTCATATAAAACTATCTGTTTGTATGTAAAGTGTCCTAACAGTCTTAATGTGTCGCATGTTAACCATTCATTGATGACACCAATTATGTTGGGTTGGTTGATTCTATAGTCTTATGCCCTTGGTTTTCACTTATAGCAAGTCTTGTCTGTACATTTATATCTGGTTGTTCACACACACACACACACACACACACACACACACACACACACACATATATATATATATATACGATATATATATTATTGTAGCATTTATATATTTTATGCAACATTTTTTAAAATTAACATTATACAAAGTCCGCAATTATATATTTAATTATTTGATTTGTTGCTGCTTTCACATATACAATGCATGGCGGGATAATGAAATTCGAGGAAAATACCACTACTGTGCCTTTTACTTTATGCTACAGGTTTAGCCGTGCTGATACACGTGCATATACTGGCTATTACTATAGGGTTATTATACAGTTCACTAAACAATATGGATTTATATTGTACGAGTCAATGTTGTGGTGAAATCAAGTACTGGAAGAGACGCCACAGGCGCCGAGTCCATGACAGGTTTTCACCACAACATTGACGAGTACAATAAATAAATAGTGTACAATGAACTGTCAAATGACTTTTTTATTATTCACCTCGTGTTCTTTTCATATGAAACACAAAATCAAATTAAAATTTTATGAAACAATTTATTTTAAGAAAATATCATTTTTAAAAAATAAGAAAAATAACAGTTAGTTGACGTTTATCACATTTTTGATAATATTAAATTTATCAATATTAATATAATTACCTTATCACTATTAATATGTTTTAAGTATCTATTTATATCTTTTGGAATAATATAAACTTCAATTTCTCAATATAAGCATGATGCTTGTTTCAAACGACAAAATGCTCATTAGGAGTGCCTCTGTGATTTCTCTGATACGTTATATCTGAGAGTTGCGGAGTATTTTTATCGGTAGAGTTACCGTTCATTAACGTCCAATACGAAATTATTATCGATTTTCGCTTCCGGTTTGAAACGTACAATAACGATTTATTAATTTATTATCTACATTCACGTGGTAAAAATGCTCGAAGCTCAATGGATAGCTATTTTAGATGGATAATAAAATAAATTATTCACCTCTTTACAGATGCCTGAAAACAAAAAATGGAATCATACACATCAGAGGCAGTATCTACACAACATTGCGTGCATTGCTGATAACTACAATCAAGATAACAACAATTGCCGAACTCAAACATAACTAAAACGATAACAGAAAATATAAGTGTCTCTTTGTTTTTTAGAATATGATTCAGTCGAATAAAAACGTTAAAACTATTTTCCTTCATTCTTGTTATTGAAGAACATGAAATGTCACTGGTAAGTGTCATATCCCCTCCACCCTACATCAAATGGTCTATATATTTTATAAAAGGTAGGAATTTAAGTGTGTCCATGAATATCAAGAGTAATAGACTGAAGTTTTACATTAAAGTGTGACCTTGACTTTTATGTAACCATGACCTTGACATCTGATGTAAAGATCTGGGTATTTCTACAGGTTAACACAGGTGACACACTATCATGACATGTTGATCACTTGTTTCAAGATATCTTAAAATCCTTCAATGAAAGACACAGTTACAGACCAGACATGAAATATCAAACAAACTGAAAGTGTGACCTTGACCTTTGAGGTAAAGATTTGGGTCTTACATGCGACACGTCGTCATGTCATGTTGATCATTTGAACAAAGTTAAATCCCTCCATATAAGTTACACACCAGACATGAACTTGAAATTGTGACATTGACCTTTGAGAAAAGGTTCTGGGTCTAACGCGCGACATTTCAACTTGTCTTGTTAATCAATTGAACAAAGTTATTTTTAAATATAGCCTTATATGACAAAGTTACAGACCAGATGAATTGAGTCTAATGTTTTTGAAATTCATCCATAGGTGACAAACGTAAAGAAACGAAATCTCAAACAGACTGAAAGTGTTGTCAAACAAAGTTAAAGTGTGACTTTGACCTTTAAAGTGAAATACGAAATAACGGACGGAAGGACGGACGGACAATGCGATTACAATATGTCACCCAAACAAATGTATAACTTTTCCTGAAATTTACATATATGCACGATGCAGATAGGAGGTTAAAGTATTCCAGTATGTGTGCAGACCCTTGATATCGTTGTTATTTTGGAAATTAAGTATTGTGTTATAGTAACTTCGGTCAGGCATCCAAGTACTAACCCAGCACAACGTTGCTTAATTTACAGTACAGTCATAGCACTTAAACCATGACGCAATAAAACTAATTCAACAGTGAGTCTGTTGTTGGTGACCTATATGCTTTTACAACACTTCCTCTTTAACCATATATGTCCTTGCCCTCACTGCACATCATTGCCTTGCTTACTGCAGTCCCTGCCCATATACCGCCCCCTCCAAGGAAAGAGGGATTTGTGCAGACTTCGAAAGTCACTTCTGACACAACTACAGTGATTTCCTTAATCCAGTCATGCACTTACTCCGTACAACTTTGCTTATTTCCCAGTACAGTCAGTGCACTTCAACCATGTCGCTATAAAATCTTGCTTAAAAACGAGGCTGTGAGTGACCTGTAAGGTGTACATTCACTTCAGTAAAAGAGATGAATGACATCATATTTCAAATTTGCACATGTTTCAACAAGATTAAATCAATTAATATCCATTAATATACAACAATCATTATACATTTATATACATACATTAATAAACATAAACTAATATACATTATTATACATTAATATACATTGTTATACATACATTAATAAACATCAATTACTATACATTAATATACATCAATTAGTATACATTAATATACATACAATAATAAACATACATTAATATACATTATTATACATACATTAATAAACATTGTTATACATACATTAATATACATACATTTATATAAATCAATAAATATACATTAATATACATCAATTAGTGTACATCAATATATATATCAATTAATATACATGTACATTAATATAAATAAATCAATAAACATTAATATACATCAATAAATATACATTAAAAAATGTGTACGCTTCGTATATTTATATAGATGCTCCAGTAACATTTACATGCAGATAATACAAGGTATATACGTCTCACATACCAATTAATTTTGTACTGTTCTACATATAAAGACATGCACTTCCGGAACACTGGATACATTACCAATGGTTCTAAAAGTGCCTTATTCCCATAGATAGTCCACTGTTGGTCCAAATATGCAGAAAAAAAACATGGGGTTGACCAGGCTGCTTTTTCACAATTTCGATGGTTTGATGACACCCCTTCATTTTTGACAATTCTGCCCATTTGTTGCAGTGTATCACTACGCATCTTTAAACTGTTATAGCATCATAAAACAGTTCCGAATATCACCCAAACTTTGCAGAAATCATGAAAATGTTCCAATTTTCCCATATGCACAAAGAAATATGACATTTTATGCATTTTTAACAAAATAATTGCCCAACCGCTTTACACAGCTCTTATTTCTTTGGCGTAATAATCTTGCTACCGTCATGTAAGGGAGGTTATTCTTCAGTGAGACCTATAGGGGCTGGAACAATACTTAAACAACAATTTACACATATGCGCTTAAACAACCGCTAGGGAATATTAAACATATGGGAACTATAACAACACAAACATACTATTAAATATATAAGGGCTCCAAAACAACAGTAAACTATTATTTCATATTTCCTGTTATTTTACACCATTATCAATTGCATATTAAACTAATATGCTATATGATATGAGTTCACTTTAAAGACACTTTACTCTGATCATAAAAGAAAACTGAATTTTAAATTATATTGTTTTATGCTGCCAGTCCATGCAAACTATGGTTACATTAATAAATTACAGAAATTAAAAAGGTTCCGGTACTAAATAAATATAATTACCTTAATCTATCCCAGAAACTGATATTTTCCGAATCAGGTCTATTAACCACAAATGAAAATGCAGGGAATTCTATACCTGACCCACAATTCATAGCAGTTGAACGTTTACTAAACTGTGACGTCCTCAAATTTTCAGTTGAAACAATTGGGAGAGCTGGGTCCGTAATACAGACTAATTCCCTGCTTTTGATTGGGACGTAATACACCTGATTCGGGAAATATCAGGTTCTGGGATAGACTAGGTCCAATATGAGATATACTTTCCAAGTTGAAAAGAAAACGTACAAGTTTATTTTGCGTAGTTTTAAGTATGATAATCAGGTTTGACGTAAAACTTGGATACCTGAAAGAACATGAATAATCGAAGTGACAAAGACTAAGAGCCGTTACCAATAGTTTTACCTAGCATTTATCTTCTTAACTACTGCCCTAATTAATACGTCACATGCTAGATGCTGGACCAGTGTAGTACCAAATAAATGATTCGGCTTCCTGAATAGCAGTCCCAATCATGTAGAATAATAATCACAATGCATGTAATATTCGGACTGGCCTAGGTTTAGATCCACAAAAGAATTGATTCTGTCTTCCTTTAATACACTGTAAGTTTGTTGTCAACCAACTATCATTCGTTTAAACATCTATAGGTTATTACTATAGCTAGATATTGTTACGTATATAGGGATGGTGACAACAGCTACGTAATATTACACATATAGGGTATATGGCAACAGCTCGATTAGATTACTTATATAGGGGCATTACCATCAGCTAGATTATGTTGTATAAATAGGAGTGTTACAACAGCTAGATTAGATTACTCGCTAAGGTGTATTACCATCAGCTAGATTATGTTATGTAAATAGGAGTGTTACAACAGCTAGATTAGATTACTCGTTAAGGGGTATTACCATCAGCTAGATTATGTTATGTAAATAGGAGTGTTACAACAGTTAGAATATATTACTCGTTAAGGGGTATTACTAACAGCTAGATAAAACTATTTATATTTAGACAATATCAACAACTATATTGCGTTATATTGTTACAAAGGCTAGATTGGATTACTTATATAGGGCATTACCAGCAGCCAAATTGTGTTATGTATATAAGAATTGTTGCAAAAGCCAGATTCAATTACTAATATAAGGGCATTAACAACAGCTAGATTATGCTAGGTATATTGGGATTGTTACAAAAGTTTGAATAGATTACTCGTACACGGGTATAAACAACAGCTATATTGTGTTATGTAGATAGGGAGTGTTACAAACGCTGGATTAGATTACATATATAGGTACAAACATTAAAAGTTGATTGTGATATGTATATAAGAATTGTTGCAAAAGTACAGCTACATTGTACTAGGTATATAGGAATTGTTACAAAAGCTAGATTAGGTTACTTAAATAGTGGCATTGCCAACAGCTATAGTTATAATTAATGTGTATATGTGAATATAGGAGTTGTTAGTCAGATAGATAGGTGCAAAAACAAAAAGTTGATTGTGATATGTATATGTATATAATAATTGTTGCAACAGCCAGATTCAATTACTAATACAGGAGCATTAACTACAGCTACAATGTACTAGGTATATAGGAACGGTTACAAAAGCTAGATAAGGGGCATTTATATATATGGGGCATAAACAACAGGTTGATTTTGTTAGGTATATAGGGGTTGTTCAAAAGGCTTGATTGGATTACTTATACAGGGATATTACCAACAGCTAGATTGTGTTAAGTAAATAGGGATTGTTACAAAAGTTAGGTAAGATTACTTATATATGAACATTATCTACAGCTATATTACATTATGAATATAGGGATTGTTACAAAAGCTAAATTAGATTACTTATATAGGGGCATTACCAATAGCTAGATTGTGTAAATAGTGATTGTTACAAAGCATGAGAAAATTAAATAATTAAAACATGTTTAAGGGCTGTTACAACAGCTATAGAATAACACATAAAAAGTGGCACTACCATCACCTAGCGTAGAATTAATAACAGCTAAAACACATTATTAACAAAGAATCTGTTTCTATACAATTGTACACTAACAGGGATTTAATAAATTGCTGGAGAATATAACACATGTTACCGTTCTCCACGTAGCTGGATTATGTAGTTAATACTCGTACATGTGTTCTATCAACAGTAAGGGACTTTCACATATACAAATCACTTTCAACAGCTCGAATCCACGACTTCTGTTGTGATATGCAAATGATTTTAGGATGATTTTGATGATGGTAATGACGTTGACGATAACGATGACGATGATGATGATGATGATGACGATTATGATGATGACGATGGCAATGATGATGATGATGATAACGTCGTTCATGAGAGAATAAATATGCTTATTGACAATATGATAGCGATGATCAAGTATCGAATGATTAAATTTTGATAGCAATTTGTATTATTATGATTATAATAATTTGATGTATAAACAAGATGATATTAACGGGTATTGCTATATCATACTATTTATGATGATGATGATGATGAAGACGATGATATCAATGATAATATAAATAGCAATATGAAGTTGGGTATTGATATTTATATGTACGCACATATAGATCATCTGGGATACTGTTCAACTGTCTTTGAAATATAACATCTTCATTGGAAAGTAAACTTTCTTTGAAGACTGGAATATAAAATATTACATTGAGTTAAACACTTTAAAAAACAACAAATACAATAGTATCCTGTCTTATACTTTTGTAGTACTCATACAACAATGTGTTTTTAACAGTAACCTCTACTAAATCACTCTCAAGCAGTAGATGCTTATATAAGGTCCGGCTACATCTGACACACTATTTATTATTTCATTTCTACTCGGCCGTTGTTTGCCAAGATTTTAGTACTTTTTATACTTTGATTGTTACTACATTAGTTTGTTATGGACGAGTAACCAAAACATTAAAAGTATAAACGGATACAGATTATTTTGGATCTGCTTTTGGATTCTTTGAGATACCGAGTCTGATGTTACGCATATATGGAAGTAACTGTTTGTCTGGTCAGGGATATGTGCTCGGGAAGAAGGTAGAACTATGACTGTATATCAAAAGATGAACAACTCTTATTTTCTTACTTACTTTGTTAAGACTATTTATTACATTAGATACTGCCCTTTACCTATATCGGTGTAAATGATTCTGATTAGAAAGTATTATATGTGTCGGTATTGAAAATCTCTCTCCAGGTGCAAAATAAATAATGCCCTAATTTTAAATAATAAACATGAAACTGGAGAAGTACCTCATTTTACTTAATAAACATAAGCACATATGCCTACATACATATATGTACAGTTTGGTGGAGTTTTCCTGACGAATCATAATTGTACCAGAAAAGATACCATACTCAATGACTTCATCAACACACATTGCGAGTGGATAAACACTGCCAGCTCAGGTCAACTCCAGTTAAAATGTTGAAATAGTTTACGCATCAAATCAATATTAAAACCATATATGCTTAAATGAAGAGAACACACATATATTATTTCCCTTTGACCATTATTGATTATACCGCATTATTTCAACTGAACCAAGAGTTGTTTCCCTTTGATCGTTATAGACTACATGTATAAGTCATACTAATCAACTGAACTAGAGATATTTCCCCTGACCTTTATGAAATGTAGTCACACTTTTTCAACTACATGTGTCTGACTGTATGACAGTATGTGGGCATATATCAGACTGTATTGTAGTAGGGGTGCAGTTTGCCGACTGGATGGCGTATGTGTAGCCTACATATTTTCGAGGGCCTATAGACAATCTCTAATTCCTTCGAATTTTCGACGGTGTGAGTGTAAGTTCAAAGGCGGATTCTAGTACACCCCACTTGTGTAATTCGAAAAACATAGTGTTTCTAACAAACTCATACCTAAATTTCAACTTTGGATTATCTGTGGCCTTCTTTGCACCAAATGTGCGTCCCCTCTAACGAACAAGTCTGGCCCACGAACTCTACATATTTCTGCCTTAATAAGACTTGATTAACATGAACATTTCCGACTGGATAGCAGTTTGCGTCTATATTAATTTTATTGGCTATATAAAATAATTTTACCCAGTATGCGTGATAGTGCTCAATAATAATGCCTTTAAATGTCTCTGCCAATAAATTGTCTCTGAAAAAGAGTTTTTATCCGAGTACCTTCAACAAAACTAAACAAATAAATCACTATAGTAAAAAAAGATTTGAATAAAAAGTATTTATTATAGATCTATATAAGTCCTTACTCTTACCAGCGACTTAACAACACTGCTTTTTCTAAGTAAAATTTCACTTAAAAGAGCGAAGTAAAAAAAATCAATAAATATGTAAAAATGCTCGAATTGAACCTCAAAGGTTCTCATGCAATGTACATACACACCGTACACACAATAAGCTACACCGGTGTAGTGTGATATCCTTCAGACCGTGAGATACGTAAGACATCCGGTTTTGTCTTACGTTTCTTACAGCGCTGGTCGTAAATCATGTCAGTCATGAGAATTGTAATACAAATTTATATAATATTAATCTAAATAAATTTACAGTTAATACTGCATCTAGTTTATTACTTTTTTTTATACTCTGTCGTATATAGGAGTTATAAAATGAATTTTAAGGCAGTAAGACGATAGATAGCTTTTGTTTTATTTGAATTTCCGATGTGGATGGGAGACGCAAAATAAAAAAGGACTCTTTGGAGAGACCTTCATTCAACATTAAATTAAATGATAATTTTAAATAATTCAAATAATAATGGAAATTATAATAATAAAAGTAAATGATAATTGAGATGAAATAATGAAAATGACACACTTATTTTCCTTTATTGGCAGCTGTGCACTTCAAACATATTGGTATAAGTTACTATTACTACTACTACTACTACTACTACTACTACTACTACTACTACTACTACTACTACTACTATCTCTACTACTAATACTGCTGCTGATGATGATACAAATAACAATATATAGTCATTTAAATTAAAGTAATAATGATAATAAAATCAATCTGATAATAATAAAAATGAGAATGTTGTCTTTCTAATAGTATCCATATGTAAAATTCTAAGTCCCATAACTATTAATATTAACTACTTAATACTTATCTTTAAGCCAAATATGAACAAATATGACACCGATTCTTCAGAAAATATTTTTGTGTATATGTGTGTGTGTGTGTGTGTGTGTGTGTGTGTGTCAACCAATAATGAAGATATTCTCAGTATAGTGTCTAGTATTTAACTATAGGCCCTGTCTAATACAGTTCTCACGGCTAGATTTCTTGAATCTGCCCACCAATAAATGAAGATATTCTCAGTATATTGTCAAGTATGTAAATATAGGACATGTCTTATAGATCTCACGGCGAGATTCCTTCAATCAGCCAACCAATAAATGAAGATATTCTCAGTGTAGTGTCAAGTATTTAACTATGGGCCTTGTTTTACAGATCTCACAGCTAGATTTCTTGAATCTGCTAACCTTTAAATGAAGATATTCTCAGTATATTGTCTAGTATGTAAATATAGGCCCTGTCTTATAGATCTCACGGCTAGATTTCTTGAATCTGCCCACCAATGAATGAAGATATTCTCAGTATTGTGTCTAGTATTTAACTATAGTCCCTGTCTTACATATCTCACGGCTAGATTTCTTGAATCAGCCAACCAATAAATGAAGATATTCTCAGTGTAGTGTCTAGTATTAAACTATAGGCCTTGTCTTACAGATCTCACAGCTAGATTTCTTGAATCTGCTAACCAATAAATGAAGATATTCTCAGTGTAGTGTCTAATATGGAACTATAGGCCTTATCTCCTACGGATCTCACGACCAGGTTTCTAATGTCAACCAATAAATGAAGATATTTTCAGTGTAGTGTTTAATATTTAACTATAGGCCCTATCTTACAGATCTCACAGCTAGATTTTTTGAATCTGCCCACCAATAAGTGAAAATGTTCTCAGTACATGTATATTGTCTAGTATATAAATAAAGGCCCTGTCTTACAGATCTCACGGCTAGATTTCTTGAATCTGCCAGTTAATAAGTGAAGATATTCTCAGCGTAGTGTCTAATATGTAACTATAGGGCTTGTCTTACAGATCTCACGGCTAGATTTTTTCAATCTGCCAACCAATCAATGAAGATATTCTCAGTATAGTGTCAAATATGTTACTATAGGCCTTGTCTATATATCTCACGGCTAGATTTCTATATGTCAACTAATAAATGAAGACTTTCTCTGTATATTGTCTAATATTTAACTATAGGCCCTCTTACAGATCTCACGGCTAGGTTTCTTGAATCTGCCCTCCAATAAATGAAGGTATTCCCTGTATATTGTCTTATATTTAACTATACTCCCTGTCTTTCAGATCTCACGGCTAGATTTCTGTATGTCAACCAATAAATGAAGATATTTTCTGTTTATTGTCTAATATTTATCTATATGCCCTGTCTTATAGATCTCACGGCTAGATTTCTTGAATCTGCCCACCAATGAATCAAGATATTCTCAGTATAGTGTCTAATATTTAATTTTAGGCCCTGTCTTACAGATTCTTGAATCTACCAACCAATAAATGAAGATATTTTCATTGTAGTGTCTAGTATTTAACTGTAGGCCTTGTCTTACAGATTCTTGAATCTGTCAACCATTAAAAGAAGATATTCTCAGTGAAGTGTCAATTATGTTACTATATGCCTTGTCTTACGGATCTCACGGAAGATTTCTATATGTCAACCAATAAATGAAGATATTCTCATTGTAGTGTCTAATATTTAACTATAGGCTCTGTCTTCCATATCTCACGGCTTGATTTCTTGAATCTGCCCACCAATAAATGAAGATATTCCAACTGATAAGCAGACGACTATATAACTACATAGGAAACTGGCTAAACCCTTATCAACTTCGGGTGATATTTTGAGACCTGGACAAAATTGTTTTGTACCATTTTGGATATCAGATAGTAGATCAGATTCTTCCCTTGATTTTCATAACATTATTAAGGGACCTGTTTAATAAACAAATTGTATAAAGCAAAATAAGGCGAAATAGAGGACTACATTGCAATGTAAGTTATCATGTTTACATATCTATCTATTATTGTTATGAATTTTAAATATCTTATTATTGTTTGTTTTTTATTTGAAATAAATACAAACTTTAAAAACATCTATTTTTTCTTTAATATATGCATAAACCGCAGCATGTAACAACACATTATGTTATATAAAGAAAGAGAAGTGAAACAATTTGTATTACCGTATTACGCCTTATAAACATAATTTTATAGACATGTGAACTTAGTATTATATATAACAATTTATTGTCAATATTTTAGAATATTGAATAATATTTGTATCTTTCATTATAGGGTGGGAATGGACTGTATGAATAAATCCAGCACTGTAAACCAGAAGATAAAACCAGCACTGTAAACTAGAAGATAAAACCAGCACTGTAAACCAGAAGAATCCAATCCAATCAAAAGTATATTGATATGCTGGAGAACAAAGAGAAAACATGGAAAACATGATGATAGAGACACAAAAAAGTCAGAAATATAGTCCCCATAAACTGGTACACCTGTAAAGTATATATTTGCAGGACTGCACTTGACAATCTGGAAAATGTATTACTCCCACTATATGACTGCATGTCAACATTAATATTAACAGATACTAACAATCAGCTTCCGGTCTACTCTGCTTCTGTCTGTACAACTGATATGTAAAGTAAAGTATAAGCTTTATTTAAATGTAGACATTGTTTTAAGACATACTTGTAATAAGATGAGTTCGAACATGTATATCAAGTAAATAAAACGTTAATTATCTTTTTTCATTATTTCTCTGTCATCTGTTTCACCGCTATTATGTCATATCTCCTCCCCCATATTATTTTTGTTTTATAAAAAAAAAAACAGATTAGAAGGATTTGAACAAAAAATAAAATGGTTAACTGTTCTGTTGTGTTCTAGACAATGGATAATTATATGAGTACACATGGTAAGGCACAGATATTCATGGAACCTGAATTAAACAGACGGTTTATATCCCTTCTAAATCACTTTCAAAGAGAGGTGTTAATTAGCCTTAATCTTCAGGAATGTTTACACAGGTCAGATGTGAATGAATTGATTTACAGCAGACCCTTTCCTCCCTCCCCCACACCCCTGAGAATTTGTAAATACATTCAGTTATCAGATCATAAAACACTTTTAACCAGTATAGCAATACACATACTGAATGATATAAAAACTTAATTTTCAAATTATGAACTACTTAAATATTTAAATATTGTATATTGACCTTTACATTAATTAAACTGTCAACAAATTTAAATTAACAGATGTAGTCAGATTTACATCTCAATTATTATCCGATATAGCCATGTAATCTCTATGTACGCTAGTGTTGCTGTAAGCTAGGACGTGTTCCTAACCTCGTTCTGGTGTAGATATGCATATTCATGAGACAATATTAAGAATGGTCTATATACGCTACAAAACTCTACCAACAGCGCAGATCCATTTTCTAAAATTAGCTTTCTTAGAAAATCCGAGTATGGCATTACTTTTCGGGGCCCATAAATAACGTTTTCACAAGAATTGCAATCATTTTTTTTATTTTAGCCTACTTTCTCTTTTAAACATGTATATACATAACGACTGATTACTTATTTATTGTCATATCATGCTGCACACTCAACAACAACAGCACCATCAACATAGAAAATAGCATCAACAGCAACAGCTACAAAACAAAACGGCAACAGTTAAATATCCGAAAGGACACTGTTGAAGCTAAGATATTTAGAGCCCCGCTACTGGGATCACTCGCCCCGCTATACCGATTGCCGTGAGAGGGTATGGGCTTGACTAGTAGCTATGTATACATTTTGTATAAAACCGAGCCGGACGGGTGATTATTGTACCAGTTGTTTTTTTCAATGATCTTAATCTCCATTATTTTTATGTATCTTTCCTGTCAACTTAATGTTTTATCTTTTAAATACCATTCTTAGATAGATCTATACGCAAATCAACACAGTGTATGTGTGGAGCGCGTGGTCCAGTGATAGAACACCGAACCCATGATCGGAGGGTCGTGGGTTCGATCCTCTGCCACGGCTATGTGTGGTGTCCTGTGGTGTATACCCAGGAAGACTTCGAGCGTGATTTGTCTAAGTTGTAAGAACTTGTTTAACAATCGACGTAAAATAAATAAATTCAAACTACACAACACAGTGTATATATATACCTAGGCTACTGGCAGTAGCTTTACTTAATCGGTCAGCATTGATAACCATCTAAAACTCCATCTCTTTCAAAGCTGGTGAAAGTTTATTATTTAAAATGAAATATACAACCTACATAATTCACGTTTATTACTCTATTTTATTAACCCTATCCACTGAAAATATCTTCATTTATTGGTGGGCATATTGAAGAAATCTAGCAATGAGATCTGTAAGGCAGGGTCTATAGGTAAATATTAGACACTGCACTGTGAATATCTTCATTTATTGGTGGGCATATTGAAGAAATCTAGCAATGAGATCTGTAAGGCAGGGTCTATAGGTAAATATTAGACACTGCACTGTGAATATCTTCATTTACTGGTGGGCAGATTGAAGAAATCTAGCAATGAGATCTGTAAGGCAGGGCCTATAGGTAAATATTAGACACTACACTGAGAGTATCTTCATTTATTGGTGGGCAGATTGTAGAAATTTCGCCGTGAGATCTGTGAGACAAGGCCTATAGTTAAATATTAGACATTACATTGAGAATATCTTCATTTAATGGTTGGCAGATTCAAGAAATCTAGCCGTGATATCTGTAAGACATATATTTGACACTACACTGAGAATATCTTCATTAAATGGTTCACAGATTCAAGAAATCTAGCCGTGAGATCTGTAAGACAAGGCCTATAGTTACATATTTGATGATCATTATGTAGACATTGTACAATCTGAGCAGCTGTGCCAATGGCGGAGATAGACTATATTAAAAGTTTATTTTAACAATATTTTTCTCTTTCTGTCGTCTGACGATTATCACATCCGAAGTGCTAATGATGATGCGCATGCGCACTGACAGTTTTCATGTGGCTGAAGGATCTCACGCTACAACGGCACCCAGAATACTACTATTACGGCGATAGAAGTATTCAGATTCTGCATACGAGACTCCGAACTGAGTGCAGTTATCTCTATTATGATATATTTACAAAACAATATGTCAGAGTCTCCTCTGTGCTCCTGTGGCAACTTTGAACACGCTCAACATTTTTCTTTCACTGTGATAAATACAATGAAGCGAGGAATGTATTACGAAACGCACTATGTAATGTTTTAATTATTAACCTAAAATCTCTTTTTTATCGAGATCAAAATGTCTCACTTTAATGCAGCACATGCGTATATTAAAAGCACAAAACGATTTTAGTAGATCAACTTCAACTATGATAATATGAACATCTTGTCCTTGCCCCCTAACCCATCTGTGTCGCCCCAAATTACTTTCATATTTTTTATATTTTGATATGAACTATGTCATCTATATTTGATTCAAAACTTTATTTAGAAATATTTCCCTTATGCTATCGTATGTCATGGTACCTTTTCGTCCTAGTGTGTATATGTACGAGCCCATTTAACTACTGGTACCGACTACGATTAATACATATTTCTCTTACTATTTAACTATTTATCAATAATACTTAACTATTCTAAATATTTAATTAAATAATTGCAATTGTCAATGTTAAATACCAGTTAAATATTATAAACGAAGTACACGAATTGCCATTAATATTAAAATTTACACCACAAGCAGGAGAAGAACATCATAAGCATTATGCTTCCGTTCTAATCCGTTTTCTATTATTGTAAACACTTGTATTACTGTATAAAATGTACTTATATTGAGAAATAAAATATATTTCAATTATAGATTACGTTTTTAAATTGCTTTGAATCGTAAATACCCATACCAGTGATCACGCGAGGTCTAGAAAGATCTAGGTCAACTCTATTTTCCGAAAATGTACATCGGTCTTTTTACATATTTTTGAAAAATCGTTATTGTTTCGGGCGGATATAAATTGTAAACGTTCAGGGGTTAATCATCAAGGACAAACAGTCTCTGTGTTTATCGTGTCAACGTATGTCACCATGGATGCAGGGTACATAAAAAGGCTTTGCAATAGTTTTAATTGATATTTCGGAGAAGAGACTGGAGTTAAACACAACTAAATCGCTCGTCATTCTCTGCAAAAAAATATGTTATCGTTAGTGGCAATTGTGCTTAGCGGACTAGCACTGGTTTTGAATATTGTTGCGCTGGCGATACCGTACTGGAGATATGGAAGTTCAGAAGATATAGGGAGTAAAACATCATTTTATTATGGACTATGGAAGGCGTGCACTTCAACTGACGGCCTAAGTGCATGTGCAACTATTCCTGAACCAGGTAATGTATTAATATGAATATAAAAATATACAAAATGTGATTGTTGACCTGAATTAAATCTAATTACTGTGTAGTTAATATAGTAAAAGTGATATTGTTTAGAGATTAACTTGCTTTTTTCATGTTTGTTTTTTTTTTATTGTTTTTTTGTTTTTTTTTGGTGGGGGAGGGGTTGAACCTTATTTAGATCTGGTTCATATCTCACATAGGAAGACATGTATTACAAGAAAATTTACATAGTTATCATATACTAAGTCATTTTATGTGAAATAGTTGTAAACAAAGCAGCGATATTACAATATCTAATTAATTATACGGAAAATAATTGTGACGTCGCGCACGCTATGGTGCCTTTAAGCGTAACACGACGTTAATGTTATTGGCGTTATTTTATTCATATATTGATTTTCATATCAATATATTTACATTGTTACTGCAATCGGCCTAAATGAGCTATACAGATTAATTGCATTTCATTGCCCAGCTTGCGGAGCTAAAAAGGACCTTTTGCATTTTATTGTTTGCACAATTTTGTTTTGCTGGTGAGACGTCATGTTGCCGTTAGTTTCATGTGACGTTTACCGTAAGTTGTCCTATTAATGCGTGCACTTATTCAGTATATTGACAACGTCGCCGTTACATTCATGACATTGGCTTTGCGGATTAATGCGTATACATTGGTTTTTAAATATTAAAATTACAAAAATATCATAATAGTTTTATCTAAAAAAGTTGAAAAATATAATGATTAAAAGACGACTTTTGAGTTTTCATCGGGTTATGAAAAACATTAGACTAGTTTAATGTTAACAAAAAGATCGAAAATCGGTTACTTCTATGGAATCGTAATACTTTGTGGATATTAAATGTATCAAAACCAATTATATATTTATATTAACATTAACTATTAGAATAAATTATACCCTGTACACAAATATATCGCCGTATTAAAACAACGTCAAACTGGTGATGTTAATATATGATAGAGGACATCGGAGATGCTCGATACAAGGTTTAAATAATTTCCCAAATGTTTGATTATTTTTGGACATCAACAGAAACTAATTTTACTCGTAAATATAATTTAATCACTAAATTTTAACAGTTAGTTAGCTCCGCCCAGCGCGACTGTGCATGTGTTATCAGATATTGAAATGGCGTAGTTTTCTAGGAAACGGTTTATTTTTAGCCCGATCACACTGCATCCAAGTAAACACCTGTCCTCTGGCAATGACACGCATGCTTTTTGTAATGAAACCTACGGGAGTTTAAACGCAGTAAACGTATGCAAACTTAATTCCGTTGATAAATAGTAACAAAACGAATACACGAGATAGAAAATGTAAAATCATGAACGGTCATCAACTCATAAAACTTTTTACGAAAAGAAAATACTTAATAAAATATAATACTTCTATTGATCCATTTAATTCATCAACTGAGCATTGTATTTTTACATTTCTCAAAGCCTACTTTCGATTCTGTTTTCCGAGAAATTCATGCTAGCTAGCACATAAATGCTGAATTTTGCTGGTTTTCAGTTTCTGAATAACAGTATAGTTTTTGTTTTCCGAGAAAATAACTGTTGATTTGTAAATTTAATCAATTCACAGAAGGACACTAAAAACAACGCATTTTCTTTTCGGTCGTTGAACAAAGTACGTACAAATAGAACATTCAAACCTAGAAACAGAGCTCAATTTGGCAATTCGGTGATAAACAAACGAAGCATTGTCACTTTTTGGTGCATGTATAAACAATGTTTGTGTAGTTTTTATTATACAACTGTGCAAGAGTACTGCCAAGTAGGAGTTGTGTAACCCGCAATTATTATCAAAAATGGGAACTGTTACATGTATCTACAGGCACGCGCATGTCATCCGTTAGGGTTCAATCTTGGGCGTGGTAAACTAATAGTCTGTTATATTTCACTCATTCAAAAGTAAAACATCTCTTACCATGTGATCTATAACCTATACATACAGCCGCTGAACGTGAAAAGTATTGAGTATTTAAAATCACGTAAAGCTGTGTTTATTATATCCATTTGTTGTGTTGCTGTTGTATCGACTATACCATTTAACTTACTATTTGATCAAACGATACATCTATATTTGTTTAAAAAAACAAGACTAAATTGAAAAAGTATACGTTTTACATTACGACTTAATAGATATGTTATGATTAATTCATTTTGAAATTTAAATTTTCCCCGTTTGTTTCATTTATCACTATTTACGTATTCTTTTGTTTACTTTATAAAAGAGATTAGATATATCTACTGTGCTTGTACCCACTGCCGTTTGAATTATTTGATGTCTGTCCATAATTTAAACTAATTAACTATAAGCCTCCATATGTTTTAGGGTCGAAATTGCTCGCTGTTCGAGCCATGGAGATTCTAGGAATGTTAGTTATGCTCGCCGCAGTCGCATGTCTTGCTTTGAAACATTTCATGATGAAGGAACAAAAGATGCTCCCGAAAGTGGGCGGTGGCTGTGCCTTTATTGGAGGTTCGTGCATTTTATATTGTAATTTGACATGTTGTGTTATTTTACTTTGTAAATACATCAGTTTGCTTATGTTTCTAAGATTTAGTGTGTAACAAATTATATTTTATAAATTTTAAAAGGAAAAAACTTTGGAAGAGCCATTGTGTAGACAAAGCTATATAATTGGTTTAAATATAGAGTTTTGACAACCAAATTTTAGGCTGCAATGTATAGTTTGTGCCTATGTTTTGAAGTTTACAGGACACAGATGTACCCATTATCAGGTCAAGTGCATAAGAAACTAAGACAGACTCCATTTAAATATAACCACTTAAATTGAATTATCCAAGTAGGTTGTCCAAAAAGTAAATAAGATATTTTGAAATATTTATCATTTAATAATTAATAATAATCTTGGATTATTCATAATAAAATCAATGCATGTGTACATATTATCAATAGTCAGTCAGTAAGTCATAGACTGAGTTTAATATCATGTCAATGAAATTGTTTAACAATATACTCTATGAAAGACTACTCTAAAAATCTACTTTATTCACATTTGAAATATATATAAACGAATTTCCAGAAGTCTGCTAGAGTCGCTCTACTGCTGTACGCTTAATTAAGATAATTCTAGTTTAATTGTTATCTACAAATTATATGACTAGAATGCATTTAAAACTAACATAGATAACACGGATAAGCGAGACACGCAAATGAAAAGTGATAGATCGATTTATTAAACAAAATACAAGTATTTATGACTTTGACACCATATGATGTCTGACTAAATAAGGTAAATAAACGATGAGAGTAAATATTTAACATAATCGTAATTAGAATTAAATTGTGAAATCTTGTAATTATGCACAATATGCTTCTACAAAAATGTGAAACCAAGGAATATCAAAAGTACCTGCCTTTGAGATATATTTTGTTCTTTTAAAGTTTTGAATTGTTTTTACAGGTTTGCTGATGATAGTTGGTACAATTATATTTTCTACCGACGAACCGTTGTTGCCAGGTACCGATCTCCATGCCGGTTTTGCTCTGTGCATTGTTGCTGGTGTATTAGGAATTTCGGCAGGAGTTTTAGCATTTCTAGGAGCCAAACACGATGGCTAAGCTGTGGACATAAATATCAAAGATGAACAATAACATAGTTGACTTATAGTAAAACGATGCTTTACCATACTAAAAATATAGCATACATAAATAGAAAAAGATAGATTTGTGAATCAAAATATTAAACAGTTTGAATCAATAATGTTATCTTATCATTATTTTTAACTCTCTCCTAAAATTTGCATTGTCCTATTTAATTAGTTGCAAAATAATACATTTTTATTTCAGCAAACACTCAATAAAATAACATTGAAAACTACTACTACTACTACTACTGCTACTACTACTACTACTACTACTACTACTACTACTACTATTGCGACTTAAACTACTACTACTACTAACACTATTACTACTACTAATATTACTACTACTACTTCTACTACTACAACTACCATTACTACGACTACTACTACTACTATACTACTACCACGACTATTACTACTACTACTAGTACTACTGCTACTACTAGTAGTAACACTACTACTACTACTACTACTACTACTACTACTACTACTACTACTGCTAACACTATTACTACCACTACTATTACTACTACTACTTCTGCTACTATTACTACCATTACTACGACTACTACTACTACTACTACAACTACTACTACTACTACTTCTACTATTAACACATTAAAGAACTTTTAGTGAGTAATGTTATGAATACGCCTCAAGCGTTTGCGCTTGATAAATGTAATAAACGTCTTTAAATACATATTAGAAAATGATCGAAAGCGATATTGAGAGACAGCAGAATTTTAAATCATTTGTTATACGCTATGAGCCCACTTAATACGTATACCTCTAAATCGGCATTTTCTGTAGCTCAGACAACCCTGTCCGAACTAAAGGATTCTAAGTCCAGATCGTAACAATATTCTATGGAGACGTTTAAGTTAATTGTAATATCAGTTAAAACTGAACATGTCGCTCTTTATAATATCCTCCAAACGATTTGTTAGCTGCCGTGGAAGAAGCAAAATGTGTCACCTATAAGATGATTTATCTAGCCGCCTTCGGTGGATGATCGTTCAGGCAAGCATACCCGCATTTGCATAGTTATCCGTTTCTAAAACGATTTCATATTCGGCTATTTTGTTCTTCATGTAGTGAGTTTAATATGCAACACTGGCCAAAGTCTCATTTAGTTGATCTATGAAACTGCACTTTATAGCAACCATAAGAGGTAATCTTGTGGTGGAGAATCAGAAAGTAATAGGTTTAAAGGAAAATATTAAAGATAAAGCATGAAGGAACTCACATTTATAATAATATATATAAATATAAGAATGGGAGAATCATACGTATAACAAATACCTTTCTGGAGCACCGGACCCGCGAAGGATACATTAATGGTAGAAATAGTGAATACAGTAGAGAGAATTACCATTTTACAGTGCTTAAACTTATAACGAGATATCCTAAGATGGTAATTCTCAATGGTTTGCATTGTCGCTAGGCGCACTCGCCGTAGTCTGGTCTGTACATTTATGTCTTGGTTATTCACAAATAATTATCTCCATATATATATATACTAGCACTTACGGGGTATCGGTCTATCTAGACCTTTCTTGTGGGGTCCTTATGGATTGTGAGGTCTATATAGGACCTCGCAAAATAAAGCCCCTTAAAATTAATCATTTATCTTACTAGAGGTGAAATATGTGTAAAGTGCGCAATTAGGTTTTATATCAAAATTGAATTTGAGTTGTCTCCCTTACATCATTGCCACAATCGCCTATGATCAACAGGCCAAGAATGCCATAAACTCGGAGATGTTCCGCATGAATATCAATGTATGCGGAATATCTCGGCATTTTTCATTTCCCGCTTACTATTTGTCATTACCATCAAAGGCTTTATTTGGTACATTCAAATATGGAAAAAGATATAAAAGACACATTATAGTTGTCTTTAAACTTTTGTAGTAATATTACAAAAAAACTTTGGCGTATGAGCTTTTGGGATTCAAATTTAAATTCTGCATTAGATTAATTATTAATTTATTCAACGTCGAAATCTTTCTTAACTGCTTTCAACAAAAGAGGCATTCGATTTGTTATAAACCTATGGACACCTCATTAATGTTTGTGCTTAATGGGGGTAATATGAGTATTGACAGATTGTAAAATTCCATTGTGTATAGACCATAATAATGTTCCTCTGCCTATCGTCATTAATTATTGAAACCTGATTCATTTTTTTATACCATTGTTATTCTTTAAAAAGGCATTTAATAGTTTTGGTTACAGAAATAGCAAGACAGGGAAAATAATATTGTAATGTGAACATTAATATGCATTAAAATAGCATAAAACATATTTAATGGCTGCCTGTTATATATAGTTACTGCAATCATAAATAACTTAACAAAAACGTTATCACATACCAGCTTGTGGGGTAATGGTACACTGTAATACTTTCTGCAACAAAAATGATAACAATTTATGATTACAAGTTCAATGACAGTGCGATCTAGTGTGTAAAGTCCTTAAAAACTTTTCATACTCCACACTTTCTGTTTATTTTCTGTTTATCTCTGTCAAATATTGGCCCATTTATTTGCTCATCCCGTGAACCATTAATTGTTTGCTCTTTAGATTGGTTCCATGGCGGATTCGATATATCAGCGAAATATCTCGCAAACTGATCAGGACTGAATGTGGTCTGTCATTTCTCTTGAATTTATTTAAAGGTTTCAAAAACTTACGAAGCGATTGTTTACATTAATTTGACAACTCTGCCTTTTCTTTGTTATAAAAATAACATTTCGCATTTCGTTTGGCTTTAACAAAATAAGTTCTATACTTTAATTTGTAATTTGTTTTTTCGAAAGAGTTATCAGACTTCAATTCGCGATTAAATGTTAAAAATAATATTTTAGCCTCACGAGACGAATTACCAAACGATGGTACTTTACGCTTCTTAATCTTGGGTTGTGTACTAAATGTCCACCCAAAACACTGAAATGAAATATGAACAACATCTGAAATTGTATTGATACACTAGATAATGTCAAACTCTACATATCTAATGTAATATTTCCCTCAGATTCCCTCATATTAATAACAGAGCTGGCTATCTTCTTAACTACCTTAAAGATCGCTAATAGCTCTTCTTCCCCGCAGAAAGTATTACGGACTGAATGAATATGGACCATGTTTATCAAAGATTAAACACTTAATATAGTCAGTTAATAAATAATGCAACTTAAATACTGCAAAATACTGCAACCCTGGCAATATTGTAGAAATATGGTTTACTTTATATACTGTATTATACCCAAGTGTTGAACATTTGTTTATAATTATATAATAGCTAAATTTGTATTCTACTTCCTTGGCAAAATGAAGATATTTTATTTATTAATTTTGTGAAAATAGAAATTAGTAATACAACCAAAATGCCAGTTTAAGCCCTACAATCGTAGCTAAACCTGGATAAACTAATATTTAAGAAAATTATATTATATGCTACAACCCTGGCAAAAATAAAAAATTATCCTATACACTTATGTTTACAAGTATGATGGTTCATTCACTTGTCAATCCGGGATAACCAGGCCACATGGCTCTAAACACTGGCTGATGAGTAATGACTTTAGACGACCTGGCTCTAAATTCTGGTAAACAAACGTCGACCACTTGGCTCTGACGTTTTATAAATACAACTGACTCAAACTGAAAAACAACAACAACACAAAAACACAATTCGATGTTGGTTTTTATCTTGGCTTATACAACCGAAAGGATTTCCTATCTGCTATCTATGTTGAAACCCGTTGTTCATGGGAGAAACGCCCTGGGAACGCAGATATTGCAAATTTGTAAAACTTCCAGTTTTAATTTTTTTGTTCGACCACGTTTCGGGTTTTGCAAAAGTCTCGACTTTGGGGCGTTTTGTAGCGTATAGTTTTACTCTTTTATTGTCCGACGTTGTCCAACAATATACATAAGAGTAAAACTAATAGTAAGCAACCGCTAAACCTTGGTTTGCGACAGCTGTAGTGTGTTTGGCAAGTTGAAATCGGACCCTGGTCTTGGTATGTTACAAGATAGTGAAATGTTTCCAGCTGAGGTTTTCCAACTTTTCTGTCAAATACCTCGCTTTCTAAATTATCCATGTCGCCAATATGGTGATTTCCACATAGACTTAAGGTTAACTAACCAAGTTGTCCACAATATCTGGCGCCCTGGCCTTGGCTAAACTAGGATGTTTAAATCGATGTTTCACTTTCAAAAGAGCATCTGTCATTGCTGAGGCAATAATGCTGTTGTTGTTGTAGTAAAGCATTATGGGAGTCTGTAACTAGGTTACTAGATACATAACATCTAAAGAATACATTGCTGATAAAGTTTTATCGCTAAATAAATACTTTAAAATGTATGCAATATTAATACAAAGGTATGAAGTTGTAGTTTAATATTTGTTCTTTTAGTTTATAAAGTTTATTGCAATACTTAAATACATTTATAGCGTTCAAACACTGTTTTAATGGTGATGGTACTGTGCATTTTTGAATAGTTCCCAGCATTTGCTAGAAGACGTTCCCGCAGTTTTTATGCAGGATTGCCCACATATTTAATAAGGTACGACGTTCACGAAGTCATTTTCCGGGAGTCCTTACTAAACTGTTGTGGGATTCCAGCACTTTTATTTGCACTCATTGGTCCGGTATTGCCAAAATGATATATATTTAAACATGCAAAAACGGGATTTCCTAACTGCGCTATGCGCCTCTGTCAAACTGAAATAGATTTCCCACTTAAAATTGCAATTTATTTTGTGACATCTTAAATGAATCATGTGGTCCGTCATGTAGGTTTACACGTTGTAAAATGTGTTTCATCTTAGAAAGGGACTGAATGATGAAGTGTAGGTCGTCAAGAAATATCTAAGTGCTGTATATTTTTAGAACAGGGATTTAGTTTCAAGTTTACCAATCCGACTTAAATATTGATTTTGTCATGTTTTGGTGGATTTGATATATCAAACTATTCGTATTTTCTAAAAGTTTAAGACATTTATAATTGTTTACCTTTACATTAATATAATATTGGTATATCTGTGTTTTGACTGACAAAAGATTAAAGAAATTATTGCAGTAAAACTAAGTTTCATGTAGCGAAGAATAGTTAATCTTAATTAAAATAACCAAACCTTGTCTATTACATTACTCATTGCAATGCTGATAAATCAGATTAAATTGTACCTATGTGTACATAAACAAACCGTATAAGTTTGTATTTCAACTAAACTTCATAACTGGAATTATGTTTTGATATATTTTAACAATTCTTAGGTATATTTTGTTTCGACAGCTATCATCAAGATCGCAACAACATGATATATAATAAGTTAAGTTATGGGCTTTTCAAGTACATTAACATGAAATTGTAAGAATATTAGACATGACTTTTGGATAGTCTCCTTTTCATGAATTAGATCAGGTACACTTAATTTGTATTACAATTTAATAACTATGCATTTTATATCTTATTTACTGCCAGAAAATACACTTGACCTATGGGTCGTTCCAAATAATATGACCTAAGTGATCAGTATGATCTTATGTATTGCTATGTTGATTTCTTACAATAACTGATTCACTGTTACAACACATGTTGACTTGAATGGATGTAAATCACGGAATTTAAATACGCTATTGTATCTGTTTCTCCGTGGTTTGCTGTAAGAAAAAACACAGGGAACTCCACCAGTTGTGAAATGTCTGCATTCATGGTCCAGTTAAGTCATCAAGATATTATACTTAACACAAATGATACAACAGCAATGATATAGCTGTGAGATCTGTAAGACAAGGCCTATAGTTAAATACTAGACACTACACTGAGAATATCTTCATTTATTGGTTGGCTGATTGAAGAAATCTAGCCGTGAGATCTATAAGACAGGTTCTATAGTTAAATACTAGACAATATACTGAGAATATCTTCATTTATTGGTTGGCAGACTCAAGAAATCTAGCCGTGACTTAGTCCAGAGGGTCCTCAAAAAGGTAAAAATTGGAAATTACAAAAATGTTTTCTGAAGAATCGGTGTCATATTTGTTCATATTTGGCTTAAAGATAAGTATTAAGTAGTTAATATTTATATTAAGGGGACGTAAAATTTTACATAAGGATACTATGAGAAAAGAGAACATTCTCATTTCTGTTATCATCAGATTCATTTTATTATCATTATTACTTTAATTTAGATGACTATATATTGTTATTAGTATCATCATCATCAGCAGTAGTAGTAGTAGTAACTTATACCAATAAGTTTGAAATGCACAGCTGCCAAAAAAAGGAAAATAAGTGTGTTATTTTCATTAGTTTATCTCGATTATCATTTACTTTTATTATTATCATTTTCGTTATTATTTGAATTAATTTAAATTATCATTAAATTTAATATTGAATGAAGGTCTCTCCAAAGAGTCCTTTTTTATTTTGCGTCTCCAAAGCACGTCGGAAATTCAAATAAAACAAAAGCTATACATCGTCTCACTGCCTTAAAATTTATTGTATAACTACTATATACGACAGAGTATAAAAACGTAATAAACTAGATGCAATATTAACTGCAAATTTATTTAGATTAATATTATATAAATTTGTCTTACAATTCTCATGACTGACATAATTTACGACCAGCGCTGTCAGAATCATAAGACAAAACCGGATATCTGACGAATCTCACGGTCTGAAAGATATTACGCTACACCGGGCTGAAAATGGCAACATCCAATACTTCAAGCACAAAGCAAAGATTATTGTCTTTGATTGAAGATGTTGAGATTGTTACTAGGTAGCTATTTCATAAATAATCAGTTTTTCAAGCCATAATAACCACCATGTCTAATTTAACTTACTAGTTCTAATTATGTTTATAATTGTCATGTATTTTCGCAATATCATATACTGCAGCAGGTCAGCTACCACCATTGCGTTTTCCATAGACTTGCATTATAACGTTTGACCAAATTTTCACATTTTCTAACATTGGCGGACCAAAAAGTCCTATATCATAATATGAAATAGGTAAAACCTAAATGGCGAGTGAATAGGTAGATGTCAAACACAATTCTCCATCAGTTGTTGGTTAGAAAAAATAAGGGGAAAAGATATTGCAATTACTACAGTAATAATTTAGAATAATACTTACATTGCTGGCAGTTCTTGGTTTACAAATGAGGGTCAAAACATCATGCTGTTACAGTAGGTATATTGTTAGGTATATTGTGTGGAGTGCGTGGTCAAGTGGTAATGCACCGAACCCATGATCAGAGGGTCGTGTGTTCGATCCTCCGCTATGGCTATGTGTGGTGTCCTTGAGCAAGACACTTTTTCCACATATGCTTTGTACTGGTTCTACCCAAAATTTGAAAATGACCATTGTCAAGCAACAGAGTAATTGGCAATATTTCTTCATTTTCAATTTGTGGTTGTTCATATGTACATAGTGTAAAAGTTTCTCTTGCACCTTTCAGCCAAACTTTAATTTTGCAGTTGCACAGAAGTGGTGCCGCCTAAATTTCACAATCTGTTGCCGATTCGTTCAGTTTCAACATTGAGGTCCAATAGTATCTTTTGGTTATTGACAGACTATTAAAAAGTCTTTCTTTTTCTCCCACTGTTCCAGTTAAGGTATATATTGCTGCAGATTGCATGTCTGTGCTGCCTTGCATCCCCACTGTAGACTCTATATGTAACTAAGACAAGTGAAACCTACATTTTACTGTTTGTCAACCTCTGCACTATCAAAATATGATGAGAAAAGTAGGGGGCATGTGTCATATAAGAGATTTTTTTCTGCTCAATGTGTACACTGGTGACAAAGTTAAAGTAGACTTGCGAAATCATGTATTCATACCCCAATTTCCAAGCATCATTTTTTTTTCTAAATTCACAATTCAAACATGACAATGCTATCAAAATGTTCAAAATACATCAATAATGCCATTCAAATAAAAAAAATGAGCATTAAAATAAGGAAAATGCATTTTTAAAGAAGAAGAAATGAGGATTATTTAAAACTGCCATTATTACTACCCCACGGAAGCACTTCCTTTTTGCAATGGTGGTACTATGCCTTAACTACGTCATCTGGTAAATTTCCCTATTGTGAAATAAATAAATTATTTTAATGTACGTTATGTGTATATTTTAGTGTTTTTAAATATATTATATTTTGAACGTAATTATAAGGAGAGATTTGAAATAACTATTCACAATTCAAGATAAAAAAGTGATTTTGTAAACCCGGATTTTCGTATAGAATTCCTATATTTTATGTAATCAAATTAAAAACAACCTACGTAGCCGAGTGTTCCAAATAACGCATGAAAAAAACAGAGGGTCTTTTCCGTTTTTCAACGTTAGTATATGTTTATAAATATATCTTTTTTTTTAATCTCACGTGATACCATAAGAGCTCGTATTCGCTCGCTATTAAAGTACTGTCCTTGACTCAAATAAAAATGTCCCCAAAATGGGGTCAAAAGTACCACTTTTTACCACTTTTTGCTCCCTGAAGTTGGGTACCCCCACTTTCAGCATGAAAAAAAGTAAATTTCATCAATTTTACTTTCCATGCAGTTTCCTTGATAAAATGAATTTAGTCATAATTTTAATTTTTTATTGACACAAACATAATAAACTTATATTTTATTGTGATCATTTGCCAGTTTCACATTTTCATCCAACCAGAATTAAGCTTACTTTAAAAATATATGCCCTGAACATCCCTATACTTTTTTCAGCTAATCAGAGAGCTCGTCTCAATGGTGGTAGCTGACCAGTAGTATTGAATGATATTTCTGATTTATAATAATTAATGCAATTGTTCTAGTATTAGTTGTGGGTTTGTCTTGACGACCTCTATCAACTCTATTTTTATTATTCTCATGGTAATTAGTTTCCAAGGAATTATCTTTCTATCTATCTTTATATTTTGCCACACGCCTTCACAGGCATAATTGGGCAGCTGCGCGTCATCTTATATTAATAGAAAAAGAAAAAGGAAAGCCTAATAAGGAAAAGGGTAAAAATAGTGTTAAAGGTTTTAAAACAGTGCAACAAGATAAAAGAAGAACAAAAACAAACTCAAAATGCTCATGGTTTAGTGTGCTGTAGCTGGTTAACTGCAAGCTTGAATGAATCAAAGTCTTGCAGGAGTACAACATCTGCAGATAACGAGTTCCACTGTACTATAGTAAGGGGAAAGAATGACTACTTGTAGTAATCAACCCTAGTGTGATTCTGTTTGAAAGACATAAGAGTGACAATATCTTGATACCCAGTGGTTAGCTTCAAAGTAATGATGTACAGAGATAGTACCAACTCATGAACAATTTTGTAAAGGAGGCTTCTTTTGTAAACTTGAATCTGCCCGGCGCTGCTCTAAGGTTCTCCAACCCAGTCTTTCTAACATGTTAGTAACACTGGAGTAATGGGAATAATCATTCATGGTCCAGCGTGCTGCACGTCTCTGAACTCTTTCAAGTTTGTCAATATTGGACCTGAGATCTATATGAGTCCTTGGTTTTTACAAGTAGTTGAACCGTGTACCAGCAGATTATATTGCATGGCCAGTGATGTAGAGAAGTGAGAACTTCTCCAGGAACACTTAAATTCATAAGCTGCTTTTGCAAGTCACTAATTACTCTGTTTTAGTGAAAAAAAATGTATAGTTATCAAAATAAGACAATCCCTTGATTTTAAATATTCACTGAATGGTATTATCTCGGAAGTAGAGGAGAGTTTAGGCTAATGTGACATTGTCACTTCTTTTCAACTTGTTATTCATGTATTGTTAGTTTTTCTGCATAACCACAGATACAACACGAAAATTCCCTCTAAAGGCCCATGACCCCATTTCCTCTGAAAAGCTTAAACTTAGAAGGCATGCACAGATGCAAAAGCATATAATAAGTGTATCCAATCAAAGTCATACAAACTTGGAACAGATTGGTTTATGCTATGCGTGCGAAACGGGATTATCAACATGGTTTTGGCCTTGAAAAACATAAGTTCTAAAAAAATTTCCTCTCATTAATTTATTACTCTAGTATGTTATCACAATGTTGTAGTGATTTGTGATTTGTGATCTTACCAGTATACCACGATAGAAAACATATCTGTTTACATGTTTCACTGATTCATTTCCAAATGAAAACAAACATTTCAGAGCTGTTGGAGATTGATGAAGAGCACAAAATTATAACAAAAATGTGAAGGACTATACTTCGGTGAAGGATGCATTTGGGTCTTGTTCAAAAGAAAATTAAAACAAAAATTTCCTATTGAACGACCAGTCACAATGGGCTTATGAAACACCATTATGTTGTACTCAGTTACTTCCTGAAATCTATCCTTGCCAGGTGTCAGACTGTTAGACAGTACCACTCAATTAAACTTGCTGCTTGGTGGGCAACAACTGACGGCATCATAAAAATGTGCTTCCACTCGGATTCAAACTTTTGACCTCCCCATTCAGAGGTGGATTCCCTAACCACTAGGCCACAGGTGATAATATAGTTAAATATGTGAGTAGTTTGTTCTCATATGTATTTGGGCCATCCTTGAAAAATAAATTGTTTATCGTGTTCCTACACACTATCCAAGCTTTTTATTGACTTTCACAGCGTTTATTTTTATTTTAGGATTTCTGTTCATTTTTCTTTTAGCTAACTGTGCAAAATCAAAATTTGGCAAAAAAAATAGCTACCTACCTACCCACATAAAAAATACTGGGTCGGAGCAAAGCAAACAAATATTTCTTTAAGGATGGCCTTATGTGACATAAATATTGTTTCAGGGAGTTATTCGAAATAATGAGTACACCGAAAGGTCAGCAAAGACAAGGAGCACCAGAACCATCTGAACTTATACAGTTGTTGGTTGAAAAGGATAAAGAAATAAAAGAATGTCTCAAAACAGGTTTGCACACATTTTAAATAACTTCCTTTAACTAATTGGGGATTCATCTCCACACCATCGACCAAGTAAGTTTATGGTATTATTTTTTTCAGTGTATGGTTGAATTCATTAGTTTATATCAGCGATACAGTCCATCATGTTTTTCTGAATCATGGATTCATGGTCATTTAAACTTATAGTTATTAAAACATATAATGGTAAAATAATGGTACCTCTCTATAGGTTAAATTCTAGTTCAAGGACATGTGTGTATGTAGTAATGATCTCTATTTATGAATCAGTACAACCATCCTTTCCATTTTGTTTGTTTAATAAATCTATTCATAATTTTGTAATATACTCTAGGCAAACGAAAATAACTGAAAATAAGGTACAGTACAAAAAGAAGGATAATTCTGTCATTATTTACACAGTTATGGAACTTTGTCCTCTATCCATGTTACAAGTCTTACCAGAATCCCTTTCACCCCAGACAAGCAAATTTAACAGAAATTAGGTACAAAAGGGGAGATAATTCTGTTGTTATTCAAGCTAGAGTTTCCATGCCCTTTATCCACAGTAAAACCCTATATCTATAGCTGAGTGTTCAATAATTTATTGTGTATATGATGTAAAAAAGGAATTGTCACCTTTCAATATTTCTAAAACTTTATTCAATCCCAGTCCTGAATCGAGTCTATTCCCGCAATGGAAAAGAAGGGAATACATGCCTGTCATACAATTCTAATGAACTCTCTCCATGTATGTAACAGCTTCAATTGGAAGAGCTATGTTCTACATACTACTAGAAACTTCTATTTAACCAATTTTGTAGCAAGCAAGCAGGCTGAAGTACAAAAGACCATTGACGACCTTAAACATGAGGTGGACAAGAGGGACCTTGACATCAAAGTACTTCAAAAAAATCTCAAAGAAGCTGAAAATGTGTTGGTAAGATGATTGTTAATAATAGTTATTTGCCTTTTTGAATTCAAAATACAAACAATATAGCATCATCTTTTTTTTTAATAGGATATAATGACAATAAGGTTATATATGTGACATATCTAGTTTTATTGGTGGAGTAGAACCACCGTCCTTCCGCAAGTAACTCGCAAACTGTCATGCATAAAGTTTTACGAGCCTGGGGACTCGAACCTTATCAGTGGGAGATAAGTGATCTTTAATAGGGCATTGGACCACTTGATTTGATATGAAAAAAAACAATCTCTAAAATGAGGCGGTAGCATAGTGGATAGAGTGTTGGTCGGTCATGTCAAATGTTGCGGGTTCAGTCTCAAACTTGACCTGAGGCATCTCAAAAACAACACTTGGAACTGGTTCTACTCGGGAAGTGGACTCAAGAGTGGTTTGTATCATAAGAACTGAAATATCTGCGCAATCGAGCGAAAAATAAAATGGTATTATACCAATATATTAACTTGAATATTCACCTTATTAAAGTTGTAGGTATTTTCTGTAACTACATTATTATGTACAGTACTAGAACATCAAAAAACCGTACTGTACTACTACATTGTATACAATTCATGTTGCAAATTACCAACACCTCTTGGTTTATAAATTAAAAACTGAGATGTTTGGAATGCGGCGTTTTCAGATGGTAGTCAACAAAAATATTCACGTCAGATTTCAGCAAAATTATTGAGGGCCATTCTATTAAAACATACAACCCACCCATGGAAGGCACTTTGAAATTGGACCCTTTTTGGATTTTTAATTCATTTTATCAGGACCGCCATTTTGAAAAATCTGCCACCTTAGAAGTTCATTATTTTGCCGTCTATAGGTGGGATGTATGTATGATAATAAAAATGTTCAATCAGTTATTATATTTCGCTATTATTAATGAGAGAAACAATTGACTATTTAGTATAGAAATAATATACATTTGTCAAAATGTGCCCATGGCTGAGTAGTTAAGATATTGAACTAATGTAAGATTTTGTTTTTTTCCGCCATGGTTCTAATCCCACCAAGGGGATTTTATTTTAAATAAAAAAAATTTAATTACATTTATTTAATTTTTAATCTATATAGAATCTACTAATGTTAATTGCAATGTATAATTTTAACTTGTTGACTTTTTGCCATTTCTTATAAGAAAAAGTTAGTGTAGGTGATCAGAACTCATTGTCTCGCCGCGACGAAGGAGCGAAAGCGAGATTAAGGTGTTGCTTTTCTATCAGCATTGACAGCGTCAAACATTACTATTTAGCTCAAACTTTAAGTTTTTGTTTTTACACTATTTCTCAACAAGTACAATTGCTAGGACACTCATACTTGGATCATAGTTACAACTAACACCCTCCAGTACATTATATACTGCAGATATGACCTACATTTCATGTTCCATTGACATTGTTTAATGCTGAATTTTGCATTTACCTCCAACATTAAGTTTTCATTTTTACACTATTTCTCAATAAGTACTAGTGCTAGGACACTCATACTTGGGTCATAGTTACAACTAACACCCTGCATTACATAATATAATGCAAATGCTGAGTACTTTCTTTTTTATTTATTTAAAAAAAAATTTCCTTCCATGAATATAATGCAAATTCTTGTGTCATATTTTTGCAAATCGTGGCTGTTACTATATTCATCAAATCAAACAACTATTGTAAATAACCACTCTTTAATATATTATGGAAGTTTTTATGTCATTTCTCTGTTACCACTGGGTTAAAATAATAATTTTTTAGCTTTACAGACCCATGCAGCCATTTTTATCATTGTATTTTAATTTTTTTCTCTCCCATGTGTGTATCAACGGTCAAAGCGGACATGGCGAGACATATCATTCCGCGGAATTCTTGTTTATTTATAGTTTATATAATACAACAGTTATGAACTTTTCAGCTGTGCAATATGATGTGCTATGCACCAGAAAAACACAAATATTGATCCCGGCGAAATTATTTATGATTATATTGCGCAGCTGAAAAGTCCGTTATTGTATAATGTTTGACATTGTACACGAATCTGGATCACATTCTCTTGTATAGTCATATATGGTCACTGTACGACCATATGTATACTAAAATGGATTTGTGACTGTTGCCTATGGCTAATGTTCTAATGGCCATATATCTTTGATTCTTGAATTTAAATAATGCAATATTTGTTTCCTTAAACTTAGTTTTAGTTGTAATAGTTCTCAGTATTGCATAAACTGGAACATGGAAGACATTATGTTTCTTTTTTTGTTATTATTTTGAATTGTTTATGAACATTAAAAGAAACTGAAAGCTATTGGTTGTAAAATATATAAATATATAATACAAATGCATGCTATCATTGTCAAAAAGTTGGATATTATGACAATGCCAGCTGTGTTTCCTCTTTAAATAAAGACATTATCGTCATCATTCATCTAGGCAACAGCAATCTTCCAGGCCAAGCAGAAGCTTGAAGCTATAAGTCAGGCCAATTCCAGAAAAATTTCATCTGAGGAGCTGATCAAGTTCTCCCACCGGATCAGTACCAGTAACGCAGTGGAAGCCCCACCCACTTGGCAGCCAGGTGTTGTATACAGTCTAGTCTACTGTCTGTGTCATAGGGACTATAAACTTATTCAAATGGTTTTATTGTGCATTTGAAACTAAAAGCATATATTGGGATTGTAAAATTCCAAGCAGCAGCCAGTTGGAATTTGATGATAATAGTTTGTAAATGCCAGTCAAGTGGGTATACATGTTTTTCACTGAATAAATATTCTAAATTATAAAAAAATCATAAAAACAAGTTTTTTATTCACCCACCATTCCAAGAATGTTGAAGTAAATGTTATCCTTGTCCATCCGTTCATTTGTGCATCAGCATGTCTTAGGCAACAAAATTAATTTCTGGTCAACAACTTCTGAAAGGGTCTATATATGTTATAGATTTTTTTGTGTACCTGTATAATTAGCAAATACAGGGCAAGTTTGACAGCTGTCAGCGTTTGTAAAATTAACACAAATTATGGCCTAATTTTGACTGAATTTTTGTTTAAAATAATGGTTTCTGATTAATAACTTCTAAAGGGGCATAAGTATTTAATTAATATTTCGTGTGTACCTGTATTATTATAAAATACAGGTCAAATTGAGTATTTGTCAATATTAGTCAAATTTTACAGCTCAGTTTTTGCCACTTTTCAACTTAATTTTCTGTCTACTTCATTCACATCAAACACTTTTGTGGCATTGGCAAACATAAGTATGGAGCCAAGTTGCTTTTACCATTATCAAGTCTTGCTTATGGCGGAGTTACATCCCTTTATTTATTTGTAACTGCAATTCTTCTTGTCAGCATTTTACTCCCTTTAACTTCTTAAATGTTTATGGTCAAATTTGTTTGTCATGAACTGTGCATTTTCTCATCTCTGTAGTACAACTGTCACTTGTCAAAACTCATTATCCTTATGACATTTCTGCAACAAGTCTACAGACACATTGCTAGTGTATCAAGAAATCACAGGACAATAGCTGGATTACTAGACAATTCATAAATCATGATCAGTAGGTCAGCGATGCGAGGATACAAATAAGACTGTGCCATACATTTACATTACTGTTCACCAATTATAAATATTAGTAAACAAGTTCACCAATCAGAATCCATTTTATGCATCCAAAATAAATTCTCTCCAGACAATCATCACAATGTTGCAAAGCGTATTGGCTGTCGAAAGTTTGAAATATTACTTGATTTTATTTTTTTCTAAAATTAGTTTACAACTATGTTTAGTCTACATGGCTATGTCCTTTAATAAAAAACAACAAAAATTAATATATATCCTTACACTTCTAATTGTATTTAAAATATATTATTATAAAAAAGTATTTGCATGTATTTGCCTTATAAACATGATATATGTTAAATAAATGGTAAATGTACCATTTTTCTGAGTTGGGTGATAAAACAAATTTTACATTTGTGCTCATTGATTATTTAATTTATTAAACTCGGCAAAAATGATAAAACACTCAGCAGAGCCACGCATACTATATTTTTGTCAGCTCGTTTAATAAATTCTGTAATAAATGAGCACTCATGTAAGATCCTGTTAGCATGTGAAATGTTTTTTTGTCAATCACTCCAGGTGATCCACGCCGCCCCTACCCTCCTGATTATGAGATGCGTAGTGGTTGGCTCGCCAAAATGAGTGGGGATGTACCGCCAAGTGCTCCATCTATGCAGGGACAGGGATTTTACGGGGAACCAATGGCATCAAACAGATCACAGCCCTTGACAGCAGGTAATATGCAGTGGTTTATAACAATATAAGGCAGGGTCCTCGATGGCGGAGTAGTCTAAAGATGACGACCCACAAAGCCGAGTTTGTGGGTACGGATGGGTATCAAGAAGCATATTGTATCATGACATAAAACCAACGCATCATATTTTCCTTTAAAAATCCTCTAGTGAGCTGTTTGGTAAGGGACTATCACATTTGACCTTTTGTGCAAATACTTAATTCCAACAATAAACTTCAAAGGAGAATAACATCATCAAATGATTGACTGGAACTTACAATGACAATCTCAAACCTCAAATACCCCATACATGCCAAGTTACAATTGCCAGCTGAGAGATTTCAAGCACATTACATGTTCTATTTTCATGAAAATCAGTTTGTTGACATGCTTTGATTTGAGATAAATCTTTTGTGCATTTCGGATATCTCCCAACAGTGGAGAGTACAAGCCAAACCATTCATGCCTTTTAATAACAGTTTGTTGTCATTAAGCAATGAATAAGTGAAATGTGTAACTGTAATTGAAGGAGATAGCAGTCATTTATTATTGATATTGTTAAATATTTCATCAAAACTTATTTCAAATAACTGAATCGATAAAAAAAATATGATTTAATTTATTAGAAAAATATAACAATAATTAACCTGTCACTGAGTTTTGAGTTAAAACTTATGTATTTTACTTTGATTGTGAAACAATTTCTTACAACTTAGGCATATTGCACTCAAAATCTTTCTGGGTAGAACCAGTACTAAGCATATGTGGATAAAGTGTCTTGCTTAAGGACAACACATAGCTCTGACAGGTGATTCTTCAATTCTGTGTTTGATGCTCTACCACTAGATCACACACTCTAAATTTGAACTAATTACAAAACCTTGCTTTTTTTTAAATGTCTTGTATAAAAAAACATGTTACAAAAAATATAATTATTTTCTCAATGGATACATAGCACCTTGTTAACATAAATAATACATTTTCAATCAAATCAACCAGAACGTGACAAAAAGAATATTTTAATGGAAAATCACCTTTCTAAAAATAGACAGCAATTAAATACTGCTTGACAACCTTCATCTTCTCATTCCGACATTTTCTAAGATGAAGTAAATTCTACAATATGTACTCCAGTTTAAGGATCAAATCGATCTCAAAATAAAACCATGTGACTTATTTGATATGTCACAAAGTATTGGAAATCTGTTTTAATCTAGCCCGGGCACATAGGCCAAAATAGGAAATCCCTTTCACAATATTATTTTGGCATGGTTAGATAGCAATACGGAGTTGGTAAGTACAATCAAACCTGTTTTTTACAGGAGCTAAAATGGTCTTTTAAGACAGGTTGTTGCTTAATGCAAGTTAATTTGTTCAAAATGCAAAGAAATGAAAAATAGCAAATGAGGCTGATTGAGACAAATGGCTGCTAAATATAGGTGACCACTTACACTGCTTCCCATCAGTGAAAAAAGGTACCAAGTACCTTCTTATTTCTTATACACTTGGTACCTTATTGCTGTAGTGGGACGACAGGTTTATATGTATTTATAAAGGAAATATATGTTTTCAACCAATTAAAAGTTTTGAAAAATCATGATGTACTTCCTTCAGATATTTTTCAATGTTTATTTAGTATATTTTATTATCAGCCTCATAATCCTTCCATGCACAAAATGACCTGTTGACGTGTCATAAAGCGTCGTTCATTCTGATATATGTAACCTATATTACCTGTTTCAGATGGCCAAATTGCGGCACCCCCTCAACAGTCGCAGCCATCGTCAGTTACGTGGCAAACACCATCAGACCTCATGTCATCAGCCCCATCACAAGCACATCACACTCTGTCAGAGTTCAAGGGTCACAATAAAGAAAATGAGGAAGTAGAATTAATGTCAAGTGACTCCTCCAGCAGTTCAAGCAGTGATGAATGAGGAATTATCTCCCTTGATTATATCAATGTTTTAAAAAAATGGAATGATTTCCAGTTTACTACCAACAACCTGTATTCTGACTTGTAATTCATAAGATTCACCATAATTATTGTGAAAGATCAGGTTATATTCTGTTTGGTAGAAGATGTGAGGGTTGATAGGAGGCAAACTGTAAGAAAAAAACTTCAAGCTACATACAGTTAATATGGTGTCAGAAATGATCAGTAATTTTTTGTTATTTTTATTGTCATTTTTGTCAACTGCTCTTGGTTGAGACAACATCAATGAAACAAAGAGAAAATTGTCTAAAACTACTGACTAGTTAACTTACGTATACATATGTGTATAACACACACAGCTGAAAGAGATTCTGATTACTTTCAACATGAAAACCATTTATATGAATCTACATTTATTGGAGCGTTGCAACTACACAATCTGTAATACATGTAGTCATAGTGAAGATGGAAATATCTTGGTGCTTGTCAGTATTGCTATAAGTACCAGTGATTACTTTCAACATGAAAACCATTTATATTAATCCACATTTATTGGCACGTTACAACTACACAATCGGTAATACATGTAGTCATAGCGAAGATGGAAATATCTTGTCATTTGTCAGTACTGCTATAAGTACCAGTGATTATTATCAACATGAAAATCATTTATTGGAGCGTTCAAATTACACAACTTGTAATACATGTAGTTATAGTGAAGATGGCGACGAATGGAAATATCTTAGTAGTCGCAGTAATGATATATTAAGTAATGAGAAAAAAACATTGAGTTCATATTTTAAGAGCAAATATACTCCCTGCTGGCGGGGCTCATTTTAAACACCTTTTTATTTTGTTGAAAAGGAATTAATAAAATTGTATCAAATAGCCAGGTCCATGTTTGTTTGCGTACCGTTTCTGTGGTAGAGGTGTTGGTATATCCTCTCTAAAGTAAAAGTTCTTGACTAGACCAAGAACTTTCTGTGATATGCGATATCTCTGCTGTATTTTTTGAGCGAATATTTTTCCGCTGGAGAGCTGTTTAATTTTGTTTTCAACAATTCTACTCGGAGGCATCTGTTCATTTTCAGACGACTTTTCTCTTATTTTATCAGGTATTGAGGTTTGCATTTCTAATGTAAAGTCATCAGTCAACTTTTACTTCTTAACAACTGTGTGCATAATTCTACTAACAGCTTCTCTTTTTCGTGGAGTAGTATTTTTGACAAGATTTGTAATGACGCTTGCAAATTTATCTGGCGAGTGTGCCAGGAAGAACTTTTCTTGCTGTTGCAGTAACATTGTATAATGTTTTCTTGGACACATGTCAACCACTTCGTACTTTATCTTGTCGCTCTTTTTCCTCTGCCTTGAGTCTATGTTTCTTTTCCCTATTCTTTCTTTTTATCAAGACTTTTTTATATGATGAAAGCTTTCCTCTATATTTTCTTTTAGCATCGATTTTTGTTCTGCTTCATTTCTGGTCCTTGGTTTGGTCTATGTTGTACTTGAAGGTGTATGTGGGTGACCTTTACATTCATTTTTTGGTTTCAGTTTTTCTCTGTAATTTCTCTTTTATTTCTGTCTTATTTTTTATTTTGAGTGTATGTTGTTTTAGTTTGTAGGGTCACTTTTGATGTCTTTTCTGTATTGTTTACTTTTTTCTTTTTGTTTAATCAAATATTTATCGTATTTTTTTTCTGTCATTTTCTTTCAGATTTTTTCTATATATGCAGTAGATGTAAACTAAAAGAAAGAAAAATAACAGTGTTTTATTGAAGACAATAACTTCATATTTTTAGCTCGCTGGGACGAAGTCCAAAGAGAGCTATTGCCATGACCTCTGCACCATCGCCGTAGTCGTCGTCTATAGACACCCAGGTTAAACTTTTGCGTTTAAGTTTAAGATATCTATGCAACCACTCATTGGATGTGAATGAAACTTCGCATGTGCTTTGTTGTCTTCTGACAACTCTTGTTTAACATTTTAGTGATTAATGTCAACATTGTTTTCACGACATGTCCCCTGAAAATGATCTATATTTTATTTTAGTCGCATGATGATGATAAGCAAGTGTAAAAAGTTTCAAAGCTTAAAAATTAGCTCTTATAATATTTAAAAAAATGGAAAATTAAACAAAAACTTTACAACATTTTCGTTATTGTGTTTCATGTACCATGATCAAATTAAAGTGGTTTTCAGAAATATAGAATCGAACCAAGACCAAAAATAAATGTGTTTCGGGTAACCCTACCTAGCAACTTCCCCAACCCTAGAGTTTTTCTTAAGAAATTGTAAAAAAAAAAATCCCTTCCCTGCCTTACCTTTTCTTAACCATTCCCATAAACACATAATTATTTTAGGCATGATAATTCAATACTGAGAACTCCTACTCTAAGTCATTGTTATCTATATATATCTTCCATTAATGTTGACACTTTTTCTGGGATATAGGCAATGTACTAAGATGTACTTAGTATCCGAATATATGCCTGTCCGAAATGCACTAAATATTCAGAAAGTATGTTGCAAATAATCACTTATTATGGACAGATACGGCATATACTTTAATTCCATATGCCAATTTTCATTATTATACACTTCAGTACTCCTACTGCTGTCATAATATGTGAATACTGCTGATTTTCACAACAGGTGGGATATTGACACTTCATTTCTGTCCAAAAGTAACACTAGCAAAACTACGCTGGACCACCTAGTTGCATTCGCAAACAAAAGCTGTCCACATTATAACGTTTTCAAATTGATGGGCGGTCTTTCAGATAACGTTAGTAATTGAAAGTTTGTCCACATTATTACGACAGCAATTTAATGTTCATTTTCTAGCAATCAACGCACCTGTAAACAACAGTTTGTTGCAGGCGAACTAATTTTATAACAAACATTTATAAAATGTCTTAAAATATGATGTTTGCGATTAAGAAACTGCAGAATAATAGTCATCTTTTATATCGTTACACTTTGCTACCATGACTGTCAGAAAACGGAAATATTCTATAAAGTATTTTACCTACATCGCTTACATTTATTTTCTCCCTGGGGATTTCCTCGCTTTCGTCAGTTGCCATATTTCATCACAGATTGCACGCTGGGAAACGGTGACATTTAACAAATCATTATCAGCACACAGTAATTTTCCGATTGTCCCCTCTTAACCCCTACAGTAGTACACATCTACCTCCCCTCCAAACCCCAACTGCATTACACATCTACCTTCTCTCCAAACCCAAACAGCAATACATCTCTACCTCCCCTCCAAACCCGACAGCAATACACCCCTACCTCCTCTCCAGACCCCAACAGCAATATACCCCTACATCACCTCTAAACCCCGACAGCATTACACCTCTACCCCCCCTCCCCTCCCATCCCAACAGTAATACACTCCTACCTCCCCTCCAAACCTTAACAGCAATATACCCCTACCTCCCCTCTAAATCTTAACAGCAATACACCCCTTCCTCCCCTCCCCTCCCATTCCAACAGTAATACACCCCTACCTCCCCTCCAAACCCCAACAGAAATATACCCCTACCTCCCCTCCAAACCTTAACAGCAATAAACCCCTACCATCCAAACCTGTGATACACCTGTACCTCCTCTCTTATTCCAACAGCAATAAACCCCTACCTACCCTCCAAACCCCAACAGCAATACACCCCAACCTCCTGTCCAAACCTAAACAGCAATACACCTCTACCTCCCTTCCAAACCCCGACAGCAATACACCCCAACCTCCTGTCCAAACCTAAACAGCAATACACTTCTACCTCCCCTACAAACCCAAACAACAATATACCCTTACCTACCCTCCAAACCTTAACAGCAATACACCCCTACCATCCAAACAGTGATACACCTCTACCTCTTCTCTCATTCCAACAGTAATACACCTCTACCTCCCCTCCAAACCCCGACATAAAAACACCCCTACCACCTATCCCATCCCAACAGCAATACACCTCTAGCTCCCCTCCAATCCCCAACAGCAATACACCCTTACCTCCCCTCCAAACCCCAACAGCAATACACCCCTACCTCCCTTCCAAACCTTAACAGCAATACACCCCTACCATCCAAACAGTGATACACCTCTACCTCCTCTCACATTCCAACAGTAATACACCTCTACCTCCCCTCCAAACCCCGACATAAAAACACCCCTACCACCATTCCCATCCCAACAGCAATACACCTCTAGCTCCCCTCCAATCCCCAACTGCAATACACCTCTACCTCCCTTCCAAATCCCAACTGCAATACACCTCTACCTCCCCTCCAAATCCCAACAGCAACACACCTCTACCTAACCTTTAAACCCCAACTGCAATACACCTCTACCTCCCCTCCAAACCCCAACAGCAATACACCCCTACCACCTCTCCAAACCCAAACAGCAATACACCTCTACCTCCACTCCAAACCCCAACTGCAATACACCTCTACCTCCCGTCCAAATCCCAACAGCAACACACCTCTACCTCCCCTCCAAACCCTGACAGTAATATACCTCTACCTCCCCTCCAAACCCCAACAGCAATTCACCTTTACCTCTCCTCCCATCCCAACTGCAATACATCCCTAACTCCCCTCCAAATCTCAACAGCAATACACCTCTACCTCCCATCCCACCACAACAATACACATTAACCTCCCTTCCAACCCTAACAGCAATACACCCCTACCATCCCTACCAAGCCAACAGTAATACAACCCTACCTCCCCTCCCACCCAAACAGTAATACATCGATCCCTACTTCCACCACAACAACAATACACATTTACCTCCCCTCCCACCCTAACAGTAATACACAACTACCTTCCTTCCCACCCCAACAGTAATACACTCCTACTCCCATCCTAACAATAATACACCCCTACCTCCCCTCCCACCACAACAGTAATACACTCCTACTCCCACCGCAACAACAATACACCCCTACCTCACCTCCCACCCCCACAGCAATACACCCTTACCCCCACCCCAACAACAATACACCCAACCTCCCCCATCCCCAACAGTAATAAACCCCTACCAACTCTCCCAACCCAACAGTTATACACCCTACTCCCACCCCAACAACAAATACACACTATCTCCCCTCCCACCCAAACAACAATACACCCCTACCTCCCCTCCCACCACAACAGTAATACATCCCATACTCCTACCCCAACAACAATACATCGCACCTCCCCTCCCATCCCCAACAGTTATACACCCTACCTCACCTCCCACCACAACAGTTATACACCCCTACTCCCACCCTAACAACAATACACCCTATATCCCCTCCCACCCAAACAACAATACACCCCTACCTCCCCTCCCACCACAACAGTAATCCACCTCCTACTCCCACCCCAACAACAATACATCGCACCTCCCCTCCCATCCCCAACAGTAATACACCCTTACCTCACCTCCCACCCCAACAGAAATACAAACCTACCCCACTTCAAAAACAATACACCCCTACCTCCCCACCCACCATAACAGTAATACATCCCTACTCCCACTCCAACAACAATACTCCCCGCCCACCACAACAGTAATACATCCCTACTCCTACTCCAACAACCATACACCCTACCTCCCCTCCAATCCCCAACAGTAATACACCCCTACCTTACCTTCCACCCCAACAGTAATATAAACCTACCCACCTCCAAAATCAATATACCCCTACCTCCCCTTCCTCTCTTTACAGTTATGTACCCCCTGTATTCGGAATTTAGACCCACCCCGACCCCAATAAAAAAAAATAAAACACGCATTATGTATTGAGATTTTGATAAAATAAACCCTACCAAAACCGCCCGTTATAGGCATAGTGCCACCATTGCAAAAAGGAAGTGCTTCCGTGGGGTAGTCGCATAATGGCGGTTGTAAATAATCCTCAATTCTTCTTCTTTAAAAATGCATTTTCCTATTTTTAATGCTCATTTTTTTATTTGAATGGCATTATTGATGTATTTTGAACATTTTGATAGCATTGTCATGTTTGAATTGTGAATTTAGAAAAAAAAAATGATGCTTGTAAATTGGGGTATGAATTCATGATTTCGGAAGTCTACTTTCACTTTGTCACCAGTGTACACACTGAGCAGAAAAAAAATCTCTTATATGACACATGACCCCTACTTTTCTCATCATATTTTGATAGTGCAGAGGTTGACAAACAGTAAAATGTAGGTTTCACTTCTTTCATTTGGGACCCTCTATGAATGACAAGCCTTCAAACTTTTATTATTTACTATAGAATAAAGAACAAAAATCAATGGTGGGGTTACACCTATATTGCACTCTTGCGTCGCACCTCTAAGCCGTTCCGGAGTCTGGCGGTATTCACCGAATATATTCGACGGTGCACTGCAATTATTGCTCCCTTGATCCTTGTCTGGTTTCCTGCTCAAACAATAACTGTAAAAGGTCAGGAAACCAGACTACCTCAGACCGGAAATGAAATATTGCTACATGTATACAGACCGAAAGTAGGTTAAATCTAGAGGAACACAACAATTTACGTAAGTACGCTGCATAACTCATGCATGTTTTGCATATTGCAACATAATCGACATTTTCTTGATTGATTACAACTGATACATTGGTGTTCGATCACAAGCTTAACTGATACATCATATTAGTTTGTTTCGATTATTGTTTACTTTCGGTATGGTACCCGGTAGATTCGTACTAATGCTTTTGTACAACGCTACGCATTACTTTATTCACCAGTGACTTAATTAGGCCTACATGTGTATATATCTCTGCATACGTGTAGATCATAGCTAATTTATAGTTTAGTTTACTAACGCGTCTCGGCTGTTCCTGGATTCATATCTCTCTTCTGCTCTGCACTATGCCCTATCAGTCAGGAATACCGCCAGAGGCTAATATTATCCACAAACGTTATCGTGGAAGGATGTTCAGCTTTGCCCAAAAATAAATATATTTATAAATCTGCAATATGGAATCATTTATTCAAGGACTTGTATAATTCCTATATAATTCCTGGTTTATTGAATTATTTGAATCTTTGGCAGTTTATCAGAATTTACACCAGAATGATGCCGATAATAGTCTCCGATACTAGAGTCCAGTCTAGATAGGGTAGTTTTAACTATTGTTTGTATACTTATTATATCAAGGACGTCTCTTACATCATTGATTATATCTATAATTCAACATCATGTTGACAAATAGCTCTAAAAAGGTTGATGAAGCAAAATAAAATCAGCTATAAATAGTATGTTTATATATCTACAAAATTTAAACCTGTTTTGGTTTCTACATACAAGTGCTTTAAATAAACATCTTTTTTTTTTTTTGTAATTTTTTATTTCATTGTAACAGTTTAACAATACCAGATGTAAAGAAACACATTATAATATAATATATGCAGAATTCAACAATTTCACATTTGTAAAATTAAGGGCAAACTTTCCAAGTCTTTTAGTGAGTTTGTTAACTCCCATTCTTTATATATATATATTTTGTTATTGATATCAAATAAGTTATACAATGACTATATATACCATATTGTTTCATTTTGTACTAACATTTTTTTTAATTTATTTACAAGGAAAGTTTGCTCTTTAGTCTGTTTGTGAAAAGAAAAAATCCTCGCAAACAAAAACCCTAAAAAAAACACCAACAACAGAGAACAGGCTTATGTTTCATCAACACACTCGGGTATTCGTAGAAGTATCAATAATAAACTTAAGTTTAAAGAAATTTATGTAACCGTGATGGTTTGCACTGGATTAAAAAAAACAAAACAACAAACAAATAAAAACAAAAAAACTGCGTTACTTTTACTTTACTTTTAAAAGTTGAATCAGCATTCTACAATCGGTTAAAACGGTAAACCAAAGAAAATACTGGTAAAACAGAAACCCGCTCTCCGTGCGTTGTATACAAAATAAGATAACTTCATTGAAGTATTCAACATATACATATATGTTGTATGTAACATATTTGTACACTTTATATTATCTCGAAGAGTGACTATGTAACATTATATATTTCCAATTTAAAGAATTATGTAACATTTACTTATTTATAGACATTAAAATCATCTGAGACTGATAAAACTGCTTGTTTTTATTCATGTTCTTTAAATACTAAATAGTAGCATTTTTTTTATAATAATAATAATAATTGTATGAAAAAAAGATTGGAAGGATCAAGTCTACTGTATTTGATTGTATAAATATTTAAAGCAATTTAACCACAAAAACCCGGAGGGAAATCAATAATGTATCTTAGATCACAAGAGGTTTATAGACCTCCCAAAGAGCATCAAATCCTACCAAATTAAAGTTTACTTTTGCTATATATCTTTCTGTGTTATAAAGATTTCGAATATAATGTTTAAAGTTTGTTAAACAGAGTTCTTTTTTATTTAATTTATGGTTGAAGATGATTTTTTTTGTTATCAATAATAATTTATTCAACACAGGGTCAAACTCTTTGTTTTCAAATAAAATATCAGTAATTGACCAGTTTGTAATAATAGCACTGTTCTTTTCTTTGATATAGTCAACAAGACTAGACATAAATTGTTTTGATGTTGCACAGTCTATAAATAGATGTTTTATGGTTTCAATTTCTGTCTGACAGAATGTACACATTTCTGAAACAGCGATATTCATTTTCTTCAGGAGTGAGTTTGTACCCAATATTTTATGGTTGATTCTATATTGAAACCATTGTAAATTCGTATCTGTAGTGAAACTAAATGGTAGAGCATAATATTTTGACCATCTTAAATTAATTCTTATATCTAACTCCTCTTCCCACTTACATTTTGAAGAAGGTTAACTATTTTCTGAAAAAAATGATTTATATATTGCTCTACAACCCTTTTTATCTTTAACAATAGTCATGACTGGAAGTGGACATATAGGGTTCTTGCAATTACTGGCTAAGTGTTGACACTTAAATTTATTTATGTATTGTCTTGCTGATGCAATAAGTCCTTCAAATTCAAGAAAATTTGTATTAATATTGTACTTGTTGATGAATTCTCTAATGGTATACAAATTGCCATCGCTATTCATTAGGTCATTTATAACTATTATTCCTTTAGAAAACCAATGCTTATAAAAAGTGCTCGAGCCTCCGACCTTAAGATTAGGGTTGTACCAAATGTATGAACTTTGTAAACCAGACCATGTAGTAGGTTCGATGTTTGATGAAAACTTTTTGTATGACATGAAAATATCTTTCCAAAAGTGATTATGAATTCTATTGATGTGGTTGTTAATAAAATCTGAACCAAATGCGGTGAAGTTTAATATAAACGGATACATTGTTTTAAAAATATCCAAATATTTTTTGTCAGTTGTTAATAAACGTCTTATCCATGTCAGTTTTAGAGAGGAAATAAATAATTCTAAGTTAACCATTTTTAAACCTCCTTTCAAGTACGACTGGCAAACTACCGAACGTTTGACTTTATCAGGTTTCCCTTTCCATAAAAATTTAAAAAATAATGAATTTAATTCTTTTATTTGATTATCTTTTGGATTCGGTAATGTTAAAATTAAATTATTTATTTTCGATATCGCCAGACTTTTTAAAACTGTAATTTTTCCTATTGGGGTAAGGATTCTCTTTGACCAATTTATTAAAAGTTGTTTAATCTGTTGTATTTTATCTTCATAGTTTATGTTAACAATTTTATCTAAATCAACAGAAAAGTGTATTCCCAATACCGTAAACTCATTAACCCAAGATAGATTCCATTGTTCACATATCTTTAAGTCACTTGTTTTCATTGAACCTATCCAGACTGCTTTGTTTTTTCGACATTTACATTAAGGCCGGAGATCTCTGCATAAAATTTTAATACCTTAATAAACATCTTGAACATAAAATAAAATATTAATTATATATATATTGAATGTTATTAACAGCTTTGTTAAGGGTTTGTATAAGACGGATTGAAAATGAAATATGTCTTATAGACCACCCTAAAATATCTCTAGATAGGTTGCTATGATAAAGATTGGGAATTATAAGGTGTTATAGAGACCCCTTTAGGACACATGTAGGTAGTATCTCTATAACAGATTGGGAAAAGAATTAGTTGTAAAGACCTCTCTTAGATATCTGTATGTAGGGTCTCTATTACAAAGATTGGGAAATAAAAGGTTTTATAGAAATCTATCTAGGACATATCTATTAAAGTAGTGGATGTATAATAGATATTGCAAAAAGGTCTCATAGAAACCTCTCCTAGACATATCCAGGTTGGGTATCTATAACAAAGATTGCTAAGTAAAATGATGTTATTGAGACCTCTCTAAGAACTCTCTACGCGGAGTCTAAGATTTGGGAAATAAAAGGTGTTATAGAGACCTGTATTAGTCATCTCTAGGTAGTCTCTGTAACAAAGATTGGGAAATAAAAGGTGTTATAGAGACCTCTCTTTGTCATCTCTAGGTAATCTCTATAACAAAGATTGGGAATAAATTGTGTTATAGAGATCTCTCTTTGTCATCTCTAGGTAATCTCTATAACAAAGATTAGGAAATAAAATGTGTTATAAAGACCTCTCTTATTCATCTCTAGGTAGTCTCTATAACAAAGATTAGAAAATAAAAGGTGTTAAAGAAACCTGTCTTAGTCATCTCTAAATAGTCTCTATAACAAATATTGGGAAATAAAAGGTGTTATAGAGACCTCTCTTTGTCATCTCTAGGTAGTCTCTATAACAGAGATTGGGAAATAAAAGTTTTATAGAGACCTCTCTTTGTCATCTCTAGGTAGTCTCTATAACAGAGATTGGGAAATAAAAGTTGTTATAGAGACCTCTCTTTGTCATCTCTAGGTAGTCTCTATAACAGAGATTGGGAAATAAAAGTTGTTATAGAGACCTCTCTTTGTCATCTCTAGGTAGTCTCTATAACAGAAATTGGGAAATGAAAGTTGTTATAGAGACCTCTCTTTGTCATCTCTAGGTAGACTCTATAACAGAGATTGGGAAATAAAATGTGTTATAGAGACCTCTCTTTGTCATCTCTAGGTAGTCTCTATAACAGAGATTGGGAAATGAAAGTTGTTATAGAGGCCTCTCTTTGTCATCTCTAGGTAGTCTCTATAACAGAAATTGGGAAATGAAAGTTGTTATAGAGACTTCTCTTTGTCATCTCTAGGTAGACTCTATAACATAGATTGGGAAATAAAAGGTGTTATAGAGACCTCTCTTATTCATCTCTAGGTAGTCTCTATAACAAAGATTTGAAAATAAAAGGTGTAAAAGAGACCTGTCTTAGTCATCTCTAAATAGTCTCTATAACAAATATTGGGAAATAAAAGGTGTTATAGAGACCTCTCTTTGTCATCTCTAGGTAGTCTCTATAACAGAGATTGGGAAATAAAAGTTGTTATAGAGACCTCTCTTTGTCATCTCTAGGTAGTCTCTATAACAGAGATTGGGAAATAAAAGTTGTTATAGAGACCTCTCTTTGTCATCTCTTGGTAGTCTCTATAACAGAAATTGGGAAATGAAAGGTGTTATAGAGACCTCTCTTTGTCATCTCTAGGTAGACTCTATAACAGAGATTGGGAAATAAAATGTGTTATAGAGACCTTTCTTTGTCATCTCTAGGTAGTCTTTATAACAGAGATTGGGAAATGAAAGTTGTTATAGAGACCTCTCTTTGTCATCTCTAGGTAGTCTCTATAACAGAAATCGGGAAATGAAAGTTGTTATAGAGACCTTTCTTTGTCATCTCTAGGTAGAATCTATAACATAGATTGGGAAATAAAAGGTGTTATAGAGACCTCTCTTTGTCATCTCTAGGTAGTCTCTATAACAGAAATTGGGAAATAAAATGTATTATAGAGACCTCTCTTTGTCATCTCTAGGTAGACTCTATAACAGAGATTGGGAAATAAATTGTGTTATAGAGACCTCTCTTTGTCATCTCTAGGTAGTCTCTATAACAGAAATTGGGAAATAAAAGGTGTTATAGAGACCTCTCTTTGTCATCTCTAGGTAGTCTCTATAACAGAGATTGGGAAATAAAATGTGTTATAGAGACCTCTCTTTGTCATCTCTAGGTAGTCTCTATAACAGAAATTGGGAAATAAAAGGTGTTATAGAGACCTCTCGTTGTCATCTTTAGGTAGACTCTATAACAGAGATTGGGAACTAAAAGTTGTTATAGAGACCTCTCTTTGTCATCTCTAGGTAGTCTCTATAACAGAAATTGGGAAATGAAAGTTGTTATAGAGACCTCTCTTTGTCATCTCTAGGTAGTCTCTATAACAGAAATTGGGAAATGAAAGTTGTTATAGAGACCTTTCTTTGTCATCTCTAGGTAGAATCTATAACATAGATTGGGAAATAAAAGGTGTTATAGAGACCTCTCTTTGTCATCTCTAGGTAGTCTCTATAACAGAAATTGGGAAATAAAATGTATTATAGAGACCTCTCTTTGTCATCTCTAGGTAGACTCTATAACAGAGATTGGGAAATAAATTGTGTTATAGAGACCTCTCTTTGTCATCTCTAGGTAGTCTCTATAACAGAAATTGGGAAATAAAAGGTGTTATAGAGACCTCTCTTTGTCATCTCTAGGTAGTCTCTATAACAGAAATTGGGAAATAAAATGTGTTATAGAGACCTCTCTTTGTCATCTCTAGGTAGTCTCTATAACAGAAATTGGGAAATAAAAGGTGTTATAGAGACCTCTCGTTGTCATCTTTAGGTAGACTCTATAACAGAGATTGGGAACTAAAAGGTGTTATAGAGACCTCTCTTATACATTTCTAAGTAGAATTTTTATAACAAAGATCGGGGAATAAAAGGTGTTCTAGAGATCTCTCTTAGATATCTCTTGGTAGAATTTCTATAATGACCTTAATATGATCAAAGTATAAAATTTGATCATTACGTTTCTCTTTCTGTCTTGAAAAAGCAATATAAAACTGCTTAAAGATTAGTTATAGGTCAGTTATGCTTATTGTAGGCATACTTATATCACAAAAGGGACATTGTGTGTTTTAGAAATGATTACATAAATGTTTTCCAAATCAAAATAATCTTCTTAAAGGGAATAATAAAAAGCATGTTACTGATATAATGCATGTACTCCTACGACAATTGTCAATAAAACATCCATCTAGTATATAACTTATAAATATCATGTATATAGCATTTATTATAGATTTTGTGGCTTATCTCCAAACTGTTGTTGGCTGGAGTGTCCGGTCATGAACCCAAATCAGCTGTCAATTACAACTGGTGGAAAATTTGAATTTTACAACAGTTTTGAAAAAAAAAACATTTTTCGAATGCGACACTTATAAAGTGCACATTGTTTTCAAATTTACATGACATAAAGATCATACATTCAAGAACTTAACTGCCAAGTTTCAACCAAATCTGATTTGTACGACTTAAGAAATTTTAAAAAAATCCTCCACTGATACTTGGCTAAATAAGTAACGGTGGACTGTTAATAAATCATCGGTCCACCGTTAAAATATAGCGGTGCATTCAAATATAGCGGTGGACCGATAAAATATAGTGGTGCACGAATATTATATAGCACCGGTATATAACGGTGCATCGGTATATTATAACGGTGGACCACCACTTTTGATGGTGCAACAGTATATTTTAGCGAATCACATTAAAACAAAAATAATAGCGGTGCACCGGTACTGGTGCTTTTGACCCTGATCGTACACCATAGAATTCAGTGTAAGTGGCTATTTTTTCAGTGCTGCTGGATTTTATACTGTGACTCGGGCATTTAAAGCTTACCGTTCTCTGTATTTCATACGGACATGTTTTATATACCATAATAAACAATAAATAAAACTTAACAAACAGGCGAATAGACAATGAAAATCCATTCTTTAGTTCATAAGTAATCTAATGCACAGGCATACAGAGGTCATAGATGGTAAAGGTGAATACAATAATTATCAATTATTCAATGACCCCAAGGTGGATACATGCATCATTGACAGAAATACTGGATTTTGGCCATTTTTTTTACTGGTGACCCATGTCTACTTCGATAATGGATCACTAATAGACTAGTGAATGTTTTTTCATTCTGTTTTCGCCTTTTTGTTAAGTTTGATTCTTTGTTTATTATAGTATATAAAACATATCCTGATCAAACACACCATTCATTTTACAACCCAAATTCCCCAAGTGTGCAGAACGTTTTTTTTTGCCGAGTGTATACAGAAGTGCTAAGCTGCGCCACTTGCGATTGTCTAAATCAAGCTTAAAGTATTTACATCTCATCTCTCCGAATGTAAATATTAATTAATGTGCGAGAAGACTAGACAGGCGAAATTAATTGTTATTGATTTGTGAAGTGAACATCATATACGTATAGAAGCATATGAAAGCTCCCGTTGGTGTGTTATGACAGTATTTACCAATACTTCATGAGGTATGGACATGATGAGTATGAAGGACTATCGATCAATTTGAACAAAACATGGCATCCTATTGAAATGCTGTTATTATTTTCATTCCGTCACAATGAAGGTAGCAGCTGTAGAATAACCTACACAGATAGTATGTATCATAAACGGATCAGCTTTAACATTTTATTCGACTTTGTATAAAGTTGCAAATATGCTGCAAGGATATAGAAATCCCACGATTACGTGTGGTGTCCTTGAGCAAGACCTTTACCGCATATGTTTAGTGCTGGTTCTAACCAGGATAACTTCGAATTTGGTTTAAACAAGTGGTAATTACTTGTTTCACAATCGAAGTAAAATATATAAAAAAAAGAAACGCCGGATGAATGCCAGGGTCACATTATCAAGCTAGTGTAAACTATATTTACAGTTCTAGAATATGTATGTAATTTACGTATTTCATATATGATTTTGTCAGTATGCTCATTATTATCAAGAACGTAGATGGGGAAGGACAATCAATTAATGAGATGTTTTGACAGCTTACGTATTCTCGCGAAATCTCGTTTTCAAATATCCTAACTTCCATTCATCTCAGAAATACAAATCAAAATTCTTTCTTTGCAAAATGGAATTCTCTTCAAAACAAGATCAATCCCAACACATTGTATTTACTATTGTTGAAGTACTTATGATTACAAAATTTGTATACTGCAACTAAAATTTCAATGAAAGTATTTGAAGTTTTACTTCAAACTGCAATATTTAGATTAAAGATCATTTTGCGTGCTTAAAACATTATAAAACATCAAAGATTACCTTACTCTTTATGTAATAGAAATCAGTTACCTAGGAAATTTGAATGATTAATTTGCTATTTTATCAACATTTAGTAGAGAAATGCAAGTTTTCTGTCCTTCCATACAGGTCCTTGTTAGTTATTGACACAATCCTTAATGGAATACTAGTACCTTTTCATATTACATGTTATAAAACTGTAAATGTCGCTGATTACAATAGTTTGATAATGTGGCTCAAATTACTGATTTTAATCATGTGGATAAATAAGTTGTGTAAAATATTTATTTATCATGGTAAAATATTAACACAGAAGTGATCAAATTAACAACAAATCAACCATGCCTTTCTTTATAGAATTACAAGAGACTATTTACTAATACATTTGTTCAAACGTGTTCTTTGTTTATACATTGATCACAAAATTCATATTTTTAGCTCTACTGGCCAAAGGCCAGAAGTGCTTATGCGATGGCGCGTTGTCTGTCGTCTGTCGTCTGTTAGCAGCACTTTCTCTGAAACCACTTGGCCAATTAAACTGAAACTTCACATGGGTGTTTCTATTGCATAGGAGACTATACAGAAGATTTTTTTTTTCGATTTGAAATTCAAGATGGCCACCGTTACTAAAAATAGTCCAAAACTTAAAAAATCTTCTTCTCATGAACGGCTCAACGGATTTTCAAAATGTTTATGTAGTAGTGATGACCAACTATAGTTTTATTAGATTTGTTCAAATGGTGTCCCTAAGGTTAAATATGACTCCGCCCCGAGGGTTCAATTAGGGGACACATGTCATTATTATATATATTTTTTTTTTTAAATGGAAATGATTTTGCCTATATCTTCACAGAAGCATTGTTTGGTGAAGGAGGTTCAGATTTGTAAAAATGACTGGGTTCCTATGTCTTAATGGGTCAGGAGGGGCCCCAAAAGGGTACAAATTGTGAATTAGTAAAATTGTTTTCTTAAGAACCGGTATGTCAGATTTGTACATATTTGATATAAATTATCCCTAAGTGTAGGGTTTTTATTGCAGATAAGAATTTAGGGGCTAAAATTTATAGGGGCCCTGTAAGGGGACTTAGAATTTTACATAGGGATACTGTGGGAAAACAGAAAATTATGTTTTCTTTTTCTTATGTAGTAATGATGACCAACTAAGTTTTGTTAGATTTGTTCAAATTGTGTCCCTAGAGTTCAAAATGACCCCGCCCCGATGTTTCTATTGCATAGTAGAATTTCAAAAAGTGCTATGTGCACTATGAGTCAGTAGAGCGTCCCCAGGCCCTCTTGTTCGTTTAACAAACGTACAAGGATATATCGTTTTTCAGATTTTGTACTATTATATACACTTAAGAATCGAGGGGCCGGTGCTAATCCTGACTTGAAATTCAAAAGAATATTAAAAATTAAAATAACATTTTAAGCGAAAACTAGGACAGTTGCAGTATGTCTTTTAATGGACATATATTGCGCGCGTAAACTCAGGAATTCGAATGGAAGCATGTTTTTTTCTTTCGTTTTTAGATATTACCCGTATGTCATTTTTTTTGTCTTTCTGGAAAAAATATCCAAGTGACAGAAACTTGTACTCGCATATTAAAATCAGAAACTAGATTTCAACCCTATTATGAACCAAGAAAATGTTGTTAAATACTTACACTGAAAACAACAGTAGTTGGACTGACATGAATGAGTCAGTAACTATATGTAAATTTTTTACCACGACACAGTCACATAGTTTTATAATAATTTGATAAATTATTCACCAATGCAATATTTTCGTCTTTTATAACCCCTGTTCTGTCATTAGTAGAAGATTTCTTATCTCTTATGTCACACTTTTATCACAGGTAATTTCCAGTTCGCACCTTAATAACCTAGCATTGGCAGATTTAGTGGAGGTGGGGACAGGGAGTTTCGGAACCGCGTTTTGCGATTTTGAAAATATTAAGAAATGGTACATATTGAGTGGTGAAAAACACTAGTACTTGGATATACCTGGATTTACACACTTTATTCTCTTGACGTTTTTTAAACAATGAATGAATGAAAAAGGTTCCTATTTTCAGATGAATATGACAAAAAATATAGTTATAATTAATTCCTTCCACCTGAAAAAATCATGGATCTGTTTGGAATAAGATCCGTCCTAACAAACACGTATTGATAATTTGCCCAGCAAAACACGCCTCTTCTATTTCCTGGAGAACTCTAAACTCTCAAATACACATTTTATTTACCCCAATCCCCACATACCTACTTTTGAAAACAAACCAAGATGCGCCCCATGCCAGCAGATACAGTTTAACATATGTGACATGTTCTGGTTTCGCACGTAGCGCAAGCTGTCGATATTGACTTGGGAACATGATTTAGCACATCAAAGGTATTAATAAGATATAGCTGTTAATTTGTATGACGTATACACCTGATATACTTTACATATTTTGATAGCTGTATGCTTTAAATTGATTTTTATTCTCTGTACGCTCCAAAAATGACGCGTCTTTTGACTCCTGAAACTAAAATCTTAGTCAAATCTGAAATTTTAAGAGTCGTTGTTGTACGCGTATAGATGTAAAATATCTTAAGATTTTGTGGTCAAAATTCGCTTATTATTAAGATAATTGAATAACTGTTATTTTAGACATTATGATATCGAGGCTGATTTAAGTCAACCTTTATAAAAGTATCAGTGTTTTTATTGATTGAATTAAACACCCCCAATGCAAAGAGAGTTTTGGTTTCTGGTCGTTTTCGAACTTGGCTGTCTGTTGTTTCTGGTCATTACAAACATGGCTGATTGATTTTGTTTCTGGTCGAACAAATGTTGCTAATCGGGTATCATTTCTGGTTCATAACAAACGTGGTCATGATAGTATTGTTTCTGGTCATAACAAACGTGGTCGTGATAGTATTGTTTCTGGTTCATAGCAAACGTGGTCGTGATAGTATTGTTTCTGGTTCATAGCAAACGTGGTCGTGATAGTATTGTTTCTGGTTCATAACAAAGTGGTCGTGATAGTATTGTTTCTGGTTCATAGCAAACGTGGTCGTGATAGTATTGTTTCTGGTTCATAACAAAGTGGTCGTGATAGTATTGTTTCTGGTTCATAGCAAACGTTGTCGTGATAGTATTGTTTCTGGTTCATTACAAACGTGGTCTTGATAGTATTGTTTCTGGTTCATTACAAACGTGGTCGTGATAGTATTGTTTCTGGTTCATAGCAAACGTGGTCGTGATAGTATTGTTTCTGGTTCATAACAAACGTGGTCGTGATAGTATTGTTTCTGGTTCATAGCAAACGTGGTCGTGATAGTATAGTTTCTGGTCATAACAAACGTGGTCGTGATAGTATTGTTTCTGGTTCATTACAAACGTGGTCGTGATAGTATTGTTTCTGGTTCATTACAAACGTTGGTCGTGATAGTATTGTTTCTGGTTCATTACAAACGTGGTCGTGATAGTATTGTTTCTGGCTCATTACAAACGTGGTCGTGATAGTATTGTTTCTGGCTCATTACAAACGTGGTCGTGATAGTATTGTTTCTGGTTCATAACAAACGTGGTCGTGATAGTATTGTTTCTGGTTCATAGCAAACGTGGTCGTGATAGTATTGTTTCTGGTTCATAGCAAACGTGGTCGTGATAGTATTGTTTCTGGTTCATTGCAAACGTGGTCGTGATAGTATTGTTTCTGGTTCATTGCAAACGTGGTCGTGATAGTATTGTTTCTGGTTCATAGCAAACGTGGTCGTGATAGTATTGTTTCTGGTTCATAACAAACGTGGTCGTGATAGTATTGTTTTTGGTTCATAACAAACGTGGTCGTCATAGTATTGTTTCTGGTTCATAGCAAACGTGGTCGTCATAGTATTGTTTCTGGTTCATAGCAAACGTGGTCGTGATAGTATTGTTTCTGGTTCATAACAAACGTGGTCATGATAATATTGTTTCTGGTCATAACAAACGTGGTCGTGATAGTATTGTTTCTGGTTCATAACAAACGTGGTCGTGATAATATTGTTTCTGGTTCATTACAAACGTGGTCGTGATAGTATTGTTTCTGGTTCATAACAAACGTGGTCATGATAATATTGTTTCTGGTTCATAACAAACGTGGTTGTGATAGTATTGTTTCTGGTTCATAACAAACGTGGTCATGATACTATTGTTTCCGGTCATAACAAACGTGGTCGTGATAGTATTGTTTCTGGTTTATAACAAACGTGGTCGTGATAGTATTGTTTCTGGTTCATAGCAAACGTGGTCGTGATAGTATTGTTTCTGGTTCATAACAAACGTGGTCGTGATAATATTGTTTCTGGTTCATAACAAACGTGGTCGTGATAATATTGTTTCTGGTTCATAACAAACGTGGTCGTGATAATATTGTTTCTGGTTCATAGCAAACGTGGTCGTGATAGTATTGTTTCTGGTTCATTACAAACGTGGTCGTGATAGTATTGTTTCTGGTTCATAACAAACGTGGTCGGGATAGTATTGTTTCTGGTCATAACAAACGTGGTTGTGATAGTATTGTTTCTGGTTCATAACAAACGTGGTCGTGATAGTATTGTTTCTTGTTCATAACAAACGTGGTCATGGTGGTATTGTTTCTGGTTCATAGCAAACGTGGTCATGCTAATTATCGTTTCTGGTTCATAGCAAACGTGGTCGTGATAGTATTGTTTCTGGTTCATAACAAACGTGGTCGTGATAGTATTGTTTCTGGTTCATAGCAAACGTGGTCGTGATAATATATTGTTTCTGGTTCATTACAAACGTGGTCGTGATAATATTGTTTCTGGTTCATAGCAAACGTGGTCGTGGTAATATTGTTTCTGTATCATTACAAACGTGGTCGTGATAGTATTGTTTCTCGTTCATAGCAAACGTGGTCGTGATAGTATTGTTTCTGGTTCATAACAAACGTGGTCATGATAATATTGTTTCTGGTTCATAACAAACGTGGTCGTGATAGTATTGTTTCTGGTTCATAGCAAACGTGGTCGTGATAGTATTGTTTCTGGTTCATAACAAATGTGGTCATGATAGTATTGTTTCTAGTTCATAACAAACGTGGTCGTGATAGTATTGTTTCTGGTTCATAACAAACGTGGTCATGATAATATTGTTTCTGGTTCATAACAAACGTGGTCATGATAATATTGTTTCTGGTTCATTACAAACGTGGTCGTGATAGTATTGTTTCTGGTTCATAACAAACGTGGTCGTGATAGTATTATTTCTGGTCATAACAAACGTGGTCGTGATAGTATTGTTTCTGGTTCATAACAAACGTGGTCGTGATAGTATTGTTTCTGGTTCATAACAAACGTGGTCATGGTAGTATTGTTTCTGGTTCATAGCAAACGTAGTCATGCTAATATTGTTTCTGGTTCATAGCAAACGTGGTCGTGATAGTATTGTTTCTGGTTCATAACAAACGTTGTCGTGATAGTATCGTTTCTGGTTCATAGCAAATGTGGTCGTGATAGTATTGTTTCTGGTTCATTACAAACGTGGTCGTGATAATATTGTGTTTGGTTCATAGCAAACGTGGTCGTGGTAATATTGTTTCTGGTTCATAACAAACGTGGTCATGGTAGTATTGTTTCTGGTTCATAACAAACGTGGTCGTGATAGTATTGTTTCTGGTTCATGGCAAATGTGGTCTTGATAGTATTGTTTCTGGTTCATAGCAAACGTGGTCGTGATAGTATTGTTTCTGGTTCATAGCAAATGTGGTCGTGATAGTATTGTTTCTGGTTCATGGCAAACGTGGTCATGATAGTATTGTTTCTGGTTCATTACAAACGTGGTCGTGATAGTATTGTTTTTGGTTCATAGCAAACGTGGTCGTGATAGTATTGTTTCTGGTTATAACAAACGTGGTCGTGATAGTATTGTTTCTGGTTCATAATAAACGTGGTCGTGATAGTATTGTTTCTGGTTCATTACAAACGTGGTCGTGATAGTATTATTTCTGGTTCATAGCAAACGTGGTCCTAATAGTATTGTTTCTGGTTCATAGCAAACGTGGTCGTGATAGTATTGTTTCTGATTATAACAAACGTGGTCGTGATAGTATTCTTTCTGATTATAACAAACGTGGTCGTGATAATATTGTTTCTGGTTCATAACAAACGTGGTTGTGATAGTATTGTTTCTGGTTCATTACAAACGTGGTCATGCTAATATTGTTTCTGGTTCATAGCAAACGTGGTCGTGGTAGTATTGTTTCTGGTTCATAACAAACTAGGTTGTGATAGTATTGTTTCTGGTTCATAGTAAATGTGGTCGTGATAGTATTGTTTCTGGTTCATGGCAAACGAGGTCGTGATAGTATTGTTTCTGGTTCATAGCAGATGTGGTCGTGATAGTATTGTTTCTGATTATAACAAACGTGGTCGTGATAGTATTGTTTCTGATTATAACAAACGTGGTCGTGATAGTATTGTTTCTGGTTCATAACAAACGTGGTCGTGATAGTTTTGTTTCTGGTTCATAACAAACGTGGTCGTGATAGTATTGTTTCTGGATCATAGCAAACGTGGTAGTGATAGTATTGTTTCTGATTATAACAAACGTGGTCGTGATAGTATTGTTTCTGGTTCATAACAAACGTGGACGTGAAAGTATTGTTTCTGATTATAACAAACGTAAACGTGGTCGTGATAGTATTGTTTCTGATTATAACAAACGTGGTCGTGATAGTATTGTTTCTGATTATAACAAACGTGGTCGTGATAGTATTGTTTCTGATTAAAACAAACGTGGTCGTGATAGTATTGTTTCTGGTTCATAGCAAACGTGGTCGTGATAGTATTGTTTCTGATTATAACAAACGTGGTCGTGATAGTATTGTTTCTGATTATAACAAACGTGGTCGTGATAATATTGTTTCTGATTCATAACGAACGTGGTTGTGATAATATTGTTTCTGGTTCATTACAAACGTTGTCATGATAATATTGTTTCTGGTTCATTACAAACGTGGTCATGATAATATTGTTTCTGGTTCATAACAAACGTGGTCGTGATAGTATTGTTTCTGGTTCATAGCAAACGTGGTCGTAATAGTATTGTTTCTGGTTCATAGCAAACGTGGTCGTGATAGTATTGTTTCTGATTATAACAAACGTGGTCGTGATAGTATTGTTTCTGATCATAACAAACGTGGTCGTGATAGTATTGTTTCTGGTTCATAGCAAACGTGGTCGTGATAGTATTGTTTCTCGTTCATAGCAAACTTGGTCGTGATAGTATTGTTTCTGATTATAACAAACGTAGTCGTGATAGTATTGTTTCTGGTCATAACAAACGTGGTCGTGATAGTATTGTTTCTGGTTCATAGCAAACGTGGTCGTGATAGTATTGTTTCTGGTCATAACAAACGTGGTCGTGAAAGTATTGTTTCTATTTCATAGCAAACGTGGTCGTGATAATATTGTTACTGGTTCATTACAAACGTGGTCGTGATAGTATTGTTTCTGGTTCATAGCAAATGTGGTCATGATAGTATTGTTTCTGGTTCATTACAAACGTGGTCGTGATAGTATTGTTTCTGGTTCATAACAAACGTGGTCATGGTAATATTGTTTCTGGTTCATAGCAAACGTGGTCGTGATAGTATTGTTTATGGTTCATAACAAACGTGGTCGTGATAGTATTGTTTCTGATTATAACAAACGTGGTCGTGATAGTATTGTTTCTGGTTCATTACAAACGTGGTCGTGATAATATTGTTTCTGGTTCATTACAAACGTGGTCGTGATAATATTGTTTCTGGTCATAAGAAACGTGGTCATGCAAGTATTGTTTCTGGTTCATAACAAACGTGGTTGTGATAGTATTGTTTCTGGTTCATAACAAACGTGGTCATGGTAATATTGTTTCTGGTTCATAGCAAACGTGGTTGTGATAGTATTGTTTCTGGTTCATGGCAAACGTGGTCGTGATATTATTGTTTCTGGTTTATAACAAATTGTGGTCATGGTAATATTGTTTCTGGTTCATAGCAAACGTGGTCGTGATAGTATTGTTTCTGGTCATAGCAAACGTGGTCATGGTAGTATTGTTTCTGGTTCATAACAAACGTGGTTGTGATAGTATTGTTTCTGGTTCATAACAAACGTGGTCATGGTAATATTGTTTCTGGTTCATAGCAAACGTGGTTGTGATAGTATTGTTTCTGGTTCATAACAAACGTGGTCGTGATAGTATTGTTTCTGGTTCATAACAAACGTGGTCGTGATAGTATTGTTTCTGGTTCATAGCAAACGTGGTCGTGATAGTATTGTTTCTGGTTCATAGCAAACGTGGTCGTGATAGTATTGTTTCTGGTTCATAGCAAACATGGTCGTAATAATATTGTTTCTGGTTCATAACAAACGTGGACGTGATAGTATTGTTTCTGGTTCATAGCAAACGTGGTCGTGATAATATTGTTTCTGGTTCATTACAAACGTGGTCATGATAATATTGTTTCTGGTTCTTAACAAACGTGGTCGTGATAGTATTGTTTCTGGTTCATAACAAACGTTGTCATGGTAATATTGTTTCTGGTTCATAGCAAACGTGGTTGTGATAATATTGTTTTTGGTTCATGGCAAACGTGGTTGTGTTATTATTGTTTTTGGTTCATAACAAACTTGGTCATGATAATATTGTTTCTGGTTCATTACAAACGTGGTCATGAGAGTATTGTTTTTGGTTCATTATAAACATGGTCATAAAAGTATTGTTTCTGATTCATTACAAACGTGGTCATGATAGTATTGTTTCAGGTTCATAACAAACATGGTCATGATAGTATTGTTTCCTGTCATAACAAACGTCGTCGTGATATCATTATTTCTGGTTCATACCAAACGTGGTTGTGATAGTATTGTTTCCTGTCATACCAAACGTGGCTGTGGTAGTATTGTTTCTGATCATAACAAACGTGGTTGTGATAGTATTGTTTCTGATCATAGCAAACGTGGTTGTGATAGTATTGTTTCTGATCATAACAAACGTGGTTGTGATAGTAGTATTTTTGGTCAATCCAAATGCGGTCGTGATAGTCTTGTTACTGGTCATAACAAACGTTGTCTTAATATTGTTTCTGGTCCTACCAAACGTGGTTGTGAGAGTATTGTTTCTGGTCATTCCAAACGTAGTCGTGATAAATGTTGGGTACTTTATTGTGCATAACAGTTTTGCAATCTCAGTTCATCAAACGGACATGTGCAGTAAAACGAATATACATATGTGAACATAAATCACCTCAAAATATTAAAAAAAAAGCACGGATGGACTACCTAATAACTAGAAACAACTACGTTTGTTAAGTACAGAAACAATACTATCACAACTACGTTTGGTAAAAACAGAAACTTACCAAATGTGGTCGTGATATAGTATTGTTTCTGTACTTCCCAAACGTGGTTGTGATAGTATTGTTTCTGTACTTCCCAAACGTGGTTGTGATAGTATTGTTTCTGTACTTACCAAACGTGGTCGTGATAGTATTTTTCTGTACTTACCAAACGTGGTCGTGATAGAATTGTTTCTGTACTTAACAAACGTGGTCGTGATAGTATTGTTTCTGTACTTACCAAACGTACCAAACGTGGTCGTGATAGTATTGTTTCTGTACTTACCAAACGTGGTCGTGATAGTATTTTTCTGTACTTACCAAACGTGGTCGTGATAGTATTGTTTCTGTACTTACCAAACGTGGTCGTGATAGTATTTTTCTGTACTTACCAAACGTGGTCGTGATAGTATTGTTTCTGTACTTACCAAACATGGTCGTGATAGTATTGTTTCTGTACTTACCAAACATGGTCGTGATAGTATTGTTTCTGTACTTAACACACGTTGTCGTGTTAGTATTGTTTCTGTACTTACCAAACGTGGTTGTGATAGTATTGTTTCTGTACTTACCAAACGTGGTTGTGTTAGTATTGTTTCTGTACTTACCAAACGTGGTTGTGATAGTATTGTTTCTGTACTTACTTAACTTGGTCGTGATAGTATTGTTTCTGTACTTACCAAACGTGGTCGTGATAGTATTTTTTCTGTACTTACCAAACGTATCAAACGTGGTCGTGATAGTATTGTTTCTGTACTTACCAAACGTGGTCGTGATAGTATTGTTTCTGTACTTACTTAACTTGGTCGTGATAGTATTGTTTCTGTACTTACCAAACGTGGTCGTGATAGTATTTTTTCTGTACTTACCAAACGTACCAAACGTGGTCGTGATAGTATTGTTTCTGTACTTACCAAACGTGGTCGTGATAGTATTGTTTCTGTACTTACCAAACGTACCAAACGTGGTTGTGATAGAATTGTTTCTGTACTTACCAAACGTGGTCGTGATAGTATTGTTTCTGTACTTACCAAACGTACCAAACGTGGTTTTTATAGTATTGTTTCTGTACTTAACAAACGTGGTCGTGATAGTATTGTTTCTGTACTTACCAAACTGGTTGTGATAGTATTGTTTCTGTACTTTACAAACGTGGTTGTTTCTAGTTATTAGGTAGTCTATCCGTGCTTTTTTTTAAATATTTTGAGTTGATTTATGTTCACATATGTATATTCGTTTTACTGCACATGTCCGTTTGATGAACTGAGATTGCAAAACTGTCATGCACAATAAAGTACCCAACATTTATCACGTAGCAGGTGTAAGGTACAGCAGTCGATAAAAGCAACAAGTTTATCTTCTAAATCTTTATCGGATTAGTGGTCGTAAAATCGGCCATTTGATTTGAGATTTACCCATACAATAGCTTTAAACGCGACATTCTCCGGTTGATACCTTTCTAACCATTCTTGTGTTTAATAGATTCATTGTAAATGTGTGTAAATGACGTGTGGTCTTGTGAGGCGCTTGGTCCAGTGGTAGAGAACCGAAACCATGATCGGAGGTTCGTGGGTTCGATCCTCCGCCACGGCTATGTGTAGTGTCCTTGCGCAAGACACTTTATTTCCGCATATGCTTAGTACTGGCTCTTCACAGGAAAATATCGAGCGTGATTTGTCGAAGTGCTAATAATTTATTTCACAATCGGAGTAAAATAAATAAGTTTAAACTTTAAACTAATGATTGTGTTTGTTGTCGTCACTTGTTGCCCAAATGAGGCGTTGGACATGCAGGAGTGTTAATTGAAGGTGTAATGCAGGATACCGATACTCCCTATTTAAAGATTGTCTGGTTCTTAAACGTGACCATTCATACGCAAAATTATTATGAACGATTAAACATTAAATCGTACTCGTAGCGCCTGTATGCACTCTTCAGCTTTAATATTCTATTGTAACCAACAACTTTACTATTGTAACAGTACAACCGATCGCAGCGGTGGTGCGTTGGGACATCGTCCTAGGTCATAGGTTAAAATACTGTATATTTTACAACATTACACGCTATCTTCATCGCTTGATGAATAAATCGTTGTCAAGCTAACTCAGCCGGTAACGCGTCTAACTACCAATCCAGTGGACGTGCATTTACCCCCCCCCCCCCCCCCCCTCCCCACACACACACACACACACATCACCTCCGGGTCTTACTTGCAGTGTGATTTGTGTCTAGCACTGGTTAACCGCACGGCGGATCACAGGACCGATGAATAAGTGTGCCGAACGTCGTTACATAACTGAAATACTGTTGAAAAAAGTTTCAGAACCCAAAACAAACAAACTTGACGCTTAAAACTTTTGCGCCGCTGCTTACTCAGACATTTCCATTAACAAGCAGGGGTGTTTTCGATCGCAAACTCGGGTGTTTCCGGCTATAAACTCGGGTGTTTCCGGTTACAAACCTGAGCGTTTCCGGCTACAAACTCGCATGCACGCATTTAGTTTGACGAAACACTGTTTTACGTTTAAAACATTACAAAAGCGGATACTTTAAACTAGGATCGATCGTGTTTACTTAAATGCCATATGCATATATTTATAAACAATGTCTTACGAACAGTATATCGTAGAATGCCTTTAAATCGAGACAAACCTTGGTTCGAAGCCATTTTTATTTTCTCGCTATTCTCACGAGATTTCACAGTGCACGCGCCATAATTACGTCATGGTTTTCTATAAAGTTACTCAATCATACAAACCTGTCAAATTGTTTTAAATATATATACTTAGGAGGTAAGTTAACAAAATGTTTATAGATAGTTAAACATTTACCTTAAAACACTATTCCGAAATTATAGTCGTTAAAATCCCTAATTTTTGTACCCAAATTTTAAAATTTAAAATGCCTTCGTCCGCTTTTGTCGCCATTTTATCAATGGCGATCACATGGCGGAAATTGAAATATGTATTTAGGTCAAGTAAAAAAAATGCGTTTTTCGTAACGATAACCCTTCGTCCAGTTATTTTTTTACTTTTTTATTGTTTTTAAAGTCTATTCGCAGCCAGTAAGAAGCAAGTATTCACGTTCTAAATGGGATAATCTGAATAATGGGAACTCGTGTATACATTTAGGCCCAATGTATTTGCAGCACTGTTGTATTTAGGTTAAAAAGGGGTGAAATATGTGTATGTCCTCTATTGAGCAAAACGGAAAACACATAAGACTTAAACCCCTACCTGCTATGGGTTTAAAAAGACTTCATTGCTTTGAAATGTTGTTTTAAATTGATAAAATTAAAAAAAAGAAATCATAATTAATAGTATTGAATGTGTGCGACTTTTTTAAGTCACGTAATTAAAGTGACCGTCTGCTCTTACGTCATATCCTCGATTTGAGGTTGTATTTTTAGACTGCTATGTTTATTTACATGACAGTTTTTTTTACTGATTTCACATGGTCTCTTTAGTGAATATTGTCAACTGGAACATTTTTTAGAGGGAATTGGAATTATTTAAACAAGTTAGTAGAAATTTTATTGTGAACTCATTTATTGTTTTGAATTTGTACGTCAATGGTACTGCGAGGATACATTATGTATTATGTTCAATTTATGTCTATTGTACGTGTATATTATATATCTCCGGTTCATTTAGAAACAAAGGCTTTGCGAATGCCAAATCAATAACGTGTGTGACTGTTTGTTAGTGGGAAACTAGAATTGAGGTTTGAATGGTCACAATATATTGATGTCGGGGTTTATTTTGTTAAGAAAGACGAGGGAGCAAGCTAGCTGTGTGGTTTGTAAATACATTTTATTATAAAGTATGGTATTGTTGGCATTTTAATGTTATCTCCATTTCAACTGTGTTTATACATTATTTATTCGTGTCATCCATCTCGTAGTTTTTAAATACCGCTTCTTGATTCGCGGTGTCGTCTTATAATATTATTATTGCTTAATACTCTTTTTACGCGTGGTGTCGGCTTAAAATATTGTTATTGCTTGATACTCTTTCTTTATTCGTGGTGTTTGCTTATACTATTGTTATTGCTTAATATTCTTTTTTACTCATGGTGTCGCGTTATAACATTGTTATTGCTTAATAGTCTTTTTTACTGGTGGTGTCGCGTTATAATATTGTTATTGCTTAATATTCTTGCTTAATATTCTTTTTTACTCGTGGTGTCGCCTCATAATATTGTTATTGCTTGATATTCTTTTTTACTCGTGGTGTCGCCTTATAATATTGTTATTGCTTAATACTCTTTTTTACTGGTGGTGTCGCCTTATATTATTGTTATTGCTTGATATTCTTTTTACTCGTGGTGTCGCCTTATAATATTGTTATTGCTTGATATTCTTTTTTACTCGTGGTGTCGCCTTATAATATTGTTATTGGTTAATACTCTTTTTTACTCGTGGTGTCGCCTTATAATATTGTTATTGCTTGATATTCTTTTTTACTCGTGTCGTCTTATAATGGTGTTATTGCTTAATACTCTTTTTTAGTCGTGGTGTTTGCTTATAATATTGTTATTGCTTGATACTCCTTTTTACTTGTGGTGTCTGCTTAATATACTATTGTTATTGCTTGATACTCTTTTTTACTCGTGGTGTCGGCTTATACTATTGTTATTGCTTAATACTCTTTTTTATTGGTGGTGTCGGCTTATAATGGTGTTATTGCTTAATACTCTTTTTTAGTCGTGGTGTCGGCTTATGATATTGTTATTGCTTCATACTCTTTTTTATTCGTGGTGTCGGCTTATGATATTGTTATTGCTTAATTCTCTTTTTTATTCGTGGTGTCGGCTTATGATATTGTTATTGCTTAATACTCTTTCTTTATTCGTGGTGTCGTCTTATAATGGTATTATTGCTTAATACTCTTTCTTTATTCGTGGTGTCGTTTTATAATGGTGTTATTGCTTAATACTCTTTTTTAATTCGTGGTGTCGTCTTATAATATTGTTACTTCTTAATACTCTTTTTTACTTGTGGTGCCGGCTTATACTATTGTTATTGCTCAATACTCTTTCTTTACTCATGGTGTCGGCTTATAATATTGTTATTGCTTAAAACATTTTATTTACTCGTGTTGTCGTCTATTATATTGTTGTTGCTTAAAACTACTTACTGGGAGTGTCGTCTTATACTGGTGTTATTGTTTAATAATGTATCTTTATTCGTCGTGTTGTCTTATAATGTTGTTATTGTTTAATACTCATTCTTTACTCGTGGTGTCGTCTTATAATATTGTTATAGTTTTCACTGTTCCTTTCTGGGTCCTCCTTGGCCACTTTCGTCACGTTCAATGGTCACTTATCTCTCACCTCTGAAGCCATAGGTTTGAGACCAGCTTTGGTAAAATCTATATGTGAGACAGAAAGTCTGCCAGTTACAAATACTTGAGGTTTCGTCTTATAAACATGTTATTGACTTTTATTTTTCGATAAAACCCTGGAACCGGACTACTTTTACGTTTCTCGCTTAAACAAAGAAGCATCGACATTTTGATAGTCGGTTTAACAATATACGAACTTAAATGACGTTCACTACGGTTCCACGATTATTTTAGTAATAAATACAACAAAAAGAAATGTTATATCTAGTCCTAGCTGTTTTCATCGGTTTATTGTTTTATAGATTTCTATGGTTCAGCGATTTAACCGGGCGTCACAATCAGACCATAAGTTGTTTTGAGAAACAATGCAGTAGGTCATAAAATGTTCACATCTGAGATGTATAGTAGGCCTATGCCATTGAACACAACCCTGGTTTACCGAACGTGAATAGTCTACTAGTCGTTGACAAAAATTTCCACAGACCTATTTATTCTACAGGAAAAATGAAATAAAAACATGTAGCTGAAGTTCAGAAGCAGACGACCGTGAGACAATGTTAATACACAAACCTTGCACGTAAAAGTCGTTTGAAACGTTCCAAATTCGCATTTTCCATCAACGAGCGTGGATGTATATATTGACACATTTTTTAAAAACAAGCGTGTGGACAAAAACTTAACAATGACGTCAGCGTCTACACTGTGTGGGTATTTCTTGGAATTATTGATTTATTATTTGTTTAAATCAAGAGATAAAAGGGAGGTGTTTAATTTTTCCACCGCAAAATAGTTCGTCATTTTACAATAAACTAACTAATGTTACATAGTTCATCTGATAATGGAAACAATAGCCGTTACGATATTATTGTATGTAAGGTCTCGAGAATTTGATGTCAACCAGGACAGAGGTGATGTATTCTTACGCGTTTACTTTGCAGCTATAGTTATTTTTGTTGTTGTTTTTTTCATTCACTTGAGGAGTCTAAAACTAAATATAATTATCAGGGTTGGAATTATAAGGATTAAATTCATTTTTTCTGTTTTTTATGCATGTGTAAAGAATGTCGAATCTGACATTAAGTCCTTCCTATATTATATGGATTAGAATTTGTTTTGAATTTGAGTCTGCCGAAGATTGACTGGAAACAAGCCGGGCCCTATTATATTAGCCGGTAACGCGCCTGACCGTCAGTCCAGGGGTCGTGAGTTCGTATCTGCGTGAGGAAGTATTCAGTGACTGACTTGTAGAGATAATGAAGTCTAGTACTGAACAGACTCCTAGAGATTTACACGAACGATGATAATGTTTGCTGACTTCCATTAAAACCAAAATTATGTTGAAAAAAAGGCGTATAAATAAAAAAAAAACGTCTTTGAAATTGCGTGTAAAGGTTGAAGGGATCGGGTTGATTTTAATTAGGCGTCGCCATCTCTTTATACCTTATAACATTTACTTGTAAGAGTTTATTAAATAAAGACTTATTGGTTTGTAACTATACGTCGTCAGTCTCCTTAAAATGGATGTGATATAGCAATCAGCAAGTTGATTGTTTTACTGTCAATCGATATTTTGCAAAAAAAATAGACTTTATAGTTTATACGCAATATTATTTATTTCAGGTATACGTGCATAGACTGGTGTATTGATTGAAAGCTCACCTGAGATCAGACTGTATTACGCATTAGAAAGGAGAGTAATCACGTTTGCAGGAGGTATTGATGACATTTTTGTGTTTACATAGTTTGGTGATATGCTTTCGAATTAGCGCCTGTGTGTTTTGCTCGAGATTTCAATTTGTGTTTTATAATCGACGAAGTTGGAAAAATTGCAAAAAATTATCTTGAATTCATAGAGTCTCGGTTGGACAGTCGTCAAGAAAAAAAATATTATGTCATCTATATTTATTAATGATCGAGTCGTTCCACAGGCGCACACAGTTATACAAACACAGACAGTCTACATAAATTGTTACATTTCTGATAATCTTAAAACTGTACGTAAACAACCAGTGACCTAGGCTGCACATTGCACACAGCAGAATATTTCTAAATTCTCAGCTGTACTCAAGTGCTTGTTTTTAGACTGCATTCTCATACCTTACTGTTCTATCAACTTTCATGGAACCGGTCCACGTTATGTTTGTCTAACAGATATGTTAGCGCTTTACATGAGCAGGTGTATGTCACACGTACAGCAAGCAGTCTGATATAAGTTGATCTTATCTCAAAATAACAATATTAACTATTGACGTTGAGCCTGTAAGTGTCTTAAAGTGTGGTTGCTTACACTAAAACTGCCGCGAGTGAAATTAAAAATTAAAGATTCAGAACATAACACTGTGTGAATTGAAATGGGGGATTTAACAACAGATTTGGATTTAATTGGTGTTTGAGAGTTTACTTTGCACATATTAAAACTTCAAGCGTACTATATACGACCGTGTAACACAATGTGAGAAATGTTTTTATTGTAGTGCGTGTGTTAATTTAGGCACTGCTTGTAATATACACACAATGTGATGGAGATAATGGTGGCGTGCCAATAGCCAGAGGTTATTTATTCCAGAATTCAGAAGCATGAAGGTAGCTCTTGGGAAAGCAGTTCGTTTTAAACTGCCGTGCCTTTCCTTATTTTTTCTTTTTGTAATTCTTTACACATTAGGAAGCCTCTATTGGATATTTACCCAGAATACTCTCAGCGAAGCCTCGTTCCTGGAGACTAAAAAATGTCCGGTGTGTTACGGAGATTCCATGTGTTACACATTGCTCAACAACAAAGTTAATCTTGTCGGGTACTCCAAATTCATATCTTTCGATTTGCTCAATTCTAAGAAAATCTATTTTGCAAAGCATGTAGATCACAACTCTGATCTTGTTCTAAAGAAGCTTGCAAGTGACGCAGACTTCAGGGACTTGGATGACAAGATCTGCAAAGATTCCAAAATGACCACCGGATGTGACGTTTCAAATTTAATTCGCAAGACTAGTCTAGTCACGGACATTGCCGAAGATGACAGGTTTGCAAAACATTTACAAGGCACGTCATCGATGTTCGCGTGTACGTCAACGCGACTTCTGGGGTCAATATTCGCGAGATATAAGGAGAAGACAACTCCTGGTAAAATATCAACCAGGGATAAGGTTCAAATCTTGATAACGGCCATGCTCAACTCAGAACCGTTGATATTACAGGTATAGTTGCAATTGCTTCGTTTTATGAAATCATATATGATTAAATACATAGCATATATATTTATGAGCATAATTCTCTAGATTTAAAATATGCAAATGAACATAATTACAATGTACCATGTGTTTATTTACATTTATACTACCACAAAGCTGCGTATATGATAGTATTTGCGTATAAAAGTATAAAACAACAATACAAATTAATGCAAATGATAACAATTTACATGGGTGCATATGATTACAATATCAAAACATTTATGTTAATTTTAATATAACTATTTGCTCTGTAATATTATTTCCTTATGAATTTTATTACTTTTTGTACACCGTCACTTTTTATTACGTTTGTGAAAAATTCAATATTTCTGTCGGATTATTCACTGTATTATTACGTGCTAATGTTATCAGTAAGTCTGTCTGATTATGCACTGTATTATTACATGCTAATGTTATCAGTACGTCTGACTGATTATGCACTGTATTATTAGATGCTTATGTTATCAGTTCGTCTGTCTGAATATGTACCGTATTATTACATGCTAATGTTATCAGTTTGTCTGTCTGATTATGCACTGTATTATTACGTGCTAATGTTATCAGTTCGTCTGTCTGATTATGCACTGTATTATTACGTGCTAATGTTATCAGTTCGTCTGTCTGATTATGCACTGTTATATTACGTGCTAATGTTATCAGTACGTCTGTCTGACTATGCACTGTTATATTACATGCTAATGGTATCAGTTCGTCTCTCTGATTATGCACTGTATTATTACATGCTAATGTTATCAGTATTTCTGTCTGATTATGCACTGTATTATTACATGCTAATGTTATCAGTACGTTTATCTCATTATGCACTGTATTATTACGTGCTAATTTTATCAGTACTTCTGTCTGATTATGCACTGTATTATTACGTGCTAATGTTATCAGTACGTCTGTCTGATTATGCACTGTTTTATTACATGCTAATGGTATCAGTTCGTCTCTCTGATTATGCACTGTATTATTACATGCTAATGTTATCAGTACTTCTGCCTGATTATGCACTGTATTATTACATGCTAATGTTATCAGTACTTCTGCCTGATTATGCACTGTATTATTACATGCTAATGTTATCAGTACTTCTGCCTGATTATGCACTGTATTATTAGATGCTAATGTAATAAGTACTTCTGTCTGATTATGCACTGTATTATTAGATGCTAATGGTATTAGTACGTTTATCTGATTATGCACTGTATTATTACGTGCTAATTTTATCAGTACTTCTGTCTGATTATGCACTGTATTATTACGTGCTAATTTTATCAGTACTTCTGTCTGATTATGCACTGTATTATTACATGCTAATGTTATCAGTACTTCTGCCTGATTATGCACTGTATTATTACATGCTAATGTTATCAGTACATTTATCTGATTATGCACTGTATTATTACGTGCTAATTTTATCCGTACTTCTGTCTGATTATGCACTGTATTATTACGTGCTAATGTTATCAGTACGTCTGTCTGATTATGCACTGTTTTATTACATGCTAATGGTATCAGTTCGTCTCTCTGATTATGCACTGCATTATTACATGCTAATGTTATCAGTACTTCTGCCTGATTATGCACTGTATTATTACATGCTAATGTTATCAGCACTTCTGCCTGATTATGCACTTTATTATTAGATGCTAATGTAATAAGTACTTCTGTCTGATTATGCACTGTTTTATTAGATGCTAATGTAATAAGTACTTCTGTCTGATTATGCACTGTATTATAAGATGCTAATGTTATCAGTACTTCTGTCTGATTATGCACTTTATTATTCGATGCTAATGTAATAAGTACTTCTGTCTGATTATGCACTGTATTATTAAATGCTAATGTAATAAGTACTTCTGTCTGATTATGCACTGTATTATTACATGCTAATGTTATCAGTACTTCTGCCTGATTATGCACTTTATTATTAGATGCTAATGTAATAAGTACTTCTGTCTGATTATGCACTGTTTTATTAGATGCTAATGTAATAAGTACTTCTGTCTGATTATGCACTGTATTATTAGATGCTAATGTTATCAGTACTTCTGCCTGATTATGCACTTTATTATTAGATGCTAATGTAATAAGTACTTTTGTCTGATTATGCACTGTTTTATTAGATGCTAATGTAATACGTACTTCTGTCTGATTATGCACTGTATTATTAGATGCTAATGTAATAAGTACTTCTGTCTGATTATGCACTGTATTATTACATGCTAATGTTATCAGTACTTCTGCCTGATTATGCACTTTATTATTAGATGCTAATGTAATAAGTACTTCTGTCTGATTATGCACTGTTTTATTAGATGCTAATGTTATCAGTACTTCTGCCTGATTATGCACTTTATTATTAGATGCTAATGTAATAAGTACTTCTGTCTGATTATGCACTGTTTTATTAGATGCTAATGTAATAAGTACTTCTGTCTGATTATGCACTGTATTATTAGATGCTAATGTAATAAGTACTTCTGTCTGATTATGCCCTGTATTATTAGATGCTTATGTAATAAGTACTTCTGTCTGATTATGCACTGTATTATTACGTGCTAATTTTATCAGACCCCGGTTTTACAAAAATACTTAAGTCTGTTATTTTACTTAAACTCGATAGTGTGCTCAATTTTATACTTAAATTGAGCACACTATTTGAGTTTAAGTAAAATAACAGACTTAAATATATTCGAGAAACTTGGCCAAGTACTTCTGTCTGATTATGCACTAATGTTATCAGTACGTTTGTCTGATTATGCACTGTATTATTACGTGCTAATTTTATCAGTACTTCTGTCTGATTATGCACTTTATTATTACATGCTCATGTTATCAGGACGTCTGCCTGATTGTGCACTGTATTATTACATGCTTATGTTATCAGTACGTGTGTCTGATTATGCACTGTATTATTACATGCTAATGTTATCAGTACGTCTATCTGATTATGAACTGTATTATTACATGCTAATGTTATCAGTACGTCTGTCTGATTATGCACAGTATTATTACATGCTAATGGTATCAGTACGTCTGTCTGATTATGCACTGTATTATTACATGCTAATGGTATCAGTACGTCTGTCTGATTATGCACTGTATTATTACATGCTAATGTTATCAGTACTTCTGTCTGATTATGCACTGTATTATTACATGCTAATGGTAACAGTACGTCTGTCTGATTATGCACTGTATTATTACATGCTAATGTTATCCGTACTTCTGTCTGATTATGCACTGTATTATTACATGCTAATGGTATCAGTACGTCTGTCTGATTATGCACTGTATTATTACATGCTAATGTTATCAGTACTTCTGTCTGATTATGCACTGCATTATTACATGCTAATGGTATCAGTACGTCTGTCTGATTATGCACTGTATTATTTCATGCTTATGCTATCCGTACTTCTGTCTGATTATGCACTGTATTATTACATGCTAATGTTATCAGTACGTCTGACTGATTATGCACTGTATTATTACATGCTAATGGTATCAGTATGTCTGTCTGATTATGTACCGTATTATTACATGCTAATGTAATCAGTTCGTCTGTCTGATTATGCACTGTTCTATTACATGCTAATGGTATCAGTACGTCTGTCTGATTATGCACTGTATTATTACATGCTAATGTTATCAGTACTTCTGTCTGATTATGCACCGTATTACTACATGCTATATTATCCGTACTTATGTCCGATTATGCACCGTATTACTACATGCTAATGTTATCAGTACGTCTGTCTGATTATACACTGTTCTATTACATGTTAATGTTATCAGTACGTCTGTCTGATTATGCACCGTATTACTACATGCTAATGTTATCTGTACTTCTGTCCGATTATGCAATGTATTACTACATGCTAATGTTATTAGTTGTTCTGTCCGATTATGCACTGTTCTATTACATGTCAATGTTATCAGTAGGTCTGTCTGATTATGCACCGTATTACTACATACTAATGTTATCTGTACTTCTGTCCGATTATGCACTGTTCTATTACATGCTAATGTTATCAGTACGTCTGTCTGATTATGCACCGTATTACTACATGCTAATGTTATCCGTACTTCTGTCCGGTTATGCACCATATTACTACATGCTAATGTTATCAGTACGTCTGTCCGATTATGCACCGTATTACTACATGCTAATGTTATCCGTACTTCTGGCCGATTATGCACCGTATTACTATATGCTAATGTTATCTGTACTTCTGGCCGATAAGGCACCGTATTACTACATGCTAATGTTATCTGTACTTCTGTCCGATTATGCACTGTTCTATTACATGTCAATGTTATCAGTACGTATGTCTGATTATGCACCGTATTACTACGTGCTAATTTTATCCGTACTTCTGTCAGATTATGCACTGTTCTATAACATGTCAATGTTATCAGTACGTCTGTCTGATTATGCACGGTATTACTACATGCTAATGTTATCCGTACTTCTGTCCGATTATGCAGTACTCTATTACATGCTAATGTTATCAGTACGTCTGTCTGATTATGCACCGTATTACTACATGCTAAAGTTATCCGTACTTATGTCCGATTATGCACCGTATTACTACATGCTAATGTTATCAGTACGTCTGTCTGATTATGCACTGTTTTGTTACATGCTTATGTTATCAGTACGTCTGTCTGATTACTAACTGTATTATTACATGCTAATGTTATCAGTACGTCTGTCTGATTATGCACTGTATTATTACATGCTAATGTTATCAGTACTTCTGTCTGATTATGCACTGTATTATTACATGCTTATGGTATCAGTACGTCTGTCTGATTATGCACCGTATTATTACATGCTAATGGTATCAGTACATCTGTCTGATTATGCACTGTATTATTACATGCTTGTGGTATCAGTATGTCTGTCTGATTATACACTGTATTATTACATGCTAATGTTATCAGTACTTCTGTCTGATTATGCACTGTATTATTAATGCTAAAGTTATCAGTACATCTGTCTGATTATGCACTGTATTATTACATGCTAATGTTATCAGTACATCTGTCTGATTATGCACTGTATTATTACATGCTAATGTTATCAGTACTTCTGTCTGATTATGCACCGTATTATTACATGCTAATGGTATCATTATGTCTGTCTGATTATTCACCGTGTTATTACATGCTAATGTAATCAGTACGTCTGCCTGATTATGCACTGTTCTATTACATGTCAATGTTATCAGTACGTCTGTCCGATTATGCACCGTATTACTACATGCTAATGTTATCTGTACGTCTGTCTGATTATGCACTGTATTATTACATGCTAACGGTATCAGTACGTCTGTTTGATTATGCACCGTATTATTACATGCCAATGGTATCAGTATGTCTGTCTGATTATGCACCGTGTTATTACATGCTAATGTAATCAGTACGTCTGCCTGATTATGCACTGTTCTGTTACATGTCAATGTTATCAGTACGTCTGTCTGATTATGCACCGTATTACTACATGCTAATGTTATCAGTACGTCTGTCTGATTATGCACCGTATTACTACATGCTAATGTTATCCGTACTTCTCTCCGATTATGCACCGTATTACTACATGCTAATGTTATCAGTACGTCTGTCTGATTATGCACCGTATTACTACATGCTAATGTTATCTGTACTTCTGGCCGATTATGCACCGTATTACTGCATGCTAATGTTATCTGTACTTCTCGCCGATAAGGCACCGTGTTACTATATGCTAATGTTATCCATACTTATGTCCGATTATGCACCATATTACTACATGCTGATGTTATCCGTACTTCTGTCGATTATGCACTGTATTATTACATGCTAATGTTATCCGTACTTCTGTCCGATTCTGCACTGTTCTATTACATGTCAATGTTATCAGTATGTCTGTCTGATTATGCACCGTATTACTACATGCTAATGTTATCCGTACTTCTGTCCGATAATGCACTGTTCTATTACATGTCAATGTTATCAGTACGTCTGTCTGATTATGCACGGTATGACTACATGCTAATGTTATCCGTACTTCTGTCCGATTATGCACTGTTTTATTACATGCTAATGTTATCAGTACGTCTGTCTGATTATGCACCGTATTACTACATGCTAATGTTATCAGTACGTCTGTCCGATTATGCACCGTATTACTACATGCTAATGTTATCAGTACGTCTGTCTGATTGTGCACCTCATTACTACAAGCTAATGTTATCAGTACGTTTGTCTGATTATGCACGGTATTACTACATGCTAATGTTACATTGTATCAGAACATCTGTCTGATAATGCACCGTATTACTACATGCTAATGTTATCAGTACGTCTGTCTGATTATGCACCGTATTACTACATGCTAATGTTATCAGTACGTCTGTCTGATTATGCACCGTATTACTACATGCTAATGTTATCAGTACGTCTGTCTGATTATGCACTGTTCTAATACATGTTAATGTTATCAGTACGTCTGTCTGATTATGCACCGTATTTCTACATGCTAATGTTATCTGTACTTCTGTCCGATTATGCACTGTATTACTACATACTAATGTTATCCGTACTTCTGTTCGATTATGCACCGTATTACTACATGCTAATGTTATCCGTACTTATGTCCGATTATGCACCGTAATACTACATGCTGATGTTATCCGTACTTATGTCCGATTATGCACTGTATTACTACATGCTTATGTTATCCGTACTTCTGTCCGATTATGCACCGTATTACTACATGCTAATGTTATCCGTACTTATGTCCGATTATGCACCGTATTACTACATGCTAATGTTATCAGTACGTCTGTCTGATTATGCACTGTTCTATTACATGTTAATGTTATCCGTACTTCTGTCCGATTATGCACTGTATTACTACATGCTTATGTTATCCTTACTTCTGTCCGATTATGCACTGTTCTTTTACATGTCAATGTTTTAAGTACGTCTGTTTGATTATGCACCGTATTACTACATGCTAATGTTATCCGTACTTCTGTCCGATTATGCACTGTTCTATTACATGCTAATGTTATCTATCAGTACGTCTGTCTGATTGTGCACCGTATTACTACATGCTAATGTTATCCGTATTTCTGTCCGATTATGCACCGTACGTCTGTCCGATTATGCACCGTATTACTACATGCTAATGTTATCCGTACTTCTGGCCGATTATGCACCGTATTACTACATGCTAATGTTATCCGTACTTCTGTCCGATTATGCACCGTACGTCTGTCCGATTATGCACCGTATTACTACATGCTAATGTTATCCGTACTTCTGGCCGATTATGCACCGTATTACTACATGCTAATGTTAACCGTACTTCTGTCCGATTATGCACCGTATTACTATATTACTACATGCTAATGTTAACGTACTTCTGGCCGATTATGCATCGTATTACTACATGCTGATGTTAACCGTACTTCTGTCCATTTATGCACTCTTGTATTATATGTTAATGCTATCAATACGTCTCACGTGGATTGTTAGTTTACATTCATGAAAATGTTAAAACTTCAATATGATATGAAGTGTATCATTTCATTATTGTATATTTTAATACTTCTAAACGTGCTATATTCTTACATTGGTGTTAATTTAAACGTCATATAAATTCTTTGTTAGTATTATTACATTCGGAGCACTGACATTGTACATACTAGTAGACATTCCAACATTAATAGTATTAATATATTCTGCTTGTAGACATTCCCGTCTTCGGACGGATGGCCCTTTCCGGAATATGTCGGTGCTTGCGGACGGTATATCGTCGTTAGTAATGGCGGGAAACCTCTCTCTGAATTCTATACATCACAATGGAGCAAACGGGTAAATAAAACTAATTAAATGATTTGTATGATAAGAATCAGGCTTTCGTGGAAGATTCTATCAAATATGTTAATTATTTACTAGGAAAAGTCCTCGAAAACTTCTTTTGTTCACTGTTCCCCGACCTAGGTTTCCAGAAGTAGGTAGGTAGGCTGTTTCCTAGGTTTCTAGGTTTTCAAAAGTGGGTCGAACGATTGGTCGGTCGACCGGTGGGCAGTGCATGGCAGGACTTGACAGGACGGGGCAGCGCAAGACTTGACAGGGCAGGGCTTGACAGTGCAGGGCAGGAAGGTAGGCTGTTTTATGAGTTGAGCATTCAGAAGTAATTATGTTGCGAATGTAAACGTATATGTGAAATAATAGGAAATTATTCTGAAAATAGCAACTTTCCCTATGAGAAAATGTTTATGATAGTTAGTTTTTTGCATGGATAGGTAAGGTAAGGTTGCAGAAAATATTTTTTTCTTATGTTGTAACGCTTCATATACTACTCCAGTGGTTTTATAATCCATTTTTCCAAAAATAAAATCTTCCAAATTTTGGAATATTTAACTGGTTATTGGTTTCACATACTTCGAAATTAAAAAAAACAACACATGTCTGCTTACCACTTCTGAAACCCTAGGTAGGGAAACTGCCATTAAAGAAGTTTTTAAGAATGGCCTAAGCATGTTCACAAATATACGCTGTTTGACTATCTGAATACATTGAAACTGTCACCATGCCATTTTTAATGTACACTTGTATGCATTTTATGATATGAAATGGGATTTTTATTGTCTAGTAATGTTTTGATACTATATGTTTTATTTTTTATAAAATAAAATGCATTTTGTTTATTCTCAACGATATTATTGCGCGCACAAAATGACCTATTTATGTGTCGACTTGCCGTAAAACACCATTCATTCAAAGATATTTTGCAAATGCACAATTAGCTGTCGCAGGGTGTTCGCGTAAAAATATATACTCGTTTTAGTGGGAAAGGACTGTGAAGGGAAGTCCTTTCTCTGGACTTCAGTCGGTTAAGCCAATTGTCATAGGCACCCGTTAGATCCGTTAGTGATGTGTCTACTGGGCTAAATTGCATTATTGGAAGAAATGTATATACAGACAAGATAAATCTCTGGTCATAATAATGCATAATGCATGATAAGCAGCAACACACACACACACACACACACACACACACACACACACATTAAAGTGCACAGTAGTGTACTATTGTTATTGTTGTATGATGTTTACCATAGCGTTCGGCAAGTTTTCTTCGATATCCCAATGGTGTCTGCTTGAGGCAGTTTTTGACCCAGCATTGCCACACGAGAGTATTACGCCACAGACACATGACAGTCTCGTATTATACTGACAAATGGGCCCGATCAGATTAAAGGATATAATATGCATTAAAGTGCAAACTACTGTACCACAAGAAGTGAATAAAATAAACAATAAAGTGCATAATACTGCATTATAAACAGTAGGAAAAATACACACACATTTAAGTGCATAATAGTGCACTACTGTTGTTGTTGTTGTTGTATGGTGTTTAGCAGAGCATTCGGCAAGTTTTCGGTGATATCGCGATGGTATCTGCTTGAGCTAGTATATGCCTGAGCACTGACACACAACAGTATTAGGTCCTACTGTTTGATTGTGGATTTGCTGGTGTTTTTTTTTAGATTCCTGTAATTTGGGACGGTGCATGATGAATAATGTAAAAAAAACGGTAACTCGTTAACTCAGCTATTATATCCTAGTTTAACGTTTTATTAACTTAAACACCTCACTAACCAATATTTATTGATCACTCTATAATAATTATAAAGAATGTATTTTAGGGCATGGTTACTTATAAGCCAGTAACCAATATTTATTGATAACTCTATAATAATTATAAAGAATGTATTTTAGGGCATGGTTATGTATAAGCCATTTACTAAAGATTTTCTTAAGAAAACCGCCATCACAATATTTAGCGAAAAACAACCACCTCGACCGAATTGCTTTTCCATCAATTTCAGATGATTGATTTAGTTCAAATCTGATTGGCCGTTCATAACTTTCATATATATATGTACGCATCTTAAAGCTGGCTTGTCTTCACTAGAGAGCACCCCTGGCCATCCAAACCTGGCAACAGTAAATGCATGTTTCAGTCTTGTAAGCTGTTGATAGAGACAACGAAAACCATCTATGGAATAAAAAATATCCATAACGTGTTCAGTGGAGGGGGATACACACAAAAACCTTCATAACATGTTCAGGGAGGATACGCAGAAACTTAACGTTTTCAACTCGGGATGGGGATACGCGCAAAAACCTTCAAAACGTGTTCAAAGGGGATGGGTGATACGTAAAAAACCTTCATAACGTGTTTGTGGGATACGCAAAAACTAGGGGAGATACGCATAAACCTTCATAAATTGTTCAGGTGGATACGCAAACACTTCATAACGTTTTCAAGTGGGGGATGGGGACACGCGCAAAAACCTTCAAAACGTGTTCAATGGGAGATACGTATAAACCTTCCTAAGGTGTTCATGGGGGGCTACGCAAAAAACTTTCATAACGCGTTCAAGGGGAGATACGTATAAACCTTCCTAAGGTGTTCATGGGGGGCTACGCAAAAAACTTTCATAACGCGTTCAAGGGGAGATACGTATAAACCTTCCTAAGGTGTTCATGGGGGGTACGCAAAAACCTTCCTAAGGTGTTCATGTGGAATATACGCAAAACCTTTACAACGTGTTTAGGGGGAGTACGCAAAAACGTTCATAGCGTGTCCGTGGTGGAATACGCAAAACACCTTAATAACCTGTTTAGTGGGGATAAGCAATAACTTTGAAAACTTGTTCAAAGGTCGAGGTGTACGCAAAAATTCTTCATCACATGTATGGGGGATATGCAAAAGCCATCATAAAGCGTTCAAGGGGAGATACGCAAAAACATTCATAACGTGTTCAGGAGGAGATATGTGTTCAGTGGCACCTGCCTACACTATACAGAATATGACTTTTATACAGAGTAGCCTTTGCGTCTCTAAATGTTATGTTGACGTTTGGCTAGGTCTATTGGGAACGTCTGCTTTTAATATTCAATCCGACAGACGATGCTAATGGACGATTTAGAATTAATGGAAACACACTGTATCATATAGCACAATAACAGAACATTCTAAAATTATATTTTGGTTTCATCGGTTTTAATTGTTGTAATAGAACAATATTCAGAAGTTATCAGTTTTATTGGACCTTCACTAAACTTATATAGTAGTTATATAACTATAATTAATTATCTCGGACAAGTCCTTCGACCAAATCGAATTATTAATGTTAGAGTTATGTCCATTGAAACATTAAAATTCACTATTTTACCTTGTGTGCACTCTAGCCCCTGCATTTTTCACTTGATCTTCACCAAGTTATATAACGATAATATATCGGACAAGTTTTTGAACTGGCCAAATCGGATCATTAATGTCAGAAATACGGCCCTTGAAACATAAACAAAATTTACTATTTGACCGTGTGTGCACTCTAGCAACCGCATTTTTCACTTGATCTTCACTTAACTTGCACAGTAGTCATATAACCATAATATATCGGACAAGTTCTTGAAGTGGCCAAATCGGATTATTAATGTCAGAGTTACGGCCCTTGAAACGTTAACAAAATGCAATATTTGACCGTGTGTGCACTCTAGCAACCGCATTTTTCATTTGATCTTCACTAAACTTGAACAGTATTCATATAACCATAATATATCGGACAAGTTCTTGAACTGGCCAAATCGGATTATTAATGTCAGAGTTACGGCCCTTGAAACGTTAACAAAGTGCAATATTTGACCGTGTGTGCACTCTAGCAACCGCATTTTTCACTTGATCTTCACTAAACTTGCACAGTAGTTAAATAACTATAATAACTCGGACATGCTCTTGAACTGTCCAAATCAGATTATTGATGTCAGAGTTATGGTCCTTGACACATTAAAAATGGACTAAAAATCAGATTATTGAGGTCAGAGTTATGGTCCTTGACACATTAAAAAATGGACTATTTGATATTTTGTGCACTCTAGCACCCGCATTTTTCATTTGATTCTCACCAAACTAACACAGTAGTTATATAACTATAATATCTCGGACAAGTATTTGAACTGGCTAAATCGGATTATTAATGTCAGAGTAATGACCCTTGAATTGTCAAAAATCACATTTGTTTTTTTATGACGCTCACCGAACTTATACAGTTGTTATATAACTATAATATTTTGGATAAGTTCTTGAACTGTCCAAATTAGGTGATTTATGTCAGAGTTATGGTCCTTGATTTGTCGAAAATATCATTATTTGACCATGTGTGCATTCTAGTACTCGATACTTTCACTTGCTGTCAACCAAACTTACGTAGTAATTATATAACCATGATATGTTGGACAAGTTCTTGAACTGGTCAAATCAGATAACTATTGTCACAGTTATGACCTTTAAATAATCAAAAATGTGTTTTTGATGTTGTGTACACGCTTGCACGTGCACTTTTTATTTGATTCACATTAAACTTATAGAATAGTTATATTACTAATATATGTAGGACAAGTTTTTGAACTGGCCAAATCGAATAATGAGTGTTGGAGTTCCGGCCCTTGAATTGTCCAAATTGTGTTATTTTACCTTGTGTGCATCAAGAACTTGCAATTTTCATTTAATATTCGATCGACACAGTAAATATGTAACCATAATGTATTGAACATGTTCTTGAACTGGCCAATGGGATAAATATTGTTAGAGTTATGGCCCCTGAATTGTTAAAAGTGTGTATTTGATGTTGTGTGCACTCTTCACACTCACAATTATATTTGATCTTCATTAGATTCAGTTGTTATGTAACCATAATATCTTGGACAGGTTCTTGAACTGGTCAAATTTGATAATAAATGCCGGGTGTTATGATCTTTGAATAAACAAAAATTACAGTATATGAATTTATGTACACTCTAGCCCCTGCAAAAAATGGCAATGTCTCCTCTGCCACAGGTGAGCGATTTATGGCCATTCTGACCCTCTTGTTACTTCTTCTTCTCTACAATACGAGTTATTTCCCTTGGTATTATGAATATACCTCATTTATTCTCGCCTAGGTTGACATTGCTTATCAGTTGATGAAGATAGCAGACACGCTGACGAACAACAAAGACGAATTTGCCCTCTACCTTACCGATGTCACATACGACAACTTTGTCGTAGACACCGCCGGAAAGGTCACACTCATTGACCTTGAAGACATTGTTGTTGTCGATAAACAAGCAATAAAAGCAGGTAAATAACTACATAACATAGTCAAGATACGGCACCGCAGCCTAATGTTAGAAATGAAACGTGTTCAACAGAAAATGTAACATTGAAGACACAGGCAGCCAGCAACACAAACATAGAATAAACAGTATGATGCAATACAAACACACAGGCAACAAGCAACACAAACATAGAATAAACAGTATGATGCAATACAAACACACAGGCAACAAGCAACACAAACATAGAATAAACAGTATGATGCAATACAAACACACAGGCAACAAGCAGCACAAACATAGAATAAACAGTATGAATACAATACAAACACACAGGCAACAAGTAGCACATACATAGAATAAACAGTATGAATAAAATACAAACAAACAGTCAACAAGTAGCACAAACATAGAATAAACAGTATGAATACATTACAAATAAAGATAAAGTTACAACAGCGGTCACTGTCTAGAACGGTCAGTAGCAAAATCGACACTGAGGATGTTTAACCTGGTTTATAGGTGCACCCAACCTCGCTCTCTCCCTCCCACTGTTCATTACGTCATAAAATAGCTGATGTAAATTTAAAATGCACCGACAGATTTTTCTTTTCGCAAATGCTTGAGCATGAACACCATTGTTTAATGTAATTTAAATATATAATTTTTATAATAAAATTCAAAAATAGAAATAAGTGACGCTGTGTGCAGATTTACTCGGTGATTTTCCTGAAAGCAGAACAGCTAAATATACTTATGTAGATATGTTATCATTGATACGTAATTGTCAATTACTCTTATGATAATGATAATAATATGATATTATTAATTTTACGAGAAAACTTCAAACACATCTGAGATCGTCAATCACAAACAAGCATTTGTCATAAAATACATTAAATATGATCTTAAGCATATGCTTATTTTGAAAGACAAATAGAAAATGTGATACATTGACGTGTACATACGGTGCTTGCCTAGTGGCAATTGGTCCATCTATACATATTATATAAATCTTTAATATTTTTGATGCATTTTTAAATCATGGAGCCGGGCCCAATTAGCTCAGTCGGTAGCGCGTCTGACTATCAATCTAGGTGTTGTGAATTCGATTCCTCGCCCGACAACAGTGTCCGTGATGATTAATATACGAAATTGTGTCTCATTATCATTCGTCTCTCACCGCTGATTCAAGTGGGAAAGTTATACGTTACTTGTGGATATGGGGTTGGGGTATGGAGTACTTGTTAACCTTCCAGAATCCAATGGAACAGGGATTAAGTTAACTGATCGTCTGTTAGCCCTCGATGGCATAAAAATGACGCGAAATATTCAATTAAAGCATGGATATGCTTCATATGATTTTGAGATAAGCAACACCTTAAAAAATTATTGTAAATCTGCTCAAATTTAATTGTGTAATTTTTTATTCTATTTTTCAGCCAAATTGGAAGGCTGGGAGGAATTACATGAAAGCATTTTCAGTGAATGTCCGAAAAAATCGTTTAAATTGTGTCATTCGTTCTCAGAACCTCAGCTCTGCAGTCGCATTACTTCTGATCATAATTATTATGTTGTGTGTCGTTACATCCTGTCACACTATGCAGACAGCAATGAAAATGGCAAAGGTCATACAGACGGTTTATTGCACGACATGCCGGAAACGGCTAAAAACGAATGGGACTTGGAATATTTATTGAACGAGTGTGTGGTGCCGACCAGACAGCGAGGGCGGATACAGGTCGTACATAAATTAATTGACGCTTTAGACAATCTTCGGCTGAAGATGACGTAGTTGTTTTGACCTTTTGATCTGCAAAATACGTCATAGAAATATGAAGAATGGACAACGTTAATTTGTATAACTTGACAGTATTCGGTTACGCTATGTATCTGTCTAAACTTAAATTATCTGCGAATCATTATCTCTTCTAGGGCCGAATTCACCTTTATTGAGAAAATTCTTAGAGCTACTCTGTCTATATGGTTATTCCAAGATAAGTTGTTTGAAAATCCAATTTCAAGCTTAGATATATTGTTTATCATGACAGATAGAACAATTGTGAGAGTTTGTTTTACTATGTATTTTATGTCTCTACATGCCTGCAATTTTTTGTCTAAAAAAATGGTCACTAAATTTTAAAAAGAAAGTAATTCTTGAGTTGAAATCTATTCTTAAGAATGGTTGGTGAATTCCACCCTGGACAAAAGCCAGAAGTGCTTATGCGATGATGCATTCATTGTCCATCGACGTTCATCATATAATGTTTTATGTATAGGTTAGAAGTTAAATCGGATTCATTTTCCACGCCAATAGATAATTCCATGTAACGTCTAACGGGCTAAGATGTTGATATACTTTCTCGATTTCATTGGCGTAGGAAGAAGGGAAACATATGAGCGATTCCATTGGCTGAGGAAGTAGTACAATATCTAAATTTTAGTAGTTTGAAACATTATTTCCTGATACGGACCTAAAAAGACTCTAAATGAAATAGGAAAGAAGCAATAAATCAATTATTCGGACGATTTAGTATTCGGTACACTTTGATTTTTATGACTTAAGGGAGGTTACAACAATTATAAAGGAAATACTTTAAAAGAAATATGAATTTTGGCACTGCCTAAACAAGTATTACAGAACAGGGAACCCATTTAAGCGTTGAATAAACATATGAATTTCAATTTTATTTAATATGTTTTAAAATTACAACTTGTTTTATGTAAAACATTTTTTAGCCCCCCTCCCCCTACTGGTTTCACCTTGCTTTTGCTTGCAATACTCTATAGTTCGTTTAAACAGAGTTTTAAATAATTTGGAGTTGTAATAAACGTTTTATTGACTTGAGTTTTCTTCATCTACTTGGGCGTTGGTATGCCCATAGCTATGGTCAGCGTTTTAGTCATATATTACCCGTTTTGTCATGCTCTTAGCTAATATTGGCCGTGAAAGTTAGTGTTTTAGTAAATTGTTACACGCTTTGCTATGCATTAATCATCGAGATTCTAATAAACTTGATCAGTTTTACAGTATTTTAAATTTTGGTAGATTTTTTTATTATTTTTACATGTTTTTCAGTCGTAAACGTTGCCCAAAGACAGACCAAGCCCGATTATTTCCTGTGGGGCACTGATTGGGACTTTACCCATGTTTGAAAAAGAAAAATCCATTGGGGCTAAATTGTAAAAGTAAACTGGTCTTACGTTCTTACGTTTTTCAGCACTCACAAATACTCATAATTGGGCTTTCGACCATTAAATACAAATTGACCTTAATATTTCGCATTCACAGTCATGCAACGGTTTCTTACATTTGTATAAATGGTCACCTTGAAGAAAGAAAGACAGTCACTTTATACTAGTAGGACATCTGCATTTACCGTAGATCCTCATGTTCGTTCCCTTGGATGCAAAAAAAAAACAAATGTGAAATACCGTACTGCAATTTTATAGTTATTCCAATCGACAGATTTATAAAGTCAATAATTTCGTAAATGTTATATGTTCTTATTAGCCAATATTAAAAACTCAGCATCAATAGCATAGTTCTAGGTCTGGTCGGTCCCATGTCAGTATAATGTGACTGGACTGGGTATCATAGCATGTATCTGCGGCACGATACTCCAGTATGGCAGCGCTAAGAATGCTGTCACCGTCGCGATATAACTGAAAAAAATGTTGAAAGTGACGCTTAACACCAGACAACAACTCTCTTGCTCTCTGCTTACACACACACCAGACAATAACTCTCTCTGCTTACACATACCAGACAACAACTCTCTTGCTCTCTGCTTACACACACACCAGACAATAACTCTCTCTGCTTACACATACCAGACAACAACTCTCTCTTCTTACACACACCAGACAACAACTCTCTCTACTTACACACACCAAACAATAACTCTCACTTCTTACACACACCAAACAGCAACTCTCTTTACTTACACACACAAGACAACAACTCTCTCTACTTACACACACCAAACAATAACTATCACTACTTACACACACCAGACAGCAACTCTCTCTACTTACACACACCAGACAACACCTCTCTATACTTACACACACCAGACAACATCTCTCTCTCTACTTACACACTCCAGACAACATCCCTCTCTACTTACATACACCAGACAACAACTCTCTCTACTTACACACACCAGACAACACTTCTCTCTACTTACACACCAGACAACACCTCTCTCTACTTATACTCACCAGACAACAACTCTCTCTACTTACACACACCAGACAACAACCCTCTACTTACTAATACCAGACAACAAATCTCTCTAGTTACACACACCAGACCATTAAAGCCCCAACTGCCATTAAAAGGCCGCTCGATGGCTCTGGGGAGGTTTTGTATAATTCAATATATGATTAAAGTCCGAGAACCCTTTTTTAAAATTTCAAAGTCATCCATGTATTGTTTTTGTTATAATGTTGCATATTACTAGATTATCGTTAATACATTTAATTGCCAAAATAATAATTTCAAAAAAGTGTTTGTTATATGCAGTTTGAAAAAAAAAGCTAAACTCCAACTGCCAAAACAGTGAAATTCGATGGAGATGTACTCAATATACATGGATCTGTGTTAATGCACCATCAGTAGATAGTCTAGTATAGCGTTGTAATTTGATAGTCCCCTCCTACAAATATTTACTACCCAGCTGGCTGTAAAAACTGGGGTTTTAGCCTCATATGTTTCTCATATGGAGGATTATTTATAAGATTTTTTATATGACATTCATATGGAACCTTCCATATGGTATTCATATGCGACTCCTTTTTATAATTCCCATATATAAAAGAGGAGACTCGTATGAAAATTAAATAAAACATCTCCTATGAGAATAATATGTGGCTCTATCGCCTGTAATACCACAAAAAGCTGCATATTCTGTTATTTTTTTTCATCAGATTTTGTACACAGTGTCGGTTTTTCTCCATGTAGCCCATTATTTATAATTAGTTGTATGTACATATACAACACATTTATTGTATGATAATATAAATGGAAGTATTTATTATCAGAGAAATAAATTTTTTTATTTGGAAATTATTTTATTTACCGTCTTATTCATTTTTAAAAAAAAGTGAAGGATCGGGACATAGCAAACAAACATTATTATTAGGTTGGCCTGGTGTATTATTTCTTTTTAAGGCCATGTAGATAGCACTTGAAAAGTTCTTTTCATCAAGTATTTAATCGTTGTTATTCCAGTCCGATATGCTTGTATACGATCATGACTCAATTTAAAAAAAAACCTGTATTAATGCATACTTGTTATCTTAGTTTATCAACGTTTGACGGAGGGATTTAACTCTTATCACATCAACACTCACGTTGTTTAACAGCTGTACTAGACGTATACAAACTGTAATGATTAATACTGATATATTACCATTGATTCATAAATCGAGATATGTTTTTGCATTATTTTGTGTTAATTTTGTGAACCGTATGTAAAACGCATTGCCAATTGTTAAAATATAAAATGGTGCGTGCGTGCGTGTTTATAGATAAAAGTTTGCGTTTACATGTTTTTCATGTTAATTTTATATAACATCTATAACACATTTATGACACTGGTTAAACTAAGAATACCGTGTGTGTTTGTTGATAGTTGTATGCTTTTACATGTGTTCATGCTAATACTGTATTCAGACTGCACAGAATACATGTGACATATGTCAATAGTTAAACATAGCTTAAGATGTGTTTCCAGCTCGATGTCTGCTAATACAATGTCTTGTATTAACGGTAATTTTGTTTGCAGTCCGAACCTAACCGACCGTAACATTTATAGACTAAATATCTCATGTAAATGTTAAACTAATATAATACTTTTCTTCTTGCCGTTATTTTCATGTACTTTAATCGTCAAAAGATATTGTACTTTAAACATTGTATTCTAATGATCTATTTTAGCTCGACTATTCGGAGAATAAAGAGAGCTATTCTACTCACCCTGGCGTCAGTATCGGCGTCATACCTTGGTTAAAGTTTTGTATGCCAGTCCCTATCTCAGTAACCATTGTATGTATTGTTATGAAATTTTACATAAGCCTTCACATCCAACAACCATACTACAATAACTAAGCTAGATAACTCTTGCATGAATATAATGCATATAATTGCTCTTGTTTGACTTAGAAAATCTGGTTAAAGTTTTGCGTGCAAGTACCGTCAAGTCCATATCACACCAACCACTCAATGTCTTTGATTGATACTTTACATATGGCTTTGTAGTTATGAAAACAACTTAATTAATCAAGTGGGATAACTTTTGTCAGATCTTTTTGCAGATTAGGGCCTTTGTTTGACTTAGACATTGTACAATTCATTATTCAATGTACGTATTGGATTGAAACTTCATACAATGTATTGCAGGTATAAGCCCTCCTCAGGATTTTCAATTTTGTAAGTTAGATAACTCTTATTTGCTTTTTATCAGTCTCAATCAAATTTGTACCTATTAAATACCCGAATAGTCAAGCGCGCTGTCCCTCCGACAGCTCTTGTTAACTGTTAAAATTAAATTTTGTCCTAATATATGATGACAATAAAATATTTATTTATACTTTTACTTTTTCATTGAGAATATCCAGTCCACTTGTATGCACTCGTTATCACCCGCTTTTTTTAAAAAAAAATGGGGAATATTGAAATAGTGTCCGTCTGTCCGTCACGTTTTGTATCAACGACTTTGCGGACGCAACTCCTCTAACAGTTTTAACTCGATTATAGTTTAAACTTATTTATATTACTTCGAATGCAAAACAAGTTATTAGAACTTATACAAATTACGCTCGAAGTCTTCCTGTGTAGAACCAGTTCAGTTCTAAGCATATGCGAAAAAAAAGTGTCTTACTCACGAACACCACATATAGCCATTGTGGAGGATCGAACCAACTACCCACCAATCTTGGATTTGGTGCTCTACCACTGGACCATGCGCTCCACACGCTCCAGTCCGATTCCAATGAAACTTGCCGTGCAGCAGGTACATGGTCTGAATATGTGCCCGTGGTATTAGCGATCCGATTAAATTATATTTTATTGATCTTGCCCATTGCGTCTCTTTATCATTCCTCTGTCTGTTATCAGTTACTTGCTGAGGTGGAGTGTGCTCGAATACTGGTTAACCTTCCAGGATCCTAGGAAACAGTGGTTAGGTAAGTAATTAATCGTCTGTTAGACCTCGCTTACATAAAAGTGATGCTAGATATTCTATCAATCAATTTAATATTGTATTGTGTTATGGTTATACGGCTGTTTGCGCTGGGGATACGTTGTGCTCTAGTCAGTCACTCAGAAATAATTGTATTTTATTAGTTTGATAATGTAAAATTTAAACCCAATATATATATTTAACATTTGAATAGTGACGGGCATTCGTTTGCCGATGTAATTTTGCACTGCAATGACCATGATCCAGATTGGACTGACAAGCAACTTATTGGATTAGACGATTCAATACCCTTTATCCAGTAGGTATAAACAAAAGCGATGGTTCTGCATAATTCGGTATGTTTGGATATACTGTATTTTATATACATACGTTCCAATAAAACTGTACTTCATTTCTCTTATTGGTGTGTGCGGCGCAATCTTTTTTTAATAATACCAGTTGTATTTTTGACGTCTAAAATAAATGTCGTCGTTTGATATGTTTACGACGTCATAGCGCTAAAGAGTACACGACGTTGTGTGACGTCACGTCAGAGTGACGTTTTCTTTAATAACAACTTTGCGCACCACATTTTACTCAATACAGTTTGAATTTTACCGGCGTATTTCACTGAAAACACGGTATTTTTCTTATAGATTTTACGATGTGCTTTATATTTTTGTGAACGTTTTCACAATTTTATCAATTTTTATTGTGATTTTTCCACACTTCCATGTTTTTATCATCGTAATCGCTTGACATCTTAACATTATCATCATTTATTATATTTTCATTTTCATCCCCCGAAGAAGGAATAATATATATTCCGAAAGCGCTCGGGTTTTTTGAAAATAATTTTAAAGAATTCTGTACTGTTTAGGTGTATTAATTAATCTTTGATAATTAATTATCATCTCTCCCATATATATATAGTAAGGCGAGACAACAATATCCTGGTCTATTCGACTGGTCAAAATGGGAATATTTCAGAGGTCACTTATGATGAGTTACCCTGTCAAAATATAACATAACGGGTCTAAAAATAGAGATAGTGAACATGTTTTATGGGAACTTAGCGGACACCTGGCCAGCACATGTACGCCCATGTGCACATCAACATGGGGGAGATAAAGTAACTGCCCCATGAATTGGAAGCGCGCAAGCTACAAGTTTTTAAGACAAAAAATATTTTGGAAAGCGGGGATGTTTAAACGTGTTTTAGTATGGTTGGGTTTTGAGCAGAAATGTGTTTGTTAAGATCTGAGATTTTGGACTTTGTTTGAATTATGTTAAGAAGCATGCATGTGTGTTAATATAATTTATTAAAGTTTAAATGACAGTTGTAGACATGTAAAGAAATAAATATATATGGAAAGTCCTGCTTTCTGTGTTGAATGTTTTCAATTATTTCTAAAAAGAATGTTAAACTTATCAGAGGAAGTTTATTTAAATTAAAAAGACGATAGCGAATTTATTCAGAGGCAGCTTGTTGAGGCATATTAGATGAATCTATAAAACTTAGATTAATGAGAGACGGTCCGAGAAATTTAGATGACGCAGTAAAAATCGCTATTTGGGAACATAATTTTTAGATAACGCGTTAATTTTATATCAGAAATTAGAAGGAATGATAGAAATGAAGATCACAAAGAAATGCAGATAATCATTATAGATCACAAAAGAAATGTCAAAAATGCAGGAGAAATGGTCACCTGACTAGGTTTTGTAGGGCACGCGTCGCGGAAGATAAATGCAGTTATAGGTAAACCACGAAATGGCAAGAACAAAATTGTATGTTGGGTTTGCAATAAAAAAGGGCACATTAGGAGAGATTGTCTTCTCAACAATGAAAGGGTTATCATAGGAATTGGGATGGTGCGCGCAGGAATTACAGAACAAATAATGGGCATAGAGTTAATAAAAGAAAGTGGAACTGTGACTTTCAAGGCATGGATTTGGGTGGTGACTCGGGTAGGAAAAATGAAAAATCACCCACTTACAGAATCTCATTATCCGGGAAAGCAAATTCTTGTTTAATTGATGCAGGAAAGAATAGCTTAAGATGTTTAGTAGATACTGGTGCCATGGTTAGCCTAATTCATTACAAAATATACAAAGAATTGAAGAATAAACCGAGAATAGAAAACAAGATTGCAAATTACAATCAGTTCGTGGTAGCTTATTAAATGTGTTGGGTAGAATAAATTTGAAATTTGAAATGAAGGGAGAGAAAATTGAACACCCGTTTTATGTAGTGTCAGATATGAATAGAAATGACATATTAGGGCACGATATTTTGTATGAAAATGGAGTTAGATTATATTAAGATTTAGGATGTGTACGTATCAGGAAAGTAATGGTTCCGCTAGTAAGTGATATTCACATAGGTTCAGTTGTACGAAAGGTTACTTTGAAACCGAATTCAATGTTAGTGTGTACAGGCAGAATTAAGAAAAAATCAAGCATTTTAGAAAATAAAAGTTATGTTATTGACAAGTTTGACACAGGTCACATGAGTAATTGATCTGAATTAGTAATAATAGATTCAGTAGTTAAAACAAATAAAGCAGGAACATTACCAATTGTTATAGTTAATGAAGGACACCAAACTCCGAGTATAAAGACGGGTACAGTAATAACATGCTTAAATGAAATATCAGAAGTGTATACGGTTAGTGACACACAGTTTTCAAAGAAAGCAAATAGTCAGTGTAAACAATCACTTGATGACATTTTCACGCAAATAAACGTTTGCCTGAGGAACATAAAGATAAAATAGCGGAACTTTTATATAGGACTCAAAGTACTATACCAGTATCAGCGACTGATGCAGAAGAAACAGATCTTTTACAAATGCGAATAGGCAGGTATAATAAGTATATCGCAATGTCCATACTCTGCTCCACTTCTGCTAGTAAGCAAAAACGATAGCAAAGAGAAGCGAATGTGTATATATTTTCGTAGTCTAAATAAGGTGGTAAAAGGCTATTTTTTCTGTCAGTCTTCTAACTTTTATTTTGAATGTTGATCTACGATCTCAGACTTGGGTCTGTATCCAAATTTTGTCCGTCTTTTCACTTTTATTTTGAATGTTGATCTACGATCTCAGACCTGGGTCTACATTCAAGTTAAGTCCGTCTTTTAACTTTTATTTTGAATGTCGATCTACGATTGCAGACATTTGTCGTTATTCAAATTTTGACTTTGTTTTTTAATGTTGATATACAATCTCAGACCTGGATCTGCATTGAATGTTGATCTACGATTGCAGACTTGGGTCGTTATTCAAATTTTGACTTTTTTTTTTTAATGTTGATCTACGATCTCAGACCTGGATCTGCATTGAATGTTGATCTACGATTGCTGATCTCATAGCCAACTTCACGCAACTCACGTTATTTATCGCTTACTTGCGATGGATATGCTCTACAAGCATTCATACTTGGCGAATTCATCATCATAAGGCATATGGGAAATCGGCGAAGTGTTCCGAATGTCTGCACTATTCTGCTCGTTCTATATATAGATTTTACTAGTACAGCGTTAGGCACTGGGCATACAAGATATACTTGTGTGAAATCGATAGTCGCAAGTTTTATTAATGAATTTTAATATTATAAAATGCATTTAAAGCATATGTTTTATGGAATTAGTTTCAGAATTGTATTAAGTTTATAAATACACTACAAAATGTAAGTTATTGCACATTATTTCATATATAACGGGTATATTTAGATATAAGCCATGCAAATCCAACCATGCTCAGCCAGTCATCTGAAGAAACATATTTTTAACTGTTTTATGTTTATTTGAAAACTTGTTTCTGAATGTAAGTTAATAACATTAGGGTAATGTATAAAATGTGATTTTCCTTAGATTTTGCTTATTTATTCAGGATAGTTAACAGAAGGTTTTGATCTGATTTTTGGCCTTCTCGCTGTTAAAACAAACATTTGATCCGATTTTAACTTTTGGACAATTTTTAGCCATTATAAAACTCGTAAATTTTTTCTAAAAGTCTCCTGAAAACTACGACTTTATTCGATCCTGAAGATCAAGCCTTGACATAATCACTTTCAATGTATATATTGCACAATCCATCGCAATTAATATTAATTGAATTATTTTATTTTCAATAGTGTTACATCATTTATTATAGAGTGAGTCTATTTTTCAATAATCGCTCGATTAATAATTCTTAATTACAATAGGGATGAATCTGTTTTTCGGCAAAAAAAATGTTGGTTTTTAAATTTTGTCTTTCGCTAGAGGCGATGTTGATCTACCTGGTGATGTTTTCGGATTTTTTCTCGTAATAAGGACCGATTTTTTAAAACAATTTTGTTTGAAAGTGAAATTTTAGATACAAATTGTGGACTTGAGATTCGAATTACGCGGTGTAAAGCATTGTTAAATATGTTTCCCGAAACGAAATTGATGGTACCAAAGGAATCTCTATCTTATCTCTTATTGAAGGAAAATAAACATATCTTTATCAATTGTAATTCATTTTTTTTTATCTCAAAAGGTTAACTAAATCAATATAATACAATTTCAAAAAGAATCTACAGAGGAGTATTTTCATCATTTATGTACATATTACTTGATAGGTTGGTGATAAAACAAGATTTTCTACAGTCATCTCTGGTCAATAGTTCAACAACTGTCTTCTCGATGTCCACAAATGTCACACATTCGAACGTGACATACAGTTACTATCTAATTAGATAAGATTAAACATTCTTAACCCATACAGCAGGGTTGTATATTTATCATGTATTATGTCACTTCATTCGGTGATATACTGTTGATTGCCGCAAAAAAAAAATGTCTTAACAATGTTACACAAACGTCACACAATTATGCTTGAAAGCATACCGCCGTCAATCACGTGGTTTGTACCGGTTACCATGGCTGATTTATCACTCAATAAATACAAGACAGGTTGAACCACTTCATCAACCTCACCTATCCTTTCCATCGGCGTCAGTTCTAGAAAAACCTCACCCAGTGGTAATCCTTTAGCTATGTAATCTTGAATCATTTCCGTCATAATTAACGTTGGATTGACGGAATTCACTCGTATGTTATGCGGACCTAACTCAAGCGCGAACTGTTTTGTGACCATGTCCAATCCGGCTTTCGAAACACAATAACCCAAAACGGTTTTAACTGCACATATGCCATCCACGCTCGAAATATTCACTATAGATCCGCCTTTACCTCCTGCAACCATTTTCTTCCCTATAACTTGAATGCAGTTGATGGCAGACCGAAGATTAACACTTAATACTCTATCAATGGCCTCATGCGAGATTTCAAGACTTGGACAAAATCCACCTCCGATCCCAGCATTATTAACCAAACCGTCCAATGTCTCGAGTTGTTCCAGTTTAGCTTTTGTATCGTCCCAGTTGGATACATCGAGTGTTATCGGCGAAATTGTAGGGCATTCCGCAACCAGTGAGTCCAGGGTTGATTGCGTTCTACTGAGGGCGTAAACATGACATCCCGACTTCGCCAGTGCTATCGCAATGCCACGGCCTATTCCTCTCCCCGCACCCGTCACAAGAACTTTCTTACCAGTAAAGTCGTACATATTTAAAATGTATAATGTCACATATATACACTATACATGGCAATTATTCAGCAAATAATGACACTTATCTGACCTCACCAATTAACTGTTATCAACTTGATTTTAACATCATATAATCATACCGGTGTCACGTTAGATTCACACACATGTGTGTGTGTGTGTGTGTGTGTGTGTGTGTGTGTGTGTGTGTGTGTGATAAGAACACACGCTTTAACTTATGGACTGTTAGGTCGCACCAGATGTAATAGCATGTGTATGTGTGTGTGTATTTGATAAGAAGACATCTTAACTTACGGGCTGTTAGGTCGCACCAGGGGTGAAGTGTCTACTTATTGTATATATAATTCATATATACAATGATGAATATAGTATTTTTTTTGCATAGAACATGTAAATTGTTCTTTATCTGTTATTAAAATGACATTTTATGCCATTTTTTACCCTGTCTTCGTCGGACCCTGTACATAAGTTGTTTGTTCCTAACTGAGATTCTTAAAGAGGATTTTCTAGGACGGCAGGCAAATGCGTAAAAAATCGTTGGTATGTGTGAAATGAACTGTCCCAAGATAATAATAATTTCCCCAACATTATCGGGGTCACTTCCTTTTCTTTGCGTATTAAATCGAAATATTGAAAGACAGCCGTTGTGAAATAACACGCCCCCAGATTAAATGTTATGTCAATTCCAATCACTGATTTTTGATAGATTTTAAAATATGTTTTGGCTGATTGTCTGTGTAGCATAAACTATTTGGGGGCTTTCCAAATGATTGGGATGTGGCTGCGATGCCATATTTATAACTGTCTGAATATCATCAGCATCATTTTGCCTGTTTACGATGCCATTTTCTTTAATAATTTTAGCTTTAACATTATGGATTGCTTAAGTATTGCATGGCTGATGTTCTGTTCCAAATTGTTCTTTAAAAATTTCTTTAACTGTTTTTTTTATTTTTCATTGTGCTGCATCCAATATTTTTGTTTGAGGCGAGGTCCTAATATATTCTTGATTTGTTTTACGCGCGTTACCGTGTTTACAAATTTCATCTGCTTGATACTTATCTACTGCGTCAGCATGGTATGTTCCTTCCATTGGAAGGCCCCAGCATGTTTTCAAACCATAGAACTTGCATTAAAAAGACAATTCCCGTCACCGCTAACAAAAATCGGTAATTTTCCCGGGACCGACATGCCGAGAGACTGCAACATATTTTGAGACACACGATCTTTGGTGAGTTTCCCTGAGCTAAATGCAACATCAATTCGCTCACTCATTGGTTCCATATTTTCTTTTGCCATCAAAATCTTTTCAATAACTACACCGTCATTTAGATTCCTGATCCCAGAAAACAATTCCAGACGTTCAAGCAATAGTTTGAAGTCAAATTATTATATGTACAGACAAAACAAAAGAAGTCACAAAATGTAGAAGTCAAAGTAGCCAGCTGTGACTATTATTTTTTGACATCTTATATGGAACCACTGATTACAACTCCACATGCAATGCATTATCTGACACAATTCTTACCACAATCACCACATGGAAAAGCCATTTTTACCTTCTTTTTCAATATAACTAAACAATATTTTATCAAATGTATACATTTTTAATAAAATGCACAAGTACAAACCAATTGACGACAGCTATGAGAGCTATAAGAGCATGTGTACAGCAATGCCAAGATACATAATTGTGTGTCGATGATAAATTTCAATTTCATTTTATACTTATTATTTGACATTAACTCAAACATGTACAAAAGCTAAACGCGCGTGTAAGCGGGCTTGTGTTTGTTTGAAAATTCATCAGCATCATTTTGCCTGTTTACGATGCCATTTTCTTTAATAATTTTAGCTTTAACATTATGGATTGCTTTAGTATTGTGTGGCTGATGTTCTGTTCCAAATTGTTCTTTAAAAAATTCTTTAACTGTTTTTTTTTATTTTTCATTGTGCTGCATCCAATATTTTTGTTTGAGGCGAGGTCCTAATATATTCTTGATTTGTTTTACGCGCGTTACCGTGTTTTGAAATTTCATCTGCTGGATACTTACCTACTGCGTCAGCAAGGTATGTTCCTTCCATTGGAAGGCCCAGCATGTTTTCAAACCATAGAACTTGCATTAAAAAGACAATTCCCGTCACCGCTAACAAAAATCGGTAATTTTCCCGGGACCGACATGCCGAGAGACTGCAACATATTTTGAGACACTCGATCTTTGGTGAGTTTCCCTGAGCTAAATGCAACATCAATTCGCTCACTCATTGGTTCCATATTTTCTTTTGCCATCAAAATCTTTTCAATAACTACACCGTCATTTAGATTCCTGATCCCAGAAAACAATTCCAGACGTTCAAGCAATAGTTTGAAGTCAAATTAATATATGTACAGACAAAACAAAAGAAGTCACAAAATGTAGAAGTCAAAGTAGCCAGCTGTGACTATTATTTTTTGACATCTTATATGGAACCACTGATTACAACTCCACATGCAATGCATTATCTGACACAATTCTTACCACAATCACCACATGGAAAAGCCAATTTTACCTTCTTTTTTTAATATAACGAAACAATATTTTATCAAATGTATACGTTTTTAATAAAATGCACAAGTACAAACCAATTGACGACAGCTATGCGAGCTATAAGAGCAAGTGTACAGCAATGCCAAGATACACAATTGTGTGTCGATGATAAATTTCAATTTCATTTTATACTTATTATTTGACATTAACTCAAACATGTACAAAAGCTAAACGCGCGTGTAAGCGGGCTTGTGTTTGTTTGAAAATAAACCTAATTAGAATAAGGTACACGCTGTTTTCGTTGTTTGCACCTTTCAGTAGCTTGGGTGACGGCATTTGATTTATTGAGTAACCAAACATATAATTCTATAATCAAACATAAAAACAACTCGCAATACCAATAATCCAACCAAATTTACTGTTCATGCAAAACTTGACTTTGTTAAAAAAATCATGTGAATTGGATATATTTTATCATTATGTCAAGTGCAAAGCTGGAATAAATTATTATCTGGATTTTGAGTTGGAAGGTAAGTATTGGGTACTTTATATTGTTATAGGAAAATATAAGTTTTATGCTTCTTCGTGTTGATTTTTTTACGTATCAATTTAATATTTCTGCAACGTGATGGTTCTTGACGCTAGTTATAAGAATCATCAATAAATACTTGTTGCTTGTTGTTTCAAACGATACAATATTCATTAGGAGTGCCTCGGTGATTTCTTTTACATGTATATGTTTTGTCTGAGATATGCGGAGTAATTATATAATTAGAGTTATCGTTTCTTATTGTCTGTAGGCTGTTTGGAGCGAATCAGGCGAAAAGACGGCATCTCGCCCGCCGCCAATCTCCGCCCTCGGCTAATACTTGGGTTTCAATGGACACCTCAGGTGTCTTCTACACCCTCTGGGCTGTCCAGTTACACCCAGTTTTTGAGCGTGGCTCATCTAGAAGTCGGTCAACGAGTGTCGTGAACATGGGGACAAACACCAGGCTGCAGTCTGTAGGCTGTTTGGAGCGAATCAGGCGAAAAGACGGCATCTCGCCCGCAGCCAATCTCCGCCCTCGGCTAATACCAGGCTGCAGTCTGTAGGCTGGTTGGAGCGAATCAGGGGAAAAGACGGCATCTCGTCCGCCGCCAATCTCCGCCCTCGGCTAATACTTGGGTTTCAATGGACACGTCAGGTGTCTTCTACACCCTCTGGGCTGCCCAGTGACACCCAGTTTTTGAGTGTGGCTCATCTAGAAGTCGGTCAACGAGTGTCGTGAACATGGGGACACACACCAGGCTGCAGTATGTAGGCTGTTTGGAGCGAGTCAGGCGACACGAACGGCCTCGCCTCCCGCCGCCAATCTCCGGCCCCAGCTAATACTTGGGTTTCAATGGACACGTCAGGTGTCTTCTACACCCTCTGGGCTGCCCAGTGACACCCAGTTTTTGAGTGTTGCTCATCTACAAGTTGGTCAACGAGTGTCGTGAACATGGGGACACACACCAGGCTGCAGTCTGTAGGCTGTTTGGAGCGAATCAGGCGAAAAGAAGGCATCTCGCCCCCGCCAATCTCCGCCCCCGGCTAATACTTGGGTTTCAATGGATACCTCAGGTGTCTTCTACACCCTCTGGGCTGCCCAGTGACACCCAGTTTTTGAGCGTGGCTCATCTAGAAGTCGGTCAACGAGTGTCGTGAACATGGGGACACACACCAGGCTGCAGTCTGTAGGCTGTTTGGAGCGAATCAGGCGAAAAGACGGCATCTCGCCCACCGCCAATCTCTGCCCTCAGCTAATACTTGGGTTTCAATGGACACGTCAGGTGTCTTCTACACCCTCTGGGCTGCCCAGTGACACCCAGATTTTGAGTGTGACTCATCTAGAAGTCGGTCAACGAGTGTCGTGAACATTGGGACACACACCAGGCTACAGTCTGTAGGCTGTTTGGAGCGAATCAGGCAAAAAGACGGCATCTCGCCCGCCGCCAATCTCCGCCCTCGGCTAATACTTGGATTTCAATGGACACATCAGGTGTCTTCTACACCCTCTGGGCCGCCCAGTGACACCCAGTTTTTGAGCGTGGCTCATCTAGAAGTCGGTCAACGAGTGTCGTGAACATGGGGACACACGCCTGGCTGCAGTCTGTAGGCTGTTTGGAGCGAAACAGGCGACACGAACGGCCTCGCCTCCCGCCGCCAATCTCCGTCCTCGGCTAATACTTGGGTTTCAATGGACACGTCAGGTGTCTTCTACACCCTCTGGGCTGCCCAGTGACACCCAGTTTTTGAGTGTGGCTCATCTAGAAGTTGGTCAACGAGTGTCGTGAACATGGGGACACACACCAGGCTGCAGTCTGTAGGCTGTTTGGAGCGAATCAGGCGAAAAGAAGGCATCTCGCCCGCCGCCAATCTCCGCCCTCGGCTAATACTTGGGTTTCAATGGACACCTCGGGTGTCTTCTACACCTTCTGGGCTGCCCAGTGACACCCAGTGTTTGAGCGTGGCTCATCTAGAAGTCGGTCAACGAGTGTCGTGAACATGGGGACACAAGTCGGTCGTATTATCGATTTTCGGGACGGTCGAACAGTCCAATATGAGAAATATATCCGGATTTTCGGTACACTTCCGGTTTGAAGTGTACTGTAATTTTTTCTTATGTACAATCACGTGGTACAAATGCTCGAAGCTTATTGGAATAGCTATTAAAGGTGGACAATAAAATGTTTATAATTAGTGTCAGATACGCTAATACAGCTTCTTGACGCTAACAGGTTATTATCCTTTGCATAAACAAAATGGCGGATCTTTTTGTCGGTATCGTAACGGAGAAACAAAGTTCAGTTATGACTTTATTAATGAAAAGTATTTAAAAAAATCAACTGATAAATGTTGATATAGGTATAATATACACATGGTTATTTCCTGTCGGTAACTTTTATAAATAATAATTTAAAAGCTCTTGACGCTTCTTGTCCCTTCTAGTCGCTAAGTTGTGTGACCGCCCGATTGGGAGTGCAGTCAAAACAAAACCATTAATTTTTTTTAGATGTTCACCTAATTGACAAGCGAAGGTAGCGTCCCTCTAAATTGAAAATTTAATTAAAGCTTTGAAAGCCAATAAAAATAATGTTTGGTTAGCTGCATTTTTTTTGTGAGCATGTTACTAAGGAGCGCGGTAAACAAATATTTTTAAGGACAGCCTTATGCTATTTACTCATTTAAAGGGAGTGTTTCCAGATAAAACGCCATAAATGTCTAAAATATTTATCAAAATTGATAAAAAGCATCTGATTATCATTTAATTAATTAATCATTAAATATAAACCGAATAATTTAGTATGTAAAATCCACCAAAATGTGTCAAATTCTATATAAGTAAATTGGAGTGGTAAACTTGAAGCTATTGTCATTCTAACTCTTTCGATAATGGAACAATTTTTACTACGTGTAAATCTGTAATAAGGATCTAATTGATATCAAAATGACATCACGTGACTCATTTAATATAGTTGCCATTTTAAGTGGGAAATCAATTTTAGTCTAACCTAGGGGCGTAGTCAATGTTAAGAAAGCCGTTTCTATTATATTATTTTGGAATGTTTAAATAGATATTCTTTTTGCAATACAGTGAGTATGTGGTATATTGGTAAAAATTGTTTATATAGTATATTTTAAAATTTTGAAAAATTCTGAATATATTCGCTATAAGTACATAATGACAGGACTCAACAGATAAAATTTTGAACTATCCTTATATATTATTTCCTTTAAAATCTGTTATTGTTATTTGATCTATGTAATACATGTTTATTTTTGATACAGGTTGTCCAGCTTGCCACTACATTATGAAGCTTGAGAAATCCCAGTGTCATGAATAAGAAAGAAACCTGCCACCAAAGTTGTGTCTCATGGTTGTTGTTAAAACCAGTAAATGGATTTTTTAATATTACATTTTATATGTGATTCAAATCTAAAGTTTTTCTTTATATGTTCAGTTGAATTCATAGATATTGCGTACCGATGTTAGTTGGAGATAAATTGAACACAATTAACTTGTGAATCCCAATCATGTATTTCCTATGTGATATTTGTACAGTATGTTACTGAAAGAACAAATGTGTTAAATTTCATAAAAACGCTTAGTTTTTAATAATTTTCTCTAGCTTGATAATGAAGCGAGCTCAGAGCTTCTATTTAAACCGTTCTTAAGTCCGCATATGAGTGTTGTTCTTTAAGAGGCAGAGGGTCGAGCTTGGGATCAGTCAAACCCAAATCCTCTGACCTGAGCAGCCTACACTCTATCCACTACACTACTGCTCAACCTACACACAATGATAAAAAAAAATAAAATTTAGTGGCGGTGTATCAATATATCACCAAAAGGAAGGGTAAACAGAGGATCTTACCTTAGTGCTCATTTATTATAGAATTTATTAAACAAGTTGGCAAAAATATATTATGCAATGCTTTGAACTCATGTAGTGACATTCATTTTTCAATATTAACTTCTATATTCAAAAGGTGCAGAAGCCCGTAGTTACCATGTGATCTTAGTCGCCCTGTCCGGTCTAGCTGCTTAATATATCACAGCATCGACACCAGACTTACATAGTAACATAACCGTAGTATTGCAAAGTGTCATGGACTTTCTAAACTGTCACGATATAACCGAAAATGTGTTGAAAGCTTCGATAAACACCATCCAACAACAAATGACAATGAGGCGTAATATTTTATATCAGCCATCATGGAGACTGGCCGGATGGGGATTCAAACTTACGACCCAGATTTGATAGTCAGACTTACTACCGACTGAGCAATAACAGGGACAGGCTACCTTAGTTAACTTAAAAACATTTTTTGAGACTGCAATTTGGCACATTCTCTATGATGCTTGGTCGTTCATTTTGTTTTACAACCTTGATTCTTCTACCTCTGGATTTGTGGGAAAGAAGTTAATGACTTGTAGAGATAAGATGCATATGGTATTGGCAGTGGAAAGGTCACTGGTATTGGTTAACAGTTTTGTAAGTCCTCGGAACGATGATTAAATGCGTTGAATGCCGTTACATCAGTAAGATACTGTTGACAAAAGTTGTATAATCATCACATACAAACACTAGACAACAATAAACACAATTAAAATTGGTGTCAAAAAATAATTATTAGACCTTGACTACAATTAAAAATGCTGTTTTTGGACGAGTTGCATCATTGCATTGCATTGATTTACTGAAATAGTGGGTGATAATATACATTATTAAGCCTAAAACATTGATATTTTTATCTAATATATTATTGTACACGTTATTTATCGTTAACTTGCGATGAATATGCACAACAAGCATTCATACTTGGCGAATTCATCATCATTAGGCATATTGGAAATCGGCGAAGTGTTCCGAATGTCTGCACTATACTGCTCGTATTTGTTTTTTTTTATAGATTTTACTAGTACAGCGTTAGGTACTGGGCATACAAGATATACTTGTGTGAAATCGATAGTCGCAAGTTTTATTAATGAATTTTAATATTAACACGAAAACCTGTGTAGTCTTTGGGATTTATAACTCCATCTGCTGATTCAAGTGGGAAAGTTATCAGTTACTTGCGGAGACGGGGTGTGCTCGAGTACTGGTTAATCCAAGGAAACAGTGGTGAGGTTAACTGATCGTCTGTTAGCCCTCGATGACATAAAAATGACGCTAAATATTCAATCAATCATAGTCTTAGTGTTCATATGTTGGCTCATAGTATGGCACGGTGTACTATTATTATAGTTGAACGCAGATGGCATGATATAAAAACCGTTATGAATTGCTAGTCAGTTCGTAAAACACATTTGATCACTTTAGATATCCAATGTTTTCCTGCACTTCCCACTGTTTAACCAATACACCATTAATTTTGTATAAAAGAAAACAAGTGGGATAGTAGTGTTGTGGATAGAATGTTGGCAGCACCCGCCAGCCATTATGATTTTGATTCCCACCTCGACCAGTGGTAGTATTCACCAACCAGTCTTAAGAATATCTTTGACTTTTAACTCAAGAATAAATTTTGAAAAACACTTTTAGGGACCATTTACTATTTTCAAACTTTGCAAGCATTTAAGGACAACTAATATATAGTCAAAGAAATTCTCACAGTTTTTTATCTGTCATGGTAAACTAGATATATAAGGTTGAAATTTGGATTTTCAAGCTAAAGTCTAAGAAAATTCTCAAGAATAGTTGGTGAATACGACCCCAGGTGTCTCTAAAAAGCGCTAAACACTGTGCTGGTTCTGCACAGAGAGCGATCCCCAGGGCGGTTCATTTGATCTTTGAGCTTTGTTCGCAATTGAGCTTTACAAATTAGTATTAACTATATTGTAAGGACAACACACGCCGGGTGAATTTATTTCAAAGCTACATTATCATACAATTGT